>CM035427.1:35519396-35929396 GCA_020310875.1 Ceratopteris richardii
TTTTCAAACAAGATTTAATCATCTTCAAAATTCGGATTTGTACTATATATGTGTAGTCTTGTTCTTCTTTCATATATGCTATACAGGTATCACATACATTTAACATGTATGAATTAGTTGGAGAATCTCCTCATGGGGATCCTACTAATTTAGGGAAATTTAGCCATGTTCTAGGTATATTCTCATTTCTTCTCTTTTCTTAAAAATCTAGCCAATTCCTTCGTTTTGCACATGGACAATATGTAGGATTTAACCTTAAAATCATTACTGCCTTTCTCCAAATTGCCCTACATTCTTTATGTGTAGACGAAAAATTTATCTTCCGTGTTGGGTTTACAAGTATGAACTCACTATCATAGTATTCCTAAAATGAATCAAGATATTTTCCACTAATGCTTATCTTACTCTAACATACTTGTGAAGATAGGTTAGTAGTAAATCCAAAATGTCAAAAGTATTGAATGAATGAAGTCGTTTCTTGATTTTTTGTGCAAAAAATATTACTAGTTTAGCCTCATATATGTTATACAAATTTCTAGGTATGCTAATCAAGCATTTGTGTATGTTATTAGGGACTTCACATGCTCTTCCAAATCATGATCTATTTCATCATATCTAAGATTCATTTTTGCTCTTGCTTCCATTAGCTGTTTTGATTCTTCTCTAGCATCTACTACAAAGTTTTCTTCATTGGTTAAACCTTCATTTGATTGTTCTTTTATGATTTCCTCTTCCTTCTCCTTGATCTTTCTCGTGGATTTCTCAAATCTTGTAAGTTGTTCTGCTACATTATTTTTTATTTTGATTTTATCTATAGTCGATGGATATACTCTTTACCTATTGTTCCAATTGTTTTTGTCTCTGAGCTTGTTCTTCTCTACTTTGGGATTTTGCTTTCAACCTATGATTTTCTACTCTCAACTCTTCAATTTCTTTCTTTAAATTTTCTTCTCTTAGATTCTTCTTGTATTGCAATGTTTTTTTGAGGTCAAACATAAAGAGTTATTCATAATGCTCTTTCGAACTTTTTGAATGATGAATATAATATATTATATTCTTTTCCTGATTCTTTATTTCTTTGTCCTTATTCCCTAGAGCTCACTCTATTTCTTTATCCCCTCTACTTGCTTTTGTAATTTTGCATTCTATTTCTCTATCATCTATATATTTTGATTCAAGTCATTTTAAAAGCTTTTATTTGACTCTTCAAGTTTCTTAACATGTCTTGCATATCCTACTCGAGTTATTTTTGTGATCTTGCCTTGGATATAGAAGTTATCCTCCAAGAGAGTCTTATTTTCCTCTTGCAACTTCTCAATATTTCCCTGACTTTCCTATCTTTCCTTCAATCCTTTTCTATGTTCCTCCTCCATTTGGTCTCCTAATATTATTGCCATCCTTGCACCTTCAAAGAAATGTTCCAAAGAATCTTTAAGAATGGACTTACATTCCTTTGATCTATTGGTGTGAATCTTTTGGTTGTCTTTTTTCCACATGTTGCTGCTCCCTTTGAACATTGAGGACATTGATATCTAGAAGGGGGAGAGATTGTTAGATTTATTTAGACTGTCATGGTCTACTTGCATTTGGCCAAGGACCTAGACGGATCAAGGACGAGAGCTAGGGGGAGTCAAGGGTCCAACCTGAGTCTTGGAGGTTATTCCATCTCCTCGAAGCGGCCATATAAGGAGTGTTTGGACCTTAGAGGAGACTCTAAATGTACCAAGGGCAAGAGCTAATTAAGGTTAGGAGGAGAGTGGCAAGTAGCTAATTGAGATCTTTCAATATATCTACCTATCTACCTTCCCATCTGGCTACCTATGTATCTTTCTACCTACCTATCTATCTACTTACCTAACTATCTACTTACCCACCTATCTACCTACATATCTCCCTATTCGTCTATCTACCTATCAATCCTCCTACCAATCAATCTACCTACCAATATATAGTCATATATCCACTTGTATACCCATGACAACCTTCCTATATACTTATTGATCTACCCATATATTTACTAACCCATCTACCGATTTATCTATCAATCCATCTACCAATCCTTCTACCAATATAGCTACCCATCCAGCTATTGATAGAACTGTATCTAGCTACCTAGTTAGCTACCTAGCTAGCTATCTTATTAGCTATCTTTCTATCTACCTATACATCTACTTGTTAATCTACCTACCCATGTATTTGCCTATCTATCTATCTATCTATCTACCTATCTATCTATCAAACTATCCATCCATTGGTCAGTCCATCAATCTACCAATTGATCCATATACTTAATGGATTTTGGATCGACCACATTATCAAACATAATATCTAAAGTTTTAAAGATTCCCCAATATTTTGTAGAAACAATTTTCTTCTCTTCAAATGTTGCAGCTTACAAAGATATTTGCATTTCCAGACAAAAGGGCTTCTCCATTATGCACATTATGAGGTGGATAATTTTTACTGATTCTGATAGAGATTTTGCATATTGTTTTACTCATGAAGAGGGTTAAATAGAAGCTTTGTGTGCTCATATCTATGGAGAACATGAACTGAAAGGCTTCTTTTCCCTCCAAGGGTTTAAGTTTTTGAAAGAACTAACTCACCTAGGGCACCCCCTTATCTCCCATCGCCAGGATTCTGTTTCATTGCTAGACATTTATAAATAGTGAAGTGAGGGTTTATTTTAATTTTCAAGAAGATATCACCTTCAAGAAGGATAGTAAGTGTATAACTAAATAATGAGTTACAGCCTTGCATACTAAAATCCAGTAAAAAAGCTTTCAGTGTCACACCTCCTGTGATACGTAGGCAGATTCCAAATCATGATTTAGATCAAGAAAGCAATCGTCCCAATTGAGTACATGGCCAAGGACATCTTATGTCTTTAGCTCATACCTAGCTGTCAAAGACAAGGGTTTTCTTGAACTTTAATATCAATGTAGAGCATTATAGATCCATTTGTTGCCAAGAAATTTATGCGTCCACCTTGAAATATGAGAATGAATTCACAAGTGAACAATCTGCTTGCCAATATTCTTTCCTTGGAGTAGCCTTATAAATGCATGAGGAGCATTTTCTATGCCATCTACAACATCTTCAATGAAAATAATTTTCTTCTCCTTCAGGTGGGATAGCATAAATTTTGTGAACTCTTCTTGGAGGTGCAAGTAGTCAGTCATAAGAAATCCTTGCATCTTTGCACGCTTCACAATGAGCTGCGATAGATTGCGTATGCCCTCTCCATGTTCGGAGAGGTTTTGGGAAATCATTCCGCACACAGCAATGCGTGCATGCACCTTCAAATTGTCAAGAACTGCTTCAAGCATTTTGCCACCCACATTCTCAAAGTAGATATCTATGCCCTCTGGGAAATACCTGCAGGTTCACACACAAGTAATACAAACCTTCCATAAGTACAAACAGGTAATTTTTAATTTGAATCATACATGGAGTATACTAAATCATCATTGGACCTTTTCAAAGCTTCACTTAAATTAGCCTCCTTTTTGTAGTTGAAACCATCATCGTAACCCAATCTGGTCATCAGCAATTCCACCTATAAAATGAAACATCTTGAAAATTATACATCACATAATTCTTGCGATCATACAAAGAAAAATCCTTAAGGAGATGGCAAACTCATAATGCACTTAAAGAGTGATGATTGAATACCACATTCAAAAGGTGAATGCAAGAAAACTGAATTGGTAGATGACATGTGCTGTCTAATGTGATGCTCGCAGATTATTAAATATAACAATAGAGTCCAAAACATCCAAAGGATAAGATAGTCTAACACAACTATAAGACACAAGATTCTTTCATTTCTCAACAGCACTAACAGACATTATGTTGAAGTCCAAGGCAGCACTTGAAGAAAGGAGGTCGGCAAAAGTAAAAAGTCTTCCAAGGACTGACTCTATATATTGTTTTGAAATCTATGGCATCACATCTCCAAACAGTTTGTCATGTCTTCTATGCTAATGGAGGCACTCCAGAAGATGTTGGGATTCAGCATAGAGTATCAAAGAACAATCTAAAATTAATCTAGATCTTCAAGAATCCTTGAGCGTAGCTGCAAGCAGAAGGGAAAGCTGAGGCAAGAGTAGCAAGAGTTCTGGCTTTAAGTCAAAGAGGAGTTCTAGTCTTGCTTTCAAATCCAATAAAGATGGGGATGATCCAAGTGATTGTGAAGAATTGAAATCTGAGAAGAAAAGCTATAAGAAAGGTAATTCTTTTCTAGATACCACAAAGGTAAATCAGAACATAGGTCAGCCAGTAGAGGGCTGCTTCCACCATTCCTCCTCCCTTAAAAGCCATACTAATGGAGCTTGACATACTGAGAGTTTTAATTGTTCATGATAGGGGATCTCAAAAAGAAAGGTGTAACTGTAGAAGTTAATTGTTTTGTTCACCTCAAAATATAAGAAAAAGTAGGAAATCTGTTTTGTGAAACAACAAGCATTGAGATCAAGTCTGCCTGTCCAATTGAGCATTTATCCTTTTGTCAGCATTTTCAATACACACTGGTGACATAGGAAATAAGATAACACTGTACCTTTTCATCAGTGCCAGCACTCCCAACAACACGGCATCCTGCAAGTTTCGCAAGCTGACCTACTAGTTGACCGACAGCTCCTGATGCAGCAGATACAAATACTTGTTCACCCTTTTTGGGCTTGCATACCTCAAAGAATCCTGCATATGCTGTTAAACCTGGCAAGCCTGCAATTCAAAGGAGAAAACCAAAAAACTAAAAATCATTACCGTCACAACCTTATGACCAAAAGCATATGCTGACGAGAAACAAAAAGACAGATCACCTAGAATGCCAATGTGGAATGAGAGAGGTACATCAATGTGAGAGACATTTCTTAATCCCAAGCCACCCTTGATCACACTGTATTTCTCCCATGAAACAATTCCAGTGACAATGTCACCAATTTGAAAATCTGGATGGTCTGAGAGGATGACTTTCGCTACACCAAAGCCAGCGATAGGCTGTTTGCACAACATGGAGATCCAAATTAATCACATGGAATCTTAGAGTGAATCCTTGAAAAAAATGCACACACACTGCAATAAAGAAATGCAAAATACTAATCTCAAAAACCCTCTCTCTCTCTCTCTCTCTCTCTCTCTCTCTCTCTCTCTCTCTCTCTCTCTCTCTCTCTCTCTCTCTCTCTCTCTCTCTCTCTCTCTCTCTCTCTCTCTCTCTCTCTCTCTCTCTCTCTCTCTCTCTCTCTCTCTCTCTCTCTCTCTCTCTCTCTCTCTCTCTCTCTCTCTCTCTCTCCCTCTCTCTCTCTTCTCTCTTCTCTCTCTCTCTCTCTCTCTCTCTCTCTCTCTCTCTCTCTCTCTCTCTCTCTCTCTCTCTCTCTCTCTCTCTCTCTCTCTCTCTCTCTCTCTCTCTCTCTCTCTCTCTCTCTCTCTCTCTCTCTCTCTCTCTCTCTCTCTCTCTCTCTCTCTCTCTCTCTCTCTCTCTCTCTCTCTCTCTCTCTCTCTCTCTCTCTCTCTCTCTCTCTCTCTCTCTCTCCCCCCCCCAAAACTCGCTGCTCTGCTGTGCGAACCCTTTACCTGGCTGACGGAACCCTAATCCTGCCCTAATCTGGATGCGCGAACCCTAATCTTGCTGCCGAAACCCAAATCTCACTGCTGCGTTCAACCCGCCTCCCGTGAAACCTAACCCACCTGATACTTCGTGCAACCCCCCCCCCCCCATGACTCTGCATATGCTGCATGCAACCGGAGAGTTTCGTTTTGCGTAGATCCACCCACCATCTGAACGAGCCATCTCTATCTCGAAGTGCTGACGGGGGTGACTCTCGAAGTGTTGACAAGATGGATGAGGCAACGACAATCACCTGAGATCTTAGGATTTACGTGAGTGCTTCAGGGATTCAGGTTATACAAGTGTCAAGTGTGCAAGATTTAGCCCTACCAGAAGCTCATCAGTCATCAGTTCATCAGCTTTGTTCAGCATGGCATGATTAGGAAAAAAAAGAAGTGGAAGAGATGATCAGTAAAGCTATCAGAGAACTGAAAGAAGAAACAGACAAAGCTCTCAATCAGGAAATGAGAAGAGCCTTCGAAAACATAAAATCTTTGGAAGATCAAATTAAAGAGATCAAAGAGGAGCGAGATGAATGGAAGGCTGAAACGGATCGCCTTCAAGAAGAGATTATCCACATAAAGATCTCTAAAGAAGAAGGGGAAATCACAAACTTAGATGATCACAAAAAATTAAAAAAAGAATAGCAGACAAATATACAGGAACAAGTCAGATTAGAGATGAAGTCAACAGAAAATAGTTGGGTAGAGGTAGTGAGTAAAAATCTTAAGAAAGAGGTCAAAGAAGATGCAATTAGAAATGAATACATCCGAGTACAGGACACTCTCGAAGAGGAGAAACTCCGACAATTACGAAGTCTGCACGTGAGGATTACAGATCTACCTGAAGGCAGATGAGCTGAGATAGATGCATCTCAGATATGTCACCAACTAGGATATAGTCACATGCCATTTGTCCGAGAATGGAAAGTTGGCAAAGACAACACAAAACCTAGAGCTCTAATATTGCAAATGAGCACAACAGAGGAGAGAACCACCTTCTTCAAAAAACAATCAGCATTATGTTACCTCCCAGGAACACCCTTATTTATGGATGAAGACCTCACAAAAATGCAGATAGAACACAGGAGAGCATGTATGCCCCAGATCCTACAGGCAAGGAGAGAGGGAAAGAAAGCCTTCTATAGAGACGGTAAAGCTCTCATAGATGGGCACCCTACTAAATAGGGGTGTGTGGCCCATGAGACAACACTACATCAAGATACATATCTCAAGGGAGCAGTTTGGAACTGCAATGGGGCATTGTGGACAAGACCAGATCACTTGGAAGACCTACTCGCTACACATGACTTCATTTGCATCACAGAGACGCATGAGAGTCCAGACAGAGGGTTACCGTGTATAATGGGGTTTCAGTGGGAGTCCGCTTTTAGGACCACTACTAGACAGGGCACTTCAGACTTGACATCCAGAGACAGATCCAGATCTTGAATAAAGATGAAGAGGCACGATATATGTGGGTTCGCATCGAGCTCACCAGGGGAGATAGATTTACATTGCTATATGCTATTTCCCCCCACGAAGTTTATCATATGCTAGACATGATGGAGATGGTCACGTTCAAGATACTGATTCACCATACACCCCATTATCAGAGGACATAGTTCACTACTCCGCACTAAGCGAGGTATTTCTTATTGGGGACTTCAATGCACGTACACAATCCCAACACTGAGAGACATATGACATGGAGCATCCTCATATCATGGAGAGTTTAGATCCGGAGGAGATTGGGATTGACATATCATGTGATGATATGGGTCAAGATACGACAAGTTATGGTAGACACCTTCTGGAGCTCGACGGGCGACATCATCTCATTATCTATAATGGGATGCATAGGGCAGTTACTCACACTTGATCCACATGACTCCCTTGATACACTCACTGCGCAGATTACATCCATGTTGCATAACTCAACTAGGCAAAGCTTTCCCCACCATACACATACTTTTCCACCACGCACTGGAACCATGCCCCAGAACTGTTGGTATGATGAGTGTTGAGAGCTACGATGTCGCCTCAAAGTTGATGAGGCCCTTCGAAAGATCACTCACAAACAGGCACAACGCCGCATGCAGTCGTTGACACACCACAAAAGGCAAGAGGGTACCACTTATTACACACCTCTTCAACCGAGCCTTGGTTGAGGGGTTTCCAGCCACGTGGATAGAGCATACCATTGTGCCTATCCACAAGTCTAGGGACATGACAAATCCTAGCACATACAGGACTATCATGATTGGTCCCATATTGGCCAACTCTGTGGAGTTATTCTTGAGGAGGACCTTCGCAGCTTAGCTGAGCGAGAGGGCCTTCGGGCTCCAGAGCAGGCTTGCTTTCGGCATGCCTTTTCCACCATTGATCATGTCTTCACTCTCAGATGTCTGATTGATCAAGCACGAGTTAGGAAGAGGAGATTATATTGTTGCTTTGTGGACTTCCGCAAAGCATTTGACACAATACCTCGGGAGAGACTCTTCAGATGACTACTTGATCTTCGGGTTACCGATGACATGCTATGGGGAATCTATGCCTTATATGAGCAGGTCTCGGGGAGGGTCAGATGTCCTGGTGGGCTTTCCGATCCCATTGTCAGCACTATCAGTGTGAAACAAGGGTGTCCATTATCTCCTACTTTATTTGGGATATACATTGATGAGCTTGCAGATTTTATTAGGCAGCATGGCAGTACCAGAGTAGAGTTGGGGGGAGCCACTCTGCATCTTGTTGTATGTCGATGATGTGGTATTGGTCTCTAAGACAGCCAAGGGATTACAAAGCCACCTACATGCATTAGATGACTTCTGCTCACAGAGAAGTCTTTCAATGAACCTTGGTAAAACCAAGGTACTTATTTTTGGCACTTCTGCTCAGGTACGGAGACCGAGTATATTCACGGTTGCTGGAGGACACATCGAGATCACTGGTACATATGTTTATCTTGGGGTGACCTTCTCAGCCATATCAGGTTCATTTTCCATGGCACAGGCAGCTCAGGATAGGATCACTCGTGGATACGCAGCATTGGCATTGATGGAGAGGCAATGTCATCAGGCACACTTTCGGGAACCCCGCACGAAGGGGTGGCTGTTTGATACACTAGTTACACCATCACTTATGTATGGATCCTCCATTTGGGGTCCAAGATTGGCAGATTATGTATGGACATTGGTGGAGAGACCCCAAGTACTCATGATTTCCAGGCTTCTACGTAGCAAACCATCGGTACCACATGACATCATTAGAGGAGAGCTTGTTGTACCCTTGATGGTGGTCGAAGATTTGTTCTAGGCAATATGTTTGCTACATAGACTCCAAGATATGGATAGTGGACGCATTGTATACAGGGCTTTTCAGGCATCACGTGATCTAGCTCTGGCAGGAGATTCTTCATGTTGGTATGCCCAAACCAAAGATTGGCTGGTCAGTTATGGATTTGACATGGATAGACTAACACCTCTACAATTTGATACACATGCTCCTACATATTCTCTACAAAGAGAAACAGGATCATTCGATGAGAGTTATGGCACAAATATATACAGAAGACATGGATCCTAACCTAGGAGACACTACCAGCAAAAAAGCTCCACTATTGTGAGAGATTACTCTACCATAGACCACACCTTCACTTTGAGATGCCTGATTGACCAAGCTCGAGTGAGGAAGCGAAGATTATACTGAGGCTTTGTGGACTTATGCAAAGCCTTCGACACAGTTCCCAGGGAGCAACTCTTCAAATGCCTACTCAACATCGGGGCTCCAGAGGAGATGGTATGGGAAATCTACGCCCTATATGAGAGAGTATCAGGTAAAGTGAGATGTCCAGGTGGCCTATCAAATTCACTTGGTAGCACCATTGGGGTGAAGCAAGGGTGCCGTCTCTCGCCCACCCTTTTTCGGCTATATATTGATGAGATAGTGGACTTCATACTGCAGCACGGAGGCGATGGCATTGAGGTACGAGGGGCCACGGTCCACATTCTTTTATAAGCTGATGATATTGTCTTGGTTTCAGAGTCTGCAGAGGGTCTACAGCACCACTTACATAGCCTAGACGATTTCAGCACACATAGAGGGCTATCAATGAACCTCGGTAAAACCAAGGTTCTCATCTTCCATACATCAGCACAAGTGAGGAGACACAATTCTTTCACAATGGCAAGCAGACCCATAGAGGTAGTAAGATCATATGTATACCCGGGCGTGACATTCACATCAGCCTCCGAGGCTTTCTCCATGTCTCAGGCAGCTCGAGATCACTCACACGAGGAAATGCAGCATTAGCTTTGCTGGCGATCTTCCACCGAGCCTACTTTCAAGAGCCCTGCACAAAGGGGTGGCTCTTCGACACTTTGGTTTCCCCAATACACATGTATGGAGCAGCCATATGGGGGCCATGGTTATCTGCATCAGCATGGACAGTGGTGGAGAGATTGCATGTTCTCATGATTACCAAACTCATCCGCAACAAAACCTCGGTACCCCATGATATCATATACTTATTACACAGGATCCCGGGCATGGATAGAGAGCGCATCACTTACAAAGTTTTTCAGGCATCACACGACATGGCCCTAACAAACACTTCCTCATGGTATGCACAGACACTAGATTGGCTTGCCCAGCATGGAATTGACATAGACAGGCTACCACGAATACGATATGACTCCCATGCCTCAACCTACTCGCTCTCCACAAGAGAGGAATAGGATCATCCATCAAGAGATACAGCATACATGCATATAGAGGACATGGGTCAGCCCGAGAGATCCATTGCCACTAAAAATGCTCGACTACCATGAGCATTTCCTACGGATCTCAGATTAGGGCTTCATTGAGACCCCACGCTATATGGAGACATACCTACCACCCCACCTCTATGTTGTCATTGGGAAGCTTCCAGTTTCATCACATCAGCTCAAGACCGAGAGAGGTCGGGCCAAAGGAGTCCCCCCCCCCAGAGGAGAGGTGGTGCCCAATATGCCATACAGATATAGAGTGAGGAGCACTTGATTGACAGATGCCCAACATATGCAGACCTATGAGCACAGTTCCAGATTGAGGAGTCACTTGAGTTGTGCATGACCACATGAGACCAGCGAAGGATGGGTCACTTCATCACGACAACATATGAGAGACGAGCAGAGATGGTACAGTGCACACATCATACATGTCGTGGACAAAGGAAACCATCTTGAATATCAGATTCCATGTGAATCCTATATCTCATGATTGGTTCAGAATTTGGGAAAACTAATGTTTCCATTGCGTCCAGAACATGCCAAAACCCTAAGATCAACTGTCTTCTTGCTTGATTCTGACATCCAGAGACCATCCTTTGAGTCGATGACATCCTGATGACATCATCAAGTCGCAACCGCCCTTGAAAACCTATATAAGGAGGGATTGGCCACATTCATAATCAGTCTTGCCAATGCAAGTCTTGGGAGCTCAAGGAGTCGTGACCACCAAGTAAGTACTCTCCAAGTTCGAGTTCCTTTCTTGTTTCTTGTTCTAGTCCTGTCTAGTCTAGTTCTTGGACATCTTGTCTTGTCCTCTTATATACTCGTAGTACGAGATCTTGTCAAGTTCTTTCTTGTATTCAATTCATCTCCCAGAAGGGAGTTCTTGCAATCCAGACATCTTGTCTCATACTTACAATCCCGGGTTGTGGGATCTCTTGTATCATCTCTAGACCAATTTTCCATACCTATTGGTCCCAAGTTGTGGGACGTCTTGTATCGAATCCGTCTTCTTGTATTATTTTCCCTACATGAGTGTTCGTGTAATCATAAGTGTATTTCCGAAATCTTGTCTAGTGAAGTCAGAGAGCACAATCTAGTGCTCCCCTGACATTTTGGCAAGACTATCTTCTATCCAAGACCAGGCATCATGGAGAACGCTTATGAACAGATCATAGCATCACTTCAGAGTCTCCAACAACAAGTCGAAGTCCTAAGTCATCGACAGACACAAGTCAAGATGGGACATCCAGTGCATGTAGGTGCACTCCTCCAAGAATTACAAGAATGAATCAGGAGTCTTCAAGCAAATCAAGGGAGTATTCAAGTGAATCAACTGCCTGGTACATCATTTATGAAGGAACCCAAGATTTGCATGCCAGAAAAGTTCGATGGGGATCGCACAGAGTTTTGTGGATTTCTCAAGCAAGTTAAATTGTACATTCGTATGCAACCTGATAGATACCGTGATGAGGCATCCAAGGTCGGGTTTGTTGGGACCTTGCTCTATGGCCAAGCATTATCATGGTTTGCCCCAATCTTGGAGAAGAACATGGCAGTACTTCAGGACTATGAGGGGTTCCTTCGAGAACTCTCCGCCACATTTGGAGATGCAGATACAAGTCGAATAGCATAAACAAAACTTCGAAAGTTACGTCAAGGTAACCGCCTTGCCTCTACCTATGCATCTGAATTTAGGAAGTTGATATGTGATCTCACTTGGCATGAAGATTATTTCATAAGCCAATTCAGATGGGTTTAAGAGATGATGTGAAGGACCTTTTGCTCACGATGCCAGAGGTTAAAACATTGAATGAATATATCATGCAAGCTATTCAATGTGATAATCGACTTTTTGAAAGGAAACAAGAAAAACAAGTAGAAGGAAGACCTCGCCAGTGGAAACCTTTCCAACCCACTACTAAAGATGAGTCCATGCCTGAACCTATGCAAATAGATGTAACTAGGTTTCAGCCTCTAACACTAGAAGAGAAACAGCGAAGGAGAGTTAATAAGTTATGTCTCTACTGTGGAAACCCTGGACATATTGCAATTAATTGTCCGAACAAGAGAACAAACTCCAGAGGCACAGCCACCCTTGTAGAACAGGGAAACGAGGAAGTCCAGTTGTAAAAGAGACCCTACAGCCGGACCATGATATTCTCATAATTCCAACTACACCCATAGAAACATGTCTTGCACCTGTCAAGTTAATCATGCCCAAGAAGACCCTTTCCTTACAGCCCTAGTAGATTCAGGAGCCTCCTCATGTTTCATCGATGAAGAATTGGTTAAGAAACATGGAATTCTTGTACTTTGGAAGAACAAACCAGTAGTAGCTGAAGTAGTGGATAGACGGCCTCTAGCATCTGGGAATATAACCATGGAAACCACACCATTAAGAGTACACCTTGGTGACCATGAATCGCACATATGTTTCAATGTAATATCAAGCCCAGTACATCTAGTTATCATTGGAATGCCCTGGTTAAAGAAGCATAATCCAGACATTAATTGGGAAAAGAATAAAATCACCCGTCGAGATATCCAAAAGAACCCAACATATGTCAGAGCCAAAGCCTTCATACATGCAGTAAGGAAGGAACCTACATATATGATCTATGCCATACTAGCTCAAGAATCCGAGAAAGATGATCCAGTACAGCTACCCAATCGATACAAAAGCTTTGAAGATGTTTTTGAAAAGAAGAATGCAGATATCCTCCCACAGCATAGACCTTACGATTGCCCCATAGATCTTCAAGAGGGAGCACAACCACCCTTTGGACCAATCTACAGACTATCCCCAGAGGAACTTATGGAACTACGCAAGAACATTGATGAGAATCTAGCAAAGGAGTTTATCAAACACTCCAAGTCTCCAGCAAGAGCTCCTATTCTATTTGTAAAGAAGAAGGATGGGACTCTCCGGATGTGTGTAGACTATCGTGGATTGAACAAAGTCACTATAAAAAACAAATACCCTCTGCCACTCATATCAAGGCTCTTAGAACGCCTTAGAACGCCTTGGAAAAGCAAAATTCTTCACGAAAATTGATCTTCGAGGAGCTTACAACCTTGTCAGGATTAGAGAAGGAGACGAATGGAAGACAGCATTTCGAACAAGGTATGGGCATTTTGAATATGTAGTTATGCCATTCCGTCTTACAAATGCTCCAATTGTCTTCCAACATATGATGAATGATATCTTTTGAGAATATTTAGATGATTTTATTGTAATATACCTTGATGATATCTTGATATTCTCCAAAAATCTAGAGGATCATGAATGTCATGTAAAGATAGTCCTAGAGAAGCTAAGAGAAAAAGGATTATATGCAAAGTTGGAGAAGTGCTCTTTCCATAAGACAGAGGTGGAATTTTTAGGGTACATTGAATCAGATAAAGGAATTTTTATGGACCCTAAGAAGATTCAGACAATCCTTGATTGGCAACCACCTTCATGTGTTCGAGATGTACAATGTTTTCTAGGGTTTGCCAACTTCTATAAAATATTCATCAAAGATTACTCCAAGATAGTGACACCTCTTACCAAGCTTACAGGGAACTCCAAATTCTCATGGACCGAAGAAGAAGAAAAAGCATTTCAGACCTTGAAATCAGCATTCACTATTGCTCCAATTCTAGTTCATCCTGATTCTAGTAAGCCCTTCTTCCTAAAGACAGATGCATCAGACTTTGCCCTAGGGACCATTGTCTCAAAATATGGAGATGATGGACACCTACATCCAGTTGCATATAATTCAAGGAAATTTTCTCCTCTAGAAATTAATTATGAAATTCATGATAAAGAACTTCTTGCCATAGTGGACGTGTTTGATACTTGGCGTCACCATCTAGAAGGAGCGTCACCATCTAGAAGGAGAAGCTCATAAAGTTATCGAGTATACAGATCACAAGAACCTAGAGTATTTTATGACCACCCACATCCTCAACAGAAGGCAATCTCGATGGAGTAACTTTTTATCAAGGTTCGACTTTGTCATCACATATCGTCTAGGACGGCAACAGTGTCTGTCAGATGCCTTGTCAAGAAGATCTTACCTTGCACCAAAGAAGGGTGAAGAGGCCTTCGATCAACAAGAGAGTGTATTACTCAAGCCTGAGCATCTCCAGTTAGCAGCTATCTCTTCAACCCATCCTGAAGATTTAGCCTTGAATCATTTGATTCGTGAGAATCTACCACAAGATGAATTATTTTGTAATGTTAAGGAAAAAACTCAAGAAGGAAAAGTCCAGGAAGTAAATGAATTCCAGGAAAAGGACGGGTTACTATTCTATAAGAACCTATTGTATGTCCCTCCAGGAAAGCCCAGGATCCAAGTACTTCAACAACGTCATGACAATCTTGCAGCAGGACATTTTGGAGTAAATAAAACAATAGAACTCATATCCAAGGATTTTTGGTGGCCTCAAATGTGGAAGGAAGTCAAAGAATATATCCAAACTTGTGACACTTGCAATAGATCTAAGGTACCACGACATAAACCTCATGGCCTCTTACAGCCTTTACCTATTCCAGAAAGGCCATGGGCTTCATTATCTATGGATTTCATCACAGATCTACCAAAGTCAGATAAGTATGATGCCATTCTTGTCATTGTGGATAGATTCACAAAGATGGCACACTTCATTCCAACTACAAAGGCAATCACAGGTGCAGCCACTGCTAGACTCTTTCTCAGATACATCTTTAGGCTTCATGGATTGCCTCGTGATATTGTCAGTGATCGAGATCCACAGTTCATATCCAGCTTTTGGAACAGTCTTTGCAAGCTCCTTGGTGTTCAAGTTAAACTATCTACAGCAAATCATCCACAGACTGATGGACAAACAGAACGGGTGAATCAAGTCCTAGAGCAATATCTCCGTTGCACTAGCAACTATCACCAAAATGATTGGTTTGAGTTGCTACCCTTTGCAGAGTTTGCCTATAACAACAGTATTCATGCATCTACTAAGCAAACTCCCTTCTTTGCAAACTATGGACAACATCCAAGGATGGATATACAACTCTCAAATCATGTCAAGAACCCAGCTGCCAGAGACAAGGCCCAGTACCTAATGGACGTTCACAAAGAACTCAAGGAAGAGATCCATAAAGCTCAAGAACAATATAAGTACTATGCATATCAACATCGTGTCCATCCATCGTATCAAATTGGGGATAAAGTATGGTTACTCAGAAACAATTTGCAAACTTCAAGGCCTTGTGCAAAGTTAGATCATCAAAGATTTGGTCCATTTACCATCTTGGCCAAGATTAATCCAGTCACCTTCAAGCTCCAGCTACCAAGTACCATGAGAATACATCCAGTTTTCCATGTATCCATGTTGGAACCATATCAGATTTCACCATTGAGGGGGGAGAGACCTAGTCCTTCACCACCTATCGAGATTGATGATCATGAAGAATTTGAAGTCGAGCATGTCCTAGATTCGAGAATATCCCGAGGAAGATTAGAGTACCTTATTCATTGGAAAGGGTATGATATCAGTGATCGTACTTGGGAACCTACAGAAAACCTTCAAAGAGCACCAATCAAGGTTCGAGATTTCCATAAGAAAAATCCAGTGAAGCCGAGACCAGAGAACATGACCGCTCCTCATGGAACTCGTCGCTTGAGGGGGAGGTAATGTCATGGACAAAGGAAACCATCTTGAATCTCAGATTCCATGTGAATCCTATATCTCATGATTGGTTTAGAATTTGGGGAAACTAATGCTTCCATTGCGTCCGAAACATGCCAAAACCCTAAGATCGACTGTCTTCTTGCTTGATTCTGACATCTAGAGACCATCCTTCGAGTCGATGACATCATGATGACATCATCAAGTCGCAACCGCCCTTGGGAACCGCCCTTGAAAACCTATATAAGGAGGGGTTGGCCACATTCATAATCAGTCTTGCCAATACCAGCCTTGGGAGCTCAAGGTGTCGTGACCGCCAAATAAGTACTCTCCAAGTTTGAGTTCCAGTTCCTGTCTTGTTTCTTGTTCTAGTCATGTCTAGTCTAGTTCTTGGACATCCTGTCTTGTTTCTTGTTCTGGTCCTATCTAGTCTAGTTCTTGGACATCCTGTCTTGTCCTCTTGTATACTCGTAGTACGAGATCTTGTCAAGTTCTTTCTTGTATTCAGTTCATCTCCCAGAAAGGGTTTCTTGTAATCCAGACATCTTGTCTCATACTTACGATCTCAGGTTGTGGGATCTCTTGTATCATCTCTAGACCAATTTTCCATACCTATTGGTCTCGAGTTGTGGGACGTCTTGTATCGAATCCGTCTTCTTGTATTATTTTCCCTACGTGGGTGTTCGTGTAATCATAAGTGTAGTTCCGAAATCCTATCTAGTGAAGTCAGAGAGCACAATCTGGTGCTCCCTTGACAATACATGGGTGAGCACCCAGTAGACTTACTCAATTCTGACTCAATTCTTTCAGCGAGATGAGCCACAACACACAGACAAGCCTTCCAGAGGAATAGGGCTCATGCTCGAGCAGGCATTGACATAGAGAGCGCGACACAGACCACATACGATGGGGTACCGACGACCACGACTGCAACATGAGGATATCTCATGAATCAAGATAGCACACGACCACATGATGGAGCAGAGGCATACCACCACCACTTGGGCAGCCCTCTTACAAGACCTTTTGAGTCCAC
This sequence comes from Ceratopteris richardii, assembly GCA_020310875.1. Classification (NCBI taxonomy): domain Eukaryota; kingdom Viridiplantae; phylum Streptophyta; class Polypodiopsida; order Polypodiales; family Pteridaceae; genus Ceratopteris; species Ceratopteris richardii. The sequence goes on from CM035427.1 coordinate 35,536,464, forward strand.
CGCCGATGTACCACAAACTCAGCCCTCCTCCACCCATCTATAGCAATTAGGGTATACACATTCACCCCCATATAGGTTCCCATGTGTTAGGTGGCCATTATCTGCGGAGTCAAAGCCATGCTCCCCCCTCATGCAGCACTACTTTATCCCCACTATTGCACCACTTCCAGGTACACCGGCATTTTGTTGTTTTCAGCCTACATAGTTTCTTTTTTTGCAACGAGTATTTTTCTTTTCATTGCTACACAGGGATGACCACAATTGTACATGATTTTGTCTAATAGGCCAAGTTTGGCCTTTTGGAAGATGTTAATATGACTCTCTCTCTCTCTCTCTCTCTCTCTCTCTCTCTCTCTCTCTCTCTCTCTCTCTCTCTCTCTCTCTCTCTCTCTCTCTCTCTCTCTCTCTCTCTCTCTCTCTCTCTCTCTCTCTCTCTCTCTCTCTCTCTCTCTCTCTCTCTCTCTCTCTCTCTCTCTCGTGAGGAGAGGTGGTGCCCAGTATGCGAGACAGAGGTAGAGAGTGAGGAGCATTTTGTTATCAAATGCCCAGCATACTTAGACCTACGAGCATACTTCCAGATAGAGGAGTCCCTCCAGTTGTGCATGACTATGGGAGACCAACGACGCTTCGGACGCTTTCTCAGAGCAGCATAGGAGAGGCGAGAGCGGTCACTACAGCCCACACATCGGCCACGGGTGAGTACCCAGCAGACCATTACACAGATCTTTCAGCGAGCTGAGCTACATCAGAGAGGTCCATCTATAGGGCTCACGCTCCACCAGGCAGCAGCACAGAGAACACGGCGCCGACCACGCATGGGAGGATATCGTCGAGCACGACTATATCAGGAGGATATCTCACGCATCAGGACAGCCTACGACCACATGATGGAGCATAGGCGTACCACCACCCCCTGGGTTGTCTTCCTTCAGGAGGCACTCAAACCACCACCGATGTACCACATACTACACCCACCTCCACCCATCACCAGTAGCTAGGGTGTTTTTACTCACATTATGGATCCCCCATGTATTAGGTGGCCACTATCTGCAGAGTCAGAGCCACGTCTCCCCGGTCTTTTTCAGCCCTATATAGCTTTGTGTAGCGATATACTTTTTATTTCATTTCATCTTCTACACAGGGTTACTACACTTGTATATGGTTTTTGTCTCATAGGCCAAGTTTGGCCCCCAGAAGACGTTAATATGACTTTCTTTCTCTCTCTCTCTCTCTCTCTCTCTCTCTCTCTCTCTCTCTCTCTCTCTCTCTCTCTCTCTCTCTCTCTCTCTCTCTCTCTCTCTCTCTCTCTCTCTCTCTCTCTCTCTCTCTCTCTCTCTCTCTCTCTCTCTCTCTCTCTCTCTCTCTCTCTCTCTCTCTCTCTCTCTCTCTCTCTCTATATATATATATATATATATATATATATATATATATATATATATATATATATATATATATATATATATATGCACTCTATGAGTAGGTGACCGGGAGAGTACAGTGTCCAAGAGGTATGTCTGAGGTCATTGCTAGCACCATCGGTGTTAAGCAAGGCTGCCCGCTCTCTCCCACTCTATTTGGTCTCTACATCGATGAGATTGAGGATTACATTCTCCGAGCTGGAGGAGAGGGTGCAGACCTCGCAGGTACACCTGTCCACATTTTATTATATGCCGATGACATTGTCTTGATTTCAGAGTCACCCGATGGATTACAGCGCCAATTGGATGCCCTCGATGAGTTTTGTACACAGAAGGGCTTGACAGTAAACCTTGGCAAGACCAAGGTCATGATCTTCCACACCTCCCCCTTGGTGAGGAATGGAGCAGGATTCACAGCCGGCGGTGGACAGATTGAGGTGGTCACTTCCTATGTCTACCTCGAAGTCACATTCACGAGCTTACCTGGCCCCTTCAGCATGAGACAGGCAGCCACCGATAAACTCACACGAGCATATGCAGCTTTAGCCATGTTAGAGCGGAGATGTCACCAGGCACACTTCCAGGAGCCCCGCACGAAGGGGTGGCTATTTGACACACTAGTCCGACCAGCTATGATGTATGCTGCGACAGTTTGGGCCCCAGGCCTCACAGCCACCCAGTGGAGTGCGATCGAGAGGCCCCAGGTACGTATGATCTCGCGACTATTTCGCGGGAAACAGTCGGTACCACATGACATCATCAGGGCAGAGCTAGCTGCACCACCCATGGTAGTAGATGCACTATTCCAGACTATCTGCTTTATTCAGAGGATGAGGGAGCTCCCTACAGACAGACTCACACGCAGAGCTTTTGAGGCATCTATACAGATATCAGAGTCAGGATATGAGAGAGCTTGGTACACTCAGGTTAGAGTATGGTTTGATAGTCATGGGCTTGATATGGACAGATTACCACCCTTTCAGTACAACCCAGACTCACCTCACATCCACCTCTCTCGTCATGAGAGGAATGTTGTGTTGAGACAGGATCTTTGGCAGCGCTACATTAGTCAGACATGGCACACACCACACATGGGATCGAGACTATTGCACTATCGAGACCAGTTCTTAGACATCCTAGCAGACGGTTTCATCCGGCGGCCATGTTACATGGATACTTACATGCCTCATAGCTCGAGGGTAGCGATTGGCCAGCTGAGAGTCTCATCACATAGACTAGAGATTGAGACGGGCAGAGCCGCAGACATTCCCAGAGAGGAGCGGATATGCAGGGTTTACGGAGTAGAGATAGAGGATGAGGAGCACTTTGTATGCAGATGTAGCGCATATGATGGCATCAAAGGTAGATACGGGACTCTATTTACAGGGCAGCCCACCCTCCGAGAGATCATGGACTCTAGAGACCAGCGACAGCTCGGGCGATTCCTACTAGAGATACAGAGTCACAGAGATTCCCTACTCCAGCCTACTGTAGCAACCCATACAGGAGGGAGACAGAGTCGGCTCATTGAGTTCTTTATTCCACGACGTGCTGCAGCCCTCCCCCCCTCAGCCCACACACCGAGAGGGGTGACTCTTCAGCAGGCTCAGGCTGCTCGAGCTAGGAGACGACTCCGTGCTAGAGGATATCGGGCCCCGAGACATCACCGACATCAGATTGCAGAGATCCAGGCTCGTCGCCATGGCGCCATGGAGGAGAGACGATTCCAGATGATGGCTGATCCCGTTGCAGCTATCACGATGGCCCTGACTCCACCTCCACCTATGTATCACATCTTACACCCGCCCACTAGCACAGGATGGAGCTAGTTAGTCGTTTCAGATGCATTCCCATGCTTGTTGTACTACCCCTTTGCATATAGACTGCCATAGATATTGCACTCCATACACCCCCCCCCTTTCATGGGTATCTCCACACGCATTTCACGGAGATATGTATCAGCTTTACCAATTTCTTTTTTCAGCACTTTTATCTTCTCTGATAGACAGAAGATACACCCATGTACATCGATTTGTCTCATAGGCCAAGTTCGGCCTCCTAATAGACGTAAAAACACTTTCTTTCTTCTTTCTTTCTTTCTTTCTCTCTCTCTCTCTCTCTCTCTCTCTCTCTCTCTCTCTCTCTCTCTCTCTCTCTCTCTCTCTCTCTCTCTCTCTCTCTCTCTCTCTCTCTCTCTCTCTCTCTCTCTCTCTCTCTCTCTCTCTCTCTCTCTCTCTCTCTCTCTCTCTCTCTCTCTCTCTCTCTCTCTCTCTCTCTCTCTCTCTCTCTCTCTCTCTCTCCCCCCTTCTCTCCCTCTCCCTCTCTCCCCCTCTCTCGCTCCCCCTCCCTCTCCCTCTCCCTCTCCCTCTCTCCCTCCCCCTCCCCCTCCCCCTCCCTCTCTCCCTGTGTGTGTGTACGTGTGAGAGAGAGAGAGAAAGAGAGAGATACACAGCCAAAGACAAAGCTGCATTATACATTTTGCTGCCAAGAAAACTATGAGATGCAAAGTCAGTTCCATTGTCTCTTGCAAGTAGGGAAGCCCCTTGGGAGACCTCCACTTTTCTTGGGCAAGGGCACACTAGGAGGCCCTTTAACCGACCTCCACTTGCCTTGGGCAATTACAAGGGCCCCTAGGGTGGCCTACACTTGCCCTGGGTGAGTGGGAGGGCGCCTTGGGTTAGCCCTTGGCAAGTAGGGAGCCCTTAGTGACCAAATCAAGGGAGTTATGCCCTTAGGGAAGTGACAAGGCAAGCAGACCTATTAGAAAATCAAAGGTAACCCGGGGTGAGCCATATGCACCACATTATTCTCTTTATGGGGACCTCCATTTGCTTGTAGATAAATATAACATGCACTAGGCAACCTCTATTGAATTGAAGACCACATTGAGCGACTTCCAAGGCATTTTGGGAGAGTATGATGCTCACGTTCAATGGTGTGAACTGAAAGATATAATAGGACTCTATGTGAAAGAGTGAGATGCATGCTATCCACAACTAATGTCTTTCATGGAGTTTGGGTGGAAGCTCTACAACATGCAGTTCATATTTGCAATAGATCCCCACATGTGTCTTTGAAAGATGGCATCCCTGAAGACGTTTGGTCTTGCAAACCAGCATCCTATGACCACCAATGCATTGTTGACTACGATGGTTTCAAATTTTGTGCATGTAAGGGCTGTGTTGAGGAACAAATTAGATGCAAAGTCCATGAAATGAATCTTCATGGGATATGGAGATGAGGGGAAATGGGCTACAAATTGGGTTATCTTAGCTGAAGAAGGTGATATGCTGCCAAGATGTTGTACTTGATGAGGTACGGATGCTAAAAAGGGATCATGCCTGCAAAGATTTATATGAAAAAAACAAATTTCAGCATGAACCACCTCTTGAAATTGATCCTTGAGAAGCTCCACAAATGGCTGAAAATTATGATGAGCCGGTTGGTTTTCCAGCCAAGAGATAATGGGAGACATAATGACACTTTTGAAAGGGATATCCAGCCAACATTACGTGTTGAAGCTTGTATGTAGGCATATCGTATGACATGGATCCATTACTAGAGAATGTAGATCAATGGACAAGTAGATCTCCACATGCTAGGAGGCACATGAAGAGAGACAGCCTTTTTGTATGTTATAGTATGCTACCAAGTGAGAGTGGGCCTCTGACACATAAAGAGAAAAAGTTAAGTGAGCACAAGAAGTGGTAGTTAGTCATGGAGGAAGAGAAAAGGGTTTTGTATGCACATGATACTTGGGATTTGGTTGAGTTTCCCAAAGGTAGGAAGGCCATTCCTAACAAGTGGGTATACAAAATCAAAGCTATGGACGGTCAACCCAAGTACAAGGCAAGGCTGATTGCTAAAGATATGCCTAGAAAGAGGGCATTCATTATTAAGAAGTGTTCTCCCTTCTAGCAAAAATGACCACATTGTCTATGTTGTTTGCTCTCAAAGCTGCCTTGGATTTAGAGATATTCTGATTGGACCTTAAAGAAGGTTTTTGCATGGTAATTTAGATGAAGAGCCGAACATGAAAAAGCCAAAAGGATATGCCATTACTTGAAAAGAGCATCTTGTATGCAAACTGAAAAGGAGTTTTTATGAGCTGAAACAAGCTCCTAGGCAATGGTATAAGAAGTTTGATGCATTCATGCTCAAAGATGGGTTCAAAAGGAACCATGCAGATCTTTGTTTGTACATCGAACAGGACAATCATGGCAGTCCAATCATTCTTGTGCTGCATCTAGATGATATGCTACTCGCTAGGAAGAAAAAGAGCGCTGAACAGCTCGTTCTCAATTAATTGACCTTGGAGAAGTTAATATATTCTCGATATTAGAATTAAAGATGTAGACAACAGCACACATTGCACTTCTCATAAGAAAAGTACTTTCTACAATCCCTCTTGATACAAAGTTTCTCTCCTCTTCACTCTAGGTGTCTGGATGTCTTGAGCTAAGTTGCGTGGTCTAGTAGCATGTCTCTGGTAAAGAAGGGATCTGGACCGTGCTTTGATATTTGTCTAACCTCGTGGTCCATGATGACTCGCCTGAAGAAGTCTACAAGGTGTCTCTGATTCTCTCTGGTCGCCTCAGCTTATTATCTCTATGTCTTTGTAGCTTGAGCAAAAAGAGGCCAATCATCTCTAGTCCTCATGCCTCTTTATAGCCTACTATAGACATACACTGCACATGAGAAGACGAGTCATAGCTTCAATGAGTAATTAATGCCCATTCTTCACTCTGAACAAGGTTAGCAAACTAGGTTGTAGGTGCTAATGCCTCTACAACAACCATTGTAGCCTCTTTTTTTTGCATCTTTTGCAACCGGTTCAAGACAACTCTTAATGACACAAACATTTGCTTTATAATATTTGCAAAAAAAATTTTGCCTTTCTATTTTCATGTCATCTTTATCTTCCTTCTTTGACTCTGCAACATTAAGAGTATTTTGTTTACTACTAAATTTATTTATGATTGCCATTCTAACTAGCTAAGAAAGCTTGATATGCAACACTCATAATTGACCTGTTTTATCTAGATTGATCTTCCTACAATAAAACAAGGAGTAACTCCTCGAAAGTTAAGGCATTTGGATTGCGTTTCATCAGTAAAAGAAGAATAGAAGCAAAACTCTCATAAGAATCTAAAAGGCCATTAAGAATGGTCCGCACAAGTAAACCATCTCGAAAGATTTCATCGACAAAAATCAACTCCACTCTCAATCCTTGATCTTCATCAAAATAGTGTCCATTGAATCTCCTTCATTCATATGCTCACTTCTCCAAGTGTTTTTGAAGTTAAGCAATACGAACCTCTATTCCTGCTTTGAATAGTGTGGTAAAAGCATCCCAAGCATCTTTAGCTATGTTGCATGAGCAAATGTGAGGGATAATAGCACATTCAATAGACAAATATCAATGGATGTGCTTGTGTATCTCTATCATCCAACAAAGCTTCTCTACACTAGCTGCCATAAGAACCACAATAGGACAGAGAAATTGAATGTCATCATCTTCGACTCCACCTCCATAACTTTCTATCACAACATTTGCAAGTGTAGGAGGATGTAATTCAACATCCTTCACAATATCCCACAAATCTTGCTACCAATATGTGATGCATCATGTATGCCCATAATGGGTAGTTAGAAACATCCAACTTATTTTGAACAACCAAAATACAAGATAAATCATCACTTTCAACCATGGCCATTACCTTACTTAGATGCAAAAAATTAATCGCTTCTAAAAAAGTTAAATAGAAATACCCAAATCAGCTTCGCTAAATTTATATGAGACTTCTAGGGGCTTCTGCTAGAAGACCCAAAATTATATATATGTTTGCACAAAAGGACAAAATTGTTTGTACAATCATTGCAATAGTGCATTTGGAGACTAAAACTAGCTCAAATCAATTTTTCGGTGCTATTAGCTAATGACCTCAAGTATGCTCATTAGATTTCATGTGATTTCGAGACTATGAATGAGAGGATGTCGACAATGTCTTGTAGAAACAGTGACCTTCTTTGATACCAATTATTAGAGTTGAGGACTACGTGAGAATGCAAATAACACAAAGAAGAAAAAGCTTGGAGCACAACATTGTGTGTATCAATAAGTGAGTTCAAAAGATAAGTAGTCTCTTTAGGGATATAGGCATATATACAAGTTCGAAAAAAAAACCTCCGAAAGATGGAAAAACATGCCTCGATGGTCTTACTATTCACACATCATTACTAACATATAACAACAAACATAAATGGAGCTACCAAGATATATAGAGATCATCGGAACACCTTTTCTATAGAGGGTTGGATAAACATTGGAGAAACTAACACAATGAAAACATGCTCCCATCAAATTCCCCCATTTAAGTTGCGCCAGCATCTCACCGATGTCTTCACCGATGTCTTCAACTAAATTTGTGAGTAAGTCTAAGAAGGACATATCAACATTCCACATGACACATATGGTGTCTATTTGGTGCATATGGCTGGTAAATATAGCACTTTTCCAAGCACTTGGCCAACATCTTCCCCTTTATTCTTGTATATATCGTATTGGGTTCCAAGGGAAAATGTAAGTAATCCCATTGATGATTGAATAAAGGAATAGCATATTGATTAACCTACATGTCTTGCTCTTCTTGTTATTTCAAAGTGGCCCATAAGAAATAAATAAGTTTTGACACATGGATCAATCTTCTATGCAACCTCATTGGCAAAATGCAGCTTACTTGGGTTATAAAAGATTGAGCCCCTATAATGAAAACCTTAGAAACGATCTTCTTGATCTCAATGGAAAGTTTCATTTTTTTGACTGCTGAAGGACCTCCATTAAGGTAATCTTTCGGAATATCCTGATTGCTAAGAGCATAGATTGTCTATCCTATAAGCAATGATCTTTTCCAGACATGTTCAAGACAGGCACCATAGAATTCTGCATTTGAAGACCTGAATCATGGGTAACTGTTGCTGCAGCTTGAGTTGCATCAGACAACATGATTCATGGACTTGAAGTTGATTTAGAGCATTCAACATGTTTATATGGATATGTGCGACCAAAGATGATTGAAATACAGATGCTGAAGCAGCCATGAGATGGAAAGGATGTCCAATACAGGAAATGTACAGCACACGAGCATCGATAAAAGAAAAAACTGAAAAGACAAAACCAAAGGCAATAAAGACAACAGGGAAGCAGAGAAGATGATGAAGCAAAAAGGGCAAATAAAAGTGCGGATGGCTGAAACCTTTCTCTCTAGGGGCAAGGGCAGAGGTTCAACCCCTCCCAACAGCGGTGGGCATGTAATGCGCCTTAGGCCCGTTTGTATCGCCTTCCATCAGCCTGATATGTCTAACCCCTGCTTCCCATGGGTACTATTCCCACTTTACTTGCACATTTATTTTTTCCATAAATTCAAGCTATCTGCAAGAGTAGGCTTCGAACGAACTTCCTTCACAAAAAAAACAATAATAAAAATGCAGATGTGAGTAGAAGTCTTGTAAATGACGAGCGTTGAAAATCAGACGAGTGAACTAAGTCAACAGTAAGTCAACAGGGAGAAAAGTAATGAAACCCTAGAAATGTGAGCACGCTGCACAGGTGCAGAAAGAAAACAAAAGGATGACTTTGAAACCCTAAAAACATGAGCCGGTACAGAAAAGTAATAAAACCCTCGAAATCGGAGTGTGCAACCAATAGTGGTAGGGGAGAAGGGCATCTACTCCTAGACCATCTGCTCTCCTGTGAGATTGGGTTCCAGTTCCATACTCTTACTCTAATACACACACCCACCTACCTACCTTCTCTCCTTCCTTCCTTCCTTCATTCCTTCCTATCTTCCTGCATGCATACATACATACATACACACATACATACATATATACATACATACGACAACGAGAATCATACATACTTTTCTGTCAATGTGCACGAACCTTTCCCGGCTCAAATGGAGGTAGATAGGAAGTAAAGATTTCCCGCATTCTATTGCGCATATACGGGTCCGGGGACAAGTATAGGTTCTGCACAAGCACATCTTGAGTACCTTCCGAAAGGCGTAGAGTGACCTCACTTTTCACTATTTCCATGTCAGACTCCACCGGTTGTTGATCCTTGATGTACCTTCTCAGACAGACGGAAATGTTTTCCACGGCAATTTCCTCCGCCATGTTTCAGTTACGAGGCAAGCGGTTCAATTGAAAGCCAAAATTCTCTTTCAGCTGGAGAGGTACCACAATACAACACAATTTTCCGTCGTCTCGAGCTGTCTCTTCTCGTCAGGCGTGAGTCGTGAACGACGCTGACACAGGCTCGGCTCGTTAACCATCAACTGGAGGACGGGTTGCCAGCATGCCACTCAGCGAAAATATGACTTCTGAACTTTGGAGTTACTGATCACTCACTCGTCAGTCAGGCAATTATTCACTAGTTACAACTTACAAGGAAGCCTTGTGCAGCGGTTCCATTAAGGAGCCGAACTTCACGGGATTTGGCACGTGATTCGCGTGTTCGGGAATAACTAGTCCAATTTCCAAAGTAAATGTGACTGACATATCAAGCCAAAAGGGACCTTGCGAGTCGCGACTCGCGTGGCCTTGATTGCAAAGCTTTGGACTGAATGGATTATGGGCATTCGGATGATCCTCGGGGCTCATTTTTTTTTTGGTCTCAACCTTTCCATGCGTAAATTTAAGTGTAGGTTGCTTATCTTTTTTTTTTCGAGAGAGAACAAGGAAAAGATAAATTAATGCAGGAAAGTATACAAAGTACAAGGGGCAAGATATGCACCCCAACAATCCACGAAAAAGACTACAAATTACAAACCATGAGATATCTCACTAGGTAGTATAACTCTAACAGCATTGATTTCCATCTTAATTGATTTCCATCTTGAACTAGGGACAGAGGATATAATCTCAAGCTTGGAAAAATATCTAGTAGGACACTCTTTAATGGCATGAATGGCATCAAGGCCCGAGTAGTATAGTTCTCTACGAAGATTGAGGAGAACCAAGTTCAGGTTCTAGTGGGAGTTAAAAACAACAAGGTTCCTGTACCTCCATATTTTCCATAGGATGTGGCCTCTCCAAACATTCCATAGAAATAGATCCAAGTCCAAGAAGCAGCCAAGCAACACCTCAAGGGTAGTAAAAGGCACTCTCTTCCTGAGGGTAATGACATTATTGAGAATTTGTCAAAACTGCTTGGCAGTTACATAGTCCATGAATAGATGGGGTAATTAAATCTTCCACCTTGCCACAATGTATACAGGCTCCTACATTAGATTTAATCTTCTAAGCTCTCTTTCCAACCCACAAACCATTATGTATGATGAGCCACTATAGCAGAGAATGCTTGTTGCATTTGGGAAAGGCCCACAAGCACTTGAACCGATATCTCCACTGAGAGGAAGACCAGTTAACTTTCCATCTCAGATTGAGTTTGTCCTTGATCTCATCCATAGAACCTTTGCTCCTCTTGAAGTTTTGGACCTTTGCTCAGATTATGTATGATGAGCCACTATAGCAGAGAATGCTTGTTACATTTGGGAAAGGCCCACAAGCACTTGAACCGATATCTCCACTGAGAGGAAGACCAATTAACTTTCCATCTCAGATTGAGTTTTTCCTTGATCTCATCCATAGAACCTTTGCTCCTCTTGGTGATATCTTCAATCTTGATAGCTTTGTCACAGCAGTTGTAAAACTTTTGCCCTAGCAGCTCTTGTTTCTTCTTCAAGACCTGTTTACAACCAGCAATGAGGTTATGCAAACCATCAATATTATCATCAGAAAGAAAACTGTCTTGAGCCAAGAAATTGTTCCAAGATTGAAATCCAGCCTTGAAACACTTGTGCTCTTTTATAGCTAATGGATCATCATTCCAATGTGAGAGCAAGCCAAGGAGATTCCTACAAAAAAAAAACTCTTATTAGAAGACATGTTGACATCAGGATAGAACAATTTTTTCACCTTCATCCACACTTTCCACATCCTGGTGGAAAGGGAACTCCCCACAGGGTAGAAGGATTGAGGGGAGATCATGATGTCCCAAAGACTGCCAGAGGACCAAGATCTATAATCCTATAGGTAGAAGGAGTTAGTTTTTCTTTTAAGCAAGAGAGCCCACTAATCAATGGAAGAGCCACACCTGTGAATCCATTTGGCAATTAGATTTTCAGACATTTTAATAGGGCACAAGATACCTAAACCCCCCTCACTTTTGGGGAGACAACAAGTTTTCCATGAAACTTTGGTGATCCTTTGAACCTGAGTATCACCCCCCCAAAGAAATCTTTTAACTAAGCAAATAGCCTAGTTAAGTTGCTTGCGAGTAGGGAGCCAACAAGACAGGAAATAAGTCAATGAGGGCAAAAGGTAGGTATTAAGCACAAAAGCTCTATGAGAAAGGGAGCTTTGACATTTGTACTAGGTGAAGATTTTGCCTCTGAATTTATTGAGGACCCATTGCCATCCTTGCTCGAGGGAAACGTGGAAGCCCATAGGAATACCAAGAAGTCTAAAGACTTCTCCATCTTTAATGATTTTACAATCCAAATCAGTAACCACTCTAGGAGTATACTTATTGGAGGACCAAAAACTATTTTTAGAATGATTGACTTTAGAACCACTAGAAATACAGAAAGTATTCAGACAGTCCAAAAAAACACAGCAGACTGATCATCAGCATTAATCAAAACATTTGGGTCGTCAACAAACATTTGAAGATAAATCTGATTGCTTGAGTTGGAGATGTTAATACCTTTGATCAACTCTTTGTCCATAGCATCTTTAACAAGCCAACCAAGAGAGTCACTGGCTATAGCAAAAAGGAGGGGGGCACCCTTGCCTAATAGATCTTCTTAGGGGAAAAGGGTCAAACAACCTACCATTGATAGCCACTTTGGAGAAGGCATTGCCAAATAAAGTACAAACATATCTTATGAATCTCCTGCCAGCCCCCAAGTCTTGCAAAGACTGGAGGATGAAATCCCACTCTATCCTATCATAGGCTTTATCAAAGTCAATCTTGAAAAAGAGGAAATCTTGATTATTATCTCTGGCTTCTTCCATACCTTCCCATAAGATAATAATAGTGTCAAGGATGAAACGACCTTTGATAAATCCTTTTTGTTCCGGTAAAATGATCCTATCCATGATGGGACTAAGCCTCCTAGCAAGGGAAGCAGCAAAAATCTTGTAAATGGAAGAAAGGTAGGTGATGGGTCTCCAGTTATTCAAGTCATCCTTATTCCCTTTTTTGTGAATCAGTCTTATAACTCCAGTGTTGACATGAGAAGGGAGATATCCCTTGCTGACAGACTCTTCCCAAATCAAGAGAATGTAAGGGGTGAGAAAATCTTTAAGCATAACATAGAACTCATTAGATATACCATCCAAACCAGGAGATTTGCAACGTCTCAATTTAGCAATGGTTTCTTTAATCTCACCAGTAGACAGGGGAAGATCTAAGACAGTAGCCAGGCTTTGAGGATTATTTTTTTCTTCAAAGGGGCAATGTAAGCTCTGGCACTTCTGACCACCTCCCCTATCCTGGGAGGACCAAAGAAAACATCAGTAAAGAAACTCGTAGCAACTTCCAAACTTTCCTCAATGTTACAAGAAGTTTCGCCATTTTTTTTCTTAAGCAGAGGAATAAGGTCCTTGATTTTCTTCTTTTTCAGCAATTCATACATATTCTTATTTGGTCTATCCATTCTTCTCACCCAAAATTCCCTTGATTTGGAAAGATCCCACTAGGCATCGAGATAAAGCTCCTTCTTAAGACTACACTGAAGTTCTAAGAATTTTTCGCAATTAGGGGAAGACAGAAGAATGTTGAGATCCATCGTTAATTTGTCTTTCCTAGCATCTCTGATGGCTTTGGCTTTTTTAGTGTAGTAGGAAAAAAGAGATTGGATACTCTTAACAGCACTCTCCCAAGCCCTAGAGGGGGAAGGGTGAGAGGCAAAGCTACTGGACACTATATTCTTGACTTTATCTAGGACAATGGGGATACTCAGTAGCTTAGCATCCAGATGAGGCCACGCCACTCTAAATTGGGGACTATCTCTTTGAACAAAAACCTATAGAGGCTTGTGATCTAAGAGGATAAGGTCATTCAAGACCTTGCAGCTAAAATTACAACAAGACTGAAAGAGGGAGGTGTTAACATAGCATCTGTCTAGTCTAGCAACCGTGAAGGACTTACCAACTTGGTTATTAGACCAAATGAAACCCGTATGGGAAGACAAGTCCATAAGGTCATGCTTGTTACATAAATCAATCCAAGATATTTTCTCAAAACCAGAAAGAACTTCACCCCTGACCTCAAATCTATCTTGAGGAAGGGTGACCATATTGAAGTCCCCTATAATATTAGTATGACCATCAATAGAGCACAGATCAACCCAACACTTAGTACGGTTAGCAAAAGCATTACTTGCGTAGACATTGACTAAAACAAAGTTAAAAGGGAAACCAAGCTTAATGGCTAACCATTGATGATTATCACTGAAGGCAACATTTTCAACACAACCATTAAGAGAATTTTGGATACCAATGGCAGCCCCCCCATTCCCAACATGATCAGTACAATACTAGCTATAATTACTAGAGACTATTTTGAGGTTGATGCTCAACTGGTTTTTATCTCCTTTTACTTCCTGCAAACAGAGAAAACTCGGCATGCCATTAGTTTTAAGCCAATTGGACAGCATCTTAGCCCTCATTGTGTCAGAGAGACCTCTGACATTTAATATGGAACATATCGAGAAAGAGTTCATGAGGATTAAAAAAAAGAGAGAGAGAGAGAGAGAGAGAGAGAGAGAGAGAAAGCAAGGCAATGAGTACATCTTCATCAAGTTTTTTTTCAAGGTCAACAAGTTGAGTACACATACTCTTGAAGATATTGAGATGGGAAGCCAGAGGGGAGTTGGGTTCCATTTTGAGATCAAATAGGTTCATAAGGAGGGTAATTTTGGAAGATTTGGCTTTAGAGCCAAAAAGATGATCAAGTTGTGCCCATGCATCATAAGCCGTGCCCTTTTCATCAATGTGATGCACATAATGATCACTTAATCCTAGTGCAATGGTTGATAGTGCTTTCTCATCTTTGATTTGCCAAGAAGCTTCACCTTCACTTGTAGTGGGTTTCTTCTCCTTGCCACTAGCAATGCCCCATGGGCCTTTCTTCATGAGCTTGTATTGCATTTTGACTTTCCAAGTGTGGAAATGTTGGCCATTGAAGGTGGACTCGTTCTTTTCCTCCATAGTCAAGAATGGAGTAGGGGTTTGAATGGAGAAGCTTGCTTAATAAAGTATTTGGTTCCCTTCAATGTGCACCTAAAAATAGAGAGAAAGACTTAGTGCTAATATACCAAGGGTACAAAGGAAGGTCTTACCACTTATGAATGTGGCAGTGTCTAATCCTTTCACAGAATAGTAAGATTTGTGTGCAATTCCTAAGTGTACAAAATTTCCTTGTTGTAAATATGATGAAGAGACAAAGGGAGAGAATTCAATTTCTAATGTCGTGTAAAAAGAAAGAAAACATAGAATATAACATGTGTGCAAGTGATGAGACAATCATCATGGATGTTACCGTTAGTGTCCATGTGAAAGGCCAAATGGCCACTGGACACTTCTTTGTATATGTTCTTTAATAAAACATATAGTGGCCTGGTCAGCCACAGACTGTAAGTTCGACCACATTTGTAAGACCTAAGAAGTCTGTCTTCGTGCTCCTTGTGTACTGTGTTTTCTGCATATTCTATAGCCTCTGAGCGGAGTACTGCATGCGGCCTTAGGAGCTCGGTTTTCTACTCCGAGCATATTGTCCTGGAGCTCTCAAGAAGGAGAGCACACTGTGGCGCATCGCCATCGAAATACTTCACTGGTATTAGAGCAGTTCGAGGCAAAAGCTTTGTTCCTTTTGTGCAAGCGAAGCAAGCACCCCCCCCTCCCCCCAAGGCTTACAACTAAGGCAGCAACCAAGGCAAAGACCTTGGCATACCTTGTCATCGAAGTCACCGAAGTCACCATTGGTGCCGTTGGCTGTGCGCGAGGGAGGACCTCAACGATCAAGGAATATAGAGGTTCCCGAAACTTCCCGGGAGGTCCCCCATCCCAGTACTGTTCCCCCCAGAGCTCACTTAACCGTGACAATCTCTTGCCACTAAGCTACACTCTTGTGGTGTTTGAAGAAGGGGAAATACTAAGTTTGACGTTACCTTGAACACGTTTTGGTCCCCCAAAGCTTCATTCTTTGCTTTCAAAGCCTATTTCTGAAGCATTTTTGGGGTGTCTTTTGGAGCCATTTTGGAGTACTTTCGCACATAGTTCTCTTCACACAGGTCCAAGAACATCAAGAAAAGTGTTCTTTGTACTTCTCAGACAATAAATATCAACCTTTGGGCTGTATTTTTAGCCACACTCGAAAAACTACAGGTTTCTCGAGAGGTTATTAGTTCTGGTGGGAGAAGCCGCTGCAAATTTATGCAGCTTTTTTAAGCCTAAAACATCAGAGTTGACTGACACTTGCAGGTGTTGTTGGCTAGTTTTTGGGCTATGTATTCAGCCTTTTAGTTTCATTTTACAGCATATATTGAGCACATACACACCATGTACGCTTCTGTGGATACTACTTATGTACGTCCATGTGGTCATTGATATAGCGGTTACGTTCTTTGCATAAAGTCTTTTACGCTTGATAAAGAGGGTCGTGGTGAGGTTTTCTTAACTGGGAGACATCCAGATGTCGCGGTCTCTTCGGTGATGTAGGTGGAAGACTTACCCAACCTCACCATAGGAGATGTATGATAGTTGTTCATAGGTGCTCGATAAACCTAGTTGGCTTTTATTGGGTAACTGATTATATGCAGTGGAGTCAATGATTCACTATGCAGGTAGACATGTCAATACTTGCAGTTTTATGATACTTTGACACTGGTCATATGCTAATTTTGCAGAGGATACTCTGGCAAAATTTTTCCAAATTTTTGGTTTAGTCAACTATACAGTGGTCGATTTACTCCTTGATACACTTATTTGTTGGTGTTTGGACTCTTCTAGCTCCATTACCATTCTATTCAGTTCTCTACCATCATGGCATCAGAGGTCTCAAGCACATTTGGTGGATCAGGGTCTAGTGCTAGTGTTCCGAGGAGGAGCTATAACTTGCAAGGCAAAGACCATTTTGACATCCGAAAATTTGATGGCACAAACTTTGCTCTATGGAAGAATCATATTAAAGATGTGCTGATTCAAAGGAGGCAATGGAAGCCAGTAAATGGGATTTCAAAGAAGCCTGCTGACATGGATGAAGATGATTGGGATGAGTTAGATGAAATGGCCAGGTCTACCATTCACTTGCACCTGGCAGATAATGTTTACTTTTACAGTATTAGACTGTGAAAGTGCAGAGGAGCTTTGGAAGATGTTATGCAATACATATGAAAAAGAGACGGCATCAAATAAAGTTTATCTGATGAGAAAATTATATGGCCTTCCTATGAAGGACACAGACAGTGTTGCTGCACATCTAAATGAGTTTGATGCTATATTCTCCCAGTTATAGACTCAGAAAATGGATATGGATAATGAAATGAAAGCAGTATTGCTATTATGCACCCTGCCATCATCATGGGATACGTTTTGCACAGCTATTAGCAATAGTGCACCTGGTGGTAAACTCGTCTATGATGACATATGTGGAGCACTCTTGAGTGAGGAGATTCGTAGAAAATCTATGGTTGGCACTCAGAGTGGAGATGCATATAATGTTCGTGATTCTTACCAAAGAAAGCATCAGCAACGTGGCAGGAGCAAGAACAAGGAAAAGAATGGTCAACGGAATAAGAGTAGAAGTAAATCAAGGAAGAGGGATATCGAATGCCATTATTGTCATAAGAAGGGACACATGAAGAAAGACTGTTATGCATTAAAGAATGCTAAAGGTAAAGGAAAGAATGTTGATGGGTATGTTAAATAGTTCCCTTCACCATCTACTTTGACTGTGAAGATTGAATAAATTAATGCTATTTCTGATGATGCTGATGTGTTGACACTTGATAGTACTGTGCCATCTGAGGCACTTATGGCTGATTCTCTTTCCCACACCTGGCTGCTAGACTCTGGTGCTTCTTTCCATGTGACACCACATAGAAAATGGTTCTCTAATTATGCAGCAAAGTCTCTTGGTACCATGAGACTTGGTGACTCTTACTAGTGTGATGTTGTGGGGATTGGAGATGTGGTTGTGCAGTTCATTGATGGTTCAAAATTTACTATGCATAATGTACACCATGTACCTCAGTTATCACGTAGTTTTATGTCAATTGGTCAACTTGATGACCTTGGTTACAAGGTGGTCTTCTATGCTCAGTCCTTTCGTATATCAAAGGGCAATATTGTTATTGCAAAAGGAAGCAAAGTTGGCTCACTTTATCCTTTATTTGTATCACAGAAAGAACACTTGTTAGTTGTTACTGAACAGCCTATGGCTTGTATTTGGCATGGTCTTTTGGGCCATATATCTCATAGTGGAATGGAAAATCTTTCTCGTTCTGGCTACTTACCTGTGTTATCTTTCTCTGATTTTTCATTTTGTGAGTATTGTCAATATGGAAAGCAAACCAGAAATGTGCATAGAACACACATTGACTCTTCAATTTAGCCTTTAGATCTCGTTCATACAGATGTGTGTGGTCCTATGCCCACTAGGTCCTTAGGTGGTTCTCTTTACTTTGTCACTTTCATAGATGATGCTACTAGAAAAGTCTGGGTATATCCTATCAAATAAAAGGATGATGTATTCCCTACTTTCAGAAAATGGCTTGCTTTAGTTGAGAGTGAAAAAAGAACTAAGCTTAAGGCTTTACGTTCAGATAATGGGGGTGAGTATACCTCACATGAATTCAGCCTTTTCTGTCAGTCTAGAGGGATTCGTAGAGAGTTTACAGCTCCTTATACCCCAATACAAAATGGTGTAGCTGAGAGGATGAATAGAACTATTCAAGATAGAGTAGTCTCTATGTTGCATCATGCAAACTTCTCACAAGGTTTTTGGGTAGAAGCAGTATTGACTACAGTTCATGTGATTAACCTTTCACCTAGTACTGCCAAAGGTCTGAAAGTGGCACAAGAGTTATGGACAGGGAAACCACCATATTATGATCGTCTTCGAGTTTTTGGGTGTGAAGCATATGCTCATATACCCAAGAATCTTAGACAAAAGTTGGACCATAAGTCAAGGAAATGCATTTTTCTTGGATATGGTCGAGAAGGACAATGTGGATATCGCTTATGGGATCCTGAAACACGGTCAGTGATCAGAAGTAGTGATGTCATTTTTAATGAGTCTAAGATGCATAAACAGCCCATTAAGGAGGTAGAAGTGAGAAGAGTGGTGTTTGAGGATACTAGTCCTCCGGTTAGCATGCATAAAAATGCTTCACATAGGGATGTTCAAGAGAATGTCCATTCAGATCAGTCTCCACATGTTGCTGTTCAGCAACCATTGAGACGTTCTACACGTATCTCACATCCACCTGATAGATATGTTCCAGGTTTAGATTTTGTTATGCTAACAAATGTCAGTGAGCCTTCTTGCTACAAAGAGGCTATGCAGACGGAGGATCATGTCAAGTGGGAGCGTTCCATGAAGAGTGAGTTGGATTCTATTCACAAGAATGGTACTTGGGACTAAGTACCTTTGCCAAAGGGCAGGAAAGCTTTACCATGTGAATAGGTATAAAGCTAAAATTCACATCAGATAGTGCTTCTCCAAAATATAAAGCACGACTTGTTGCAAAGGGTTTCAAACAACAACATGGTGTTGATTTTGAGGAAATCTTCTCTCCAGTGGTCAAGATGACTACTTTGCGCACCCCCCCCAAGGCTTTCGACTAAGGCGGCGACCAAGGCATAGACCTTGGCATACCTTGTCATCCGAGTCATCAAAGTCACCATTGGCACCGTTGGCTGCGCACGAGGGAGGACCTCAACGATCAAGGAATATAGAGGTTCCGTATACTTCCCGGGAGGTCCCCCATCCCAGTACTATTCCCCCTAGAGCTTGCTTAACCATGGCAATCTCTTGCCACTAAGCTACACTCTTGTGGTGTCTGAAGAAGGGGAAAGACTAAGTTTGACATTACCTTGAACAAGTTTTGGTCCCTCAAAGTTTCATTCTTTGCTTTCAAAGCCTATTTCTGAAGCATTTTTGGGGTGTCTTTTGGAGCCATTTTGGAGTACTTTCGCACATAGTTATCTTCACACAGGTCCAAGAACATCAAGAAGAGTGTTCTTTGTACTTCTGAGACAATAAATATCAACCTTTGGGACTGTATTTTCAACCACACTCGTAAAACTACAGGTCTCAAGAGTTTTTTAGTTTTGGTGGGAGCAACAGCTGCAAATTTATGTAGGTTTTTTAAGCCTAAAACATCAGAGTTGACAGACACTTGCAGGTGTTATTGGCTAGTTTTTGGGCTGTGTATTCAGCCTTTTAGTGTCATTTTACAGCATATATTGAGCACATACACACCATGTACGCTTCTGTGGATATCGCTTATGTACGTCCATGTGGTCATTGATATGGCGGTTATGTTCTTTGCATAAAGCCTTTTACGTTTGATAAAGAGGGTCATAGTGAGGTTTTCTTAACTGGGAGACACCTAGATATCGGGGTCTCTTCGGTGATGCAAGTGGAAGACTTACCCAACCTCGCCATAGGAGATGTATGATAGTTGTTCATAGGTGCTCGATAAGCCTAGTTGGCTTCTATTGGGTAATTGATTATATGCAGTGGAGTCAGTGATTCACTATGCAGGTAGACATGTCAATACTTGCAGTTTTATGATACTTTGACACTGGTCATATGCTAATTTTGCAGAGGATACTCTGGCAAAATTTTTCCATATTTTTGGTTTAGTCAACTATACAGTGGTCAATTTACTCCTTGATACACTTATTTGATGGTGTTTGGACTTTTCTAGCTCCATTATCATTCCATTGACTTCTCTACCATCATGGCATCAGAGGTCTCAGGCACATTCGGTGGATCAGGGCCTAGTGCTAGTGTTCCGAGGAGGAGCTATAACTTCCAGGGCAAAATACCATTTTGAGATCCAAAAATTTGATGGCACAAACTTTGCTCTATGGAAGAATCAGATTAAAGATGTGCTTATTCAAAGGAGGCAATGGAAGCCAGTAAATGGGATTTCAAAGAAGCCTGCTGACATGGATGAAGATGATTGGGATGAGTTAGATGAAATGGCCAGGTCTACCATTCGCTTGCATCTGGCAGATAATGTTTACTTTTACAGTATTAGATTGTGACAGTGCGGAGGAGCTTTGGAAGAAGGTATGCAATACATATGAAAAAGAGACGACATCAAATAAAGTGTATCTGATGAGAAAATTATATGACCTTCGTATGAAGGACACAAACAATGTTGCTGCTCATCTAAATGAGTTTGATGCTATATTCTCCCAGTTACAGGCTTGGAAAATGGATATGGATAATGAAAGGAAAGCAGTATTGTTGTTATGCACCTTGCCATCATCATGGGATACGTTTTGCACAGCTATTAGCAATAGTGCACCTGGTGGTAAACTTGCCTATGATGACATATGTGGAGCACTCTTGAGTGAGGAGATTCGTAGAAAATCTATGGTTGGCACTCAGAGTGGAGATGCATATAATGTTCATGATTCTTACCAAGGAAAGAATCAGCAACGTGGCAGGAGCAAGAACAAGGAAAAGAATGGTCAACGGAATAAGAGTAGAAGTAAATCAAGGAAGAGGGATATCGAATGCCATTATTTTCATAAGAAAGGACGCATGAAGAAAGACTGTTATGCATTAAAGAATGCTAAAGGTAAAGGACAGAATGTTGATGGGCATGTTAAACAGTTACATGCACCATCTACGTCGACTGTGAAGATTGAAGAAATTAATGCTATTTCTGATGATGCTGATGTGTTGACACTTGATAGTACTGTGCCATTTGAGGCACTTATGGTTGATTCTCTTTCCCACACCTGGCTGCTAGATTCTGATGCTTCTTTCCATGTGACACCACATAGAGAATGGTTCACTAATTATGCAGCAAAGTCTCTTGGTACCGTGAGACTTAGTGACTCTTACCAGTGTGATGTTGTGGGGATTGGAGATGTGGTTGTGCAGTTCATTGATGGTTCAAAATTTACTATGCATAATGTACGCCATGTACCTCAGTTATCACGCAGTTTGATGTCAGTTGGTCAACTTGATGACCTTGGTTACAAGGTGGTCTTCTATGCTCAGTCCTTTCATATATCAAAGGGCAATATGGTTATTGCAAAAGGAAGCAAAGTTGGCTCACTTTATCCTTTATTTGTATCACAGAAAGAACACTTGTTAGTTGTTACTGAATAGCCTATGACTTGTATTTGGCATGGTCGTTTGGGCCATATATCTCGTAGTAGAATGGAAAATCTTTCTCGTTCTGGCTACTTACCTGTGTTATCTTTCTCCGATTTTTCATTTTGTGAGCATTGTCAATATGGAAAGCAAACCAGAAATGTGCATAGAATGCACATTGACTCTTCAATTTAGCCTTTAGATCTCGTTCATACAGATGTGTGTGGTCCTATGCCCACTAGGTCCTTAGGTGGTTCTCTTTACTTTGTCACTTTCATAGATGATGCTACTAGAAAAGTCTGGGTATATCCTATCAAATCAAAGGATGATGTATTCCCTACTTTCAAAAAATGGCTTGCTAACTGAAAAAGGAACTAATCTTAACGCTTTGCGTTCAGATAATGGGGGTGAGTATACCTCACATGAAGTCAGCCTTTTCTGTCAGTCTAGAGGGATTCGTAGAGTGTTTACAGCTCCTTATACCCAGTACAAAATGGTGTAGCTGAGAGGATGAATAGAACTATTCAAGATAGAGTAGTCTCTATGTTGCATCATGCAAACCTCTCACAAGGTTTTTGGGCAGAAGCAGTATTGACTGCAGTTCATGTGACTAACCTTTCACCTAGTACTGCCAAAGGTCTGAAAGTGGCACAAGAGTTATGGACAAGGAAACCACCATATTATGATCATCTTCAAGTTTTTGGGTGTGAAGCATATGTTCATATACCCAAGAATCTTAGACAAAAGTTGGACCATAAGTCAAAGTAATGCATTTTTCTTGGATATGGTCGGCATGAACAATTCGGATATTGCTTATGGGATCCAGAAACACGGTCAGTGATTAGAAGTAGTGATGTCATTTTTAATGAGTCTAAGATGCATAAACAGCCCATTAAGGAGGTTGAAGTGAGAAGAGTGCTGTTTGAGGATACTAGTCCTCCGGTTAGCATGCATAAAAATGCTGCACATAGGGATGTTCAAGAGAATGTCCATGCAGATCAGTCTGCACATGTTCTTGTTCAGCAACCATTGAGACGTTCTGCATGTGTCTCACATCCACCTGATAGATATGTTCCAGGTTTAGATTTTGTTATGTTATGCTAACAGATGCCGATGAGCCTTCTTGCTACAAAGAGGCTATGCAGACAGAGGATCATGTCAAGTGGGAGTGTGCCATGAAGAGTGAGTTGGATTCTATTCATAAGAATGGTACTTGGGACTTAGTACCTTTGCCAAAGGGTAGGAAAGCTTTACCATGTAAATGGGTATATAAGCTGAAATTCACATGAGATAGCGCTTCTCCAAAATATAGAGCACGACTTGTTGCAAAGGGTTTTAAGCAACGACATGGTGTTGATTTTGAGGAAATTTTCTCTCTAGTGGTCAAGATGACTACTTTGCACATGTTGCTTGGATTCGTTGCAATGGAGGACTTAGATTGAGTCCAAATGGATGTGAAAACAGCTTTCTTGCATGGAGATCTTACATATGAGATCTATATGGAACAACCAGAGGGTTATTGTACCTTGCAAGGAAAGTCTAGTTTGTAAGCTCAAGAAGAGCTTGTATGGACTTAAACAGTCTCCTAGACAATGGTACCAAAAGTTGGATGCCTTTATGAAGTCCCAAGGCTATTCTCGGAGCAATGAAGATCATTGTCTCTACACAAAGAGATGCTCTGATGGCAACTTGATATGCTTGATACTTTACGTCGATGATATGTTGATTGCTGGGAAATCCTCTTATAATTTGTCAATTCTCAAAAAGAAGTTGAGTCAGACATTTCATATGAAGGATTTGGGGGATGCCAAACATATTCTTGGCATGCACATTACTCGTGATAGGAGTAAAAGATGCATATACTTGTCTCAAAGTGAGTACATATCCAAAGTACTTCATCGGTTCAATATGCGGGGTGGAAAGGCATTGAGTACACCTTTACCCACATATGTGAAATTGAGCAAGGACGACTGCCCCAAATCAGATGAGGAAAAGGAATTCATGACCAAAATTCCCTATCAGTCTGCTATTGGTAGTCTCATGTACGCTATGGTAGCTACAAGACCAGACATTGCATTTGCAATGGGAGTTGTGAGCAGATATATGTCTAATCTTGGCAAGAAACGTTGGGAAGCGGTCAAGATGATTGTGAGATATCTGAGTGGCACTAAGGACAAGTGTCTATGCTTAGGTAGAGGGAAAGCATCCATTATTGGTTACACAGATTCTGACTATGCTGGTTGTATAGACAATCGTAAGTCTACATCAGGGTACATTTTTCATTTTGCTGCAGGTGCTATCTCTTGGAGATCTCGTCCTCAAGAATGTACAGTTGTTTCCACTACAGAAGCAGAGTATGTTGCAGCAAGTGAGGCATGTAAGGAAGCATTGTGGCTTTCTCATCTTGCTTGTGATATGGGTTTACCTTAGCATGTACCTTGCTTGCTTAGTGATAGTCAGAGTGCCATTGCTTTGGCTAAGAATTTGGTCTATCATGCAAAGATCAAGCACATTGAGGTGAGGTATCACTTCTTTAGAGATTGCTTAGCCACTGAGAGCATTATTCTTGAGAAGGTTCACACTCGAGATAATGTTGCAGATGTTTTGACTAAAGCTCTACCACAAGATAGCTTTCGACACTGTTGTCACTTGATGGGGGTTACTTGATTCTTGATCTTACACAGTCACTTCCATACTGTGTAACATGCCCATCAGGTGGGAGGTATAGTTTGTATACTTACACTCAGGTATTCTTTATCATTCTTTATTTTTCTCCCATAGTTACTTTGGCCATATTGGCCTTTAATGGGAGATTGTTACCGTTAGTGTCCATGTGGAAGGCCAAATGGCCACCGGACACTTCTTTGTATATGTTCTTTAATAAAACATATAGTGGTCTAGTCAGTCAAAGACTGTAAGTTTGACCGCATTTGTAAGACCTAAAAAGTCTGTCTTCGTGCTCCTTGTGTACTGTGTTTTCTGCGTATTCTGCAGCCTCTGTGCAGAGTATTGCATGCGGCCTTAGGAGCTCGGTTTTCTACTCCGAGCATATCGTCCTGGAGCTCTCGAGAAGGAGAGCGCACTGTGGTGCATCACCATTGAAACACTTCAATGGAGAGGCACCAATATATCTTTTTCATCATGACACTGGAAAAAAATTCCCATGTGTGACATATTTAATGATGGCATACAGCTCCGAAGCCCACTCCAACCACATTGCATGAAATCCACTCATAGTTTTGTGAGCTTCCCGCAAGTTTTAATATCCTACCAGCAAGTTTATGGCGGTGCTTCTTGGGGCAGGCATTACTCTGAAGTCTCAGCACATGTTAGGTGATGAAGCCAAATTCTTGCTTTCCCATTTTGACGCATCATCATTCCTTGCATTGGGCATCGTCTTTAGCGTGTTTATTTGCTGCCTCTGTTTTGAAGGGTTCAGCAGATCAGTGGCAACTATTACTATCTCTTCCACTGTTGTAGTAGGGATCATAACCGAACAGATGCCTTTTGGCAACCTCCATCATCTGTGTCCTTCTCTAGAAGCATAACGTGCTGCTGGTCTTCCATTGACGATTCCCCCACTTCAGCAAGAAGCTTGACCTCAGTTTCGCTTAGCTCCCTTGCATCACTGCTAGCCGAGAAGATCATGCTTGGCTTCTTCTTGGCTGCACCCTATCTCCAGGTATGAGAGCTTTCGGCCATTGTGAGGCAGACATACGACCTTCGGCATGCTACCTTCTTCCATGCTCAGCTATCACTTGTTCTACCACCTCCACATAGTTGCCTCTTTCACACGTACATTCTTGCTACTGTTGTGTTATTTATCGTCCCTGTCTCTGAGTACACAGACTCCAGCACGCCATCATGATTGTTTTTTTGAGAAATCTTTGCACAGGTCAACAAAGAGTGTTACTTTGTGTACGATCCAACAATGCATTATTAATTCTCTTTTTTTGGAATGGTTCCAAAAACAGCAGGCGAATTCAAGGCACCCCTTTCGCAGCGCAATGCATGCAATCCATCATGCCATAGGAGGTGCGAGTAATGGGTGAAGAGAGCTTCAATGTGGAAAGTGAGGTGGAAAACGTAGCAAGTGCGGTGTGGAGACGAGTGTAAGAGATCCCATTGTTTCTAGCCTCAAAAATATCCATCTGTCGAATGAACGGATATGCACTTATGTTATGAAACGATGATTTTTACAACCCTTTGGTCCTTTTCAAGAGCTATAGTTTGCTCATCCAGCATATTTGTTCACCTCATTTTCGGAGACACACGCTACTGGAATGCCACGCCTTCAATGTACCAAAAGCAGCTTAGAGGTAGTGTGGGGCATGATGAAGGAGGGAAGGCAAGAAAAACACAAGGACATTGGCTATCGGCAATGTGGTACATCAGTGACTACTGACTTCACTGTCGGGCAGGAGGAGTCATTGAGACCAGTAGATAGTAGCGATGTCATGTGCTTTCAAAGACACTTGCCAAAAATACCGCTCAGAAGAATTGCAAAGCTTGAAATGAACAACTAGACACCACACTTAAAATTATTGGGGAGGGGGGGCTTAGAGTAGCCCTACACTTGCAGAAACACCGAGATGATTTGACACGAGAGGAGAGGACTTAGATTATCCCTATGCACATCGATTGAGCCTTAGAGTAGGTTTAAAGACTTGAAGAAGCTTATGGGTGGGCTTAGACTAGCCTCCAACCCAAAACAACACACACACAGGATTCTGCTTTCTTATGATTGAGTTACAACTTAGATGGGGCACTTAGTGCCAAGTGTGCAAAAGTCTAGGGTTGTGATCCTTGGAGAATACCAAATGACCCCCTTAAAGGATAAATAAGAACAACACTTTTAAAGAACAAAGTGCCAAACCAAACGGTCTTATGCTAAGTAAAGAGAGTAAGTGTAAACTATAGAGATATTTGATAGTGCTTACTGCTCGAAGCAAGACTATCAATCTTTCTCAAAGTTTTGGAGAAGAAAAAATAGGCGTCACATTAAATCAAACATAGTCATCTATGTTAATAAATGTGGCATGTCGAAGTGTCTAAAGATATTTTGATGGCAGAATCGCTTGTTCGATTCAATGTATCATCATAGATTCCACGTCATCATTCTGAGTGTCATAAAGATCAAATCATGACCATTACTTTGCCATGTGTAAGCAGCAGATTAGTGCAATGGCAAAGAAGTGGCCCGTCTCTCGCCCATGCTCTCTAGCTTTCTCTCTGACTCAGAGACAGCGCGCAGGCCTGTTTCGCTTTGTCTCTAACTCAGAGATGTTTGGTGATCCAGCACCAATCACGCATAGAATGGAGGGGCCGATCGCTCTTTATTGCACATATCATGTGAAGTTGCAAGAGATCACAGGATCGTGCACGCTCGTGTTAGGAATCGGTTCTGCTCTAGCCTCCAAGCACACTCCTTCTCTGCCAGAGATGGTATAGCAGGACATGCGTTGACTGCAATCTCTCTCTTTCTCTCTCTCTCACGCATAGATTAGAGCTTTAAAGATTGAGCTTGCCTTGCCAAGGGATGCTCGCTGTCGTGATCACTGCAGTTGGCTTCGTGTTGTTCCTGTGTGAGGCATTTCTCACATGCTTCTTCCTTCACAAGGACGATTGCATTATTAATGAGTGAAAGATGAGTGGAAGCGGCTACACTGTCACGTCTCTCAAGGCTCGCACAAATGGTGAAGTGGTGGAGAACAGATGCTCTTGTGCCTGTTGCATGGAAGAACACAAATCAAATGGCAGTTATGACTATGTGGGTGAGCTAAGAGAGCGTGGTGCTCTCTCTCTCTCTCTCTGCTACTGCACACTCCGTGCAGGGATGAGAGATTCCTTCGCCAGAGTGCTGTAGTTGTCATGCCTGAGTGTTGTAGTCACTCTCTCATAGGCTGAAGCAGATTGATTTTGTTTGCTGACAGGGAAGGGTGTAGAGGCCACCAATTGGGCTCAGTCTCCACAAATCTAAAGAGTCATAGAGTGGATGGGATTTGTGGATTTTGTAGACACATAGACCGAAATATGAAGCCACAAGCACTTGTTCATGGAGAAGAAAGGCATGAGAAAGTGGAGTGTGAATGAACACTTCAAAATCAGAGAAGCAAAAGAGAGGATATGCAAAAGCGATGACAAATCTTCTTGGCAAATATGGAATCTGAGTACTTGTCAAACAAACGTATTTGACAATGGGGTTATATCAAAAAGTTAATGATGATGATGAAATGAAATGTTTATGAAAACTCCAAACAAATCGATTCAACAAAGTCTCCACACTAAAATAATAAGTATTAACCAAAAAATGTCGGAAACCATAAAAAGTTGCTACAAAAGAGGGTGGGTGGGAGGGAAAATTGGGATAAAAGGTGTACAAAATGATAAATAAGAAGAGGTGGGAGGGTGGGCAAATGGGCAAAATGACTTCCAGAAGAGTGAATTTGATGGTAAATGCCTCTCTCAATGAGGAGCAAGCAAACCCACCACCACTCAAGCACCACCACCACCAAAATGACCACCAAACGCAGCACCAAGACCTCCACCTAGCGCTCTGATACCATGTAGAGAGTACACGTGTGGAAGCAAAATGAAAAGAAGAGTGTACTCACAAAACAAAGAGTGTGTGAGACTCAAAATGAGTAGATCATGAAATGGGTAAACTCATGTGGATTAGAAATGAGCTTGCCAAGAGTATGGAGTAGGCTCCTCAAGCTTCTAACCAAATACAAATAGGGGAGAGGCCTTCCTTATATAGATTTGTGAGGGATAATTCCAAAATACATCTCATGTGGGATAATTCCCCTGAAGAAGAATGAATACAACTCGTAGAAGCAAATGGCAAGGTACCCAAATACAAAGGAAATACAAGGAAATGTAATGGAAATAGAGTGACTCCAAGATACAAAAGGGAGATGCACTCTCATATTCTCAACAATTCTCACATGTACCGATTATGTTATGCGTTGGGCTGAAGCTTAGGCAGTCCATTCAGCCACAACCCCGATTGTGGCTAAATGTCTCCCTTAGGATGTTTTTCCCTAGTTTGGATTACCATTAGAAATTGTCTCGGATCGCAAAACCTAATTCACTAACACTCTTATCCAGATTTGACTCACACATTTAGTATTATCCATAAGTTTAGTACACCTTATTACCCACGTGCTAATAGCTTGGCCGAAAACACCAATAAGATGTTGCTCACTATGTTGAAGAAACTTATTCTGGAATGCCCTAAGCGCTGGGACCGGCTTCTTCCTTCTGTCTTGTGGGCTTATAGGACCACATACAAAGTCGCTACTGGTTGTACACCATTTAAATTAGCTTACAAACTTGAGGCTATTGCACTGATGGAGTTGGTCATACCCAGTCTATGTGTGGCTTGTGATAAAAAAATTATTACCAGCTGAATCGTTCGGCTCTACCAGGCTAAAACCCATGGCCGTTTTTTGAAAACTGTTGTGTTTCAGGTTGGCCAATTGGTTTTATTCTATAATACTAAATATGATCATGCTGCAAGCAAGTTTAAGCTTCAGTGGTTTGGTCCATACCATATCTCTTCACAATTAGGCCCAACCACTTTTTGGTTAGCCATACTTACTAGCATAGTTCTTCCCAGCCCTGTTAATGAATCTAATAATTGCCCACCCTCCATCTCCGCGTGACTTGGTATCGTTTCAGTTGATTGTGTTCGATACATTCTTGTAGTGTTCACCATAATCTCATGCTTGTTCCAGTTTGCATTTGGTTGACCAGTTGATCGGACTTTATCTTGTCCTTTCCATTTCGGACTTTTAATTATTGCATCCTTGTTCTCATCTCACTCAACCTTGTTCATGCAACTTTAATTCAACATTGCCCCTCCACACTTTTCGTTTATTGGGGTGATATATGCTTTATGATTAATTGACAACCGGTCATTATCTGTGTTGCTCACTTTCATGATTAATCACATGTAGGTTGTTCTACTCGGTCTATTTAAACCATGATTTTTGCTTTATTGCTTTTATTGTGTGTGTTGTGTGATCTGTGTATTCTATGCGATTTGTGTTCTCATACTGCATTCTTGTGTGCTAGTGCTTGCCCGAACTATGGAGTCCTTTTCCAACATCACTACCTTTAGTACCAACATTCCTAATGAGCTCATTGAATGCCTCCATGTATGCAGTTTGCTCCAATTCATCGAGTTGCCATGGCACAATGTGTTGGCACACCCCTTGTCCATCACATTGGCTCGTCACATTGCTGCATGCCTATCCGCCAACACAACCTAGCCTATTGTGACGCCTTTCTTTGCCACCTACATCACTCTTGCCAATGTCATTGCCCACCTCCATCTGGCAAATGAAGACTGGAATGAGGTTACACACCTCCTTGTAGCTACCATGAATCAATTGTTCCCATGAAAATCTTCCAATGAATACGCCATCATGTGTCACCCCACCCCTAAGTGCCATGCATTACAATTCATCGTGTCTTCCGCCAATCTCCAAAAGCAGAATTATGGAGTTTCCTGACCAATGTACTCGATCGTTGATGCGGTTTCTTGCGATCCCATCAACATGGCAATGTTTTACTTTTGTCACATTCACAAGGAATGTCAGGCAGTTGTCTAAGGGTGAATTTCCCCATACACGTCTACCACATATTTTTTTCTTTCTTGGTACCAAGAGCCTTGCATGTCATAGCCGCTCCACTAGTGCCTCCTCTTCTTGTTGTGGCCGCATCTTCCCACATGTATATTGATGACGATGATGATGAGGTACTTCTATGCTTTTCGACCAAATGATGTCAGGTGGCTCCCAATTCTTCACCCCCTTCTAGTACTTCATCTACCCCTATTCATATGGGCATAATCCTAACTCCCAAAGATCATTCAACTGCTACGGATCAATCAAAGAGGTTGCTGAGGAAGGCACTCTACAGGAGGTTGTTGAGCCCTTGCCGACTCCCCCTAGCTCTTCGATCAAGGCAGCCTAGGAGGCCATCAATAAACTTATTGAAGTACTTTCGACTCGCCTGACTCCCCCCCCAAAGGATGTTTAGAAAGCTGCTGCTTTAGCAATCGTGGATATTCCTCCCTCTTCCTCTGCCCAACACCACCCCATTCCTCCCATTGTACCTTTTGCACCCATTGTGTCTCCTACCGAGAATTCTTCTTTTGACGCCCCTTCTATGGCTTCACCTCTAGTTTCACCCAATTACTCACCCCCCCATTCTCGGGAGATTGCTATTAACCATTCTAACCTATGTCCACACTCTTTTGCCTTGCCTCTTCCGTTTCAACCTCCATAGGAGTGGCAATTGGATTACAATCTTCAAGGCCAAAACACCGCAATAATGTGTCGATATATTTCATTTGACACAAAGCTATTTGTTGAAGCTCAAAGTCAAGGACAAAGCACAGAAGCATATCAAAAGGTGGACACACAAGGAAAGGGAGCAAGTAGGGAGCTCCAAGAAGTGTATGTCAAATTTTCAGAAGAATCCCCTACAAAAATAGTGATTTTCATCACTAAAAACCATTGTAAATACCATTATCTATTTTTAGTAACTCCATTTTGTTCAAGCCGAGGAGTCCTCGAGCTTGAGGAGTATTAGAAGTACCATCGTACCAATTTTCATAATTTTTAGACTTCGTTTGAGCCCTCAAATAAGCCCTGGAACCTAATTTTTAACTAGGCCGGACACTAGGTCTGGACAGGGCCAAAACTAGTCAAAAAACTATAAAAAGAGCTAGAGAGCTCATTTTTGGGGTTAGCTGGTTAGAGAATAGAACTTTTGTAAGAGAACTCTTGGGCAATCTAAACTTTCCATTGTTCCTCTCATTGATCTTACTTTGTGCGCGTGTGTGTGTATGTGTGTGCATGTTGTGTGCTTTCACTCACGCACTTGTGCCTTCACTTGCTCGTGGTCTTCATACCAGTCCTCACGTCTCCGCGGATTGACAAGTAAAGGAGGTGGTGCTTACGCTTGAGCTACATCAAATTTTGGCGCCGTTGCCGGGGAGAGAGCTTGGAGGACGAGCGTGTGACGGTAAGACGTAGAGTAGCGACGTTGGAAGGTAAAAAAAAAAAAAAAAATCATCATTTTTCAGTTCAGTTTTTGAATTTTCCTTCCTCTTCATCTTCTTCATCATCTTCATCTCTAGTGCATCAGGAAAGCTTGGAAAAGGTAAAATTTTCAGTTTCTGTCAGAAATTGCCGAGTGTGGCGGACCATCGCGATGGTCTGCAAAGTTCGGAATTTGGAGAAGGCGACCACACCAGCGTGTAGAGCACACTTGCGCCACTAGGAATCCATACTTGCATTGCAAAAAATCACATTTTGGTGGACCATCGCGATTGGCTCAGACCATCGCGATTGTGTCGCACCATCGCGATAGGCTCACGCCATCGCGACGGCTCGGCCGGACCATCGCGACGGTTCACTTTTTGGACCATCGCGACGGTTCATTTGAGCCATCGCGACGGTCCACTTGGACCATCGCGATTGTTCAGTTGACCCCGGACCATCGCGATTGGCTCACGCCATCGCCACGACAGTGCCACGTGTCACGATAGACCATCGCGACGGTTCAATTTTTGGACCATCGCGACACTTCGAAAATTCGGACCATCGCGATTGGCTCAAGCCATCGCATCGCGGACCATCGCGACGGTTCACTTCGAACCATCGCGATTGTTCCCCGTTGACCGTTGACCCGCGCCATCGCGATTGTCCGCTTGATCGAGCCATCGCGACGGTTCAACCTTACACCATCGCGACGGTTCATTTTTCGGGCCATCGCGACGGTTCATTTCCACGCCATCGCGACGGCTCGACTTCACGCCATCGCGACGGTTCACCATTTCGGGCCATCGCGATTGTCCAAACTCCACGCCATCGCGACGGTCCCAGACCATCGCGACGGTCCCAGACCATCGCGATTGTGCACCCCCATCGCAAATTTAGGGTTTCATTTTTTGACCAATTTTGGGGGTATTTTTGAGAAATTTTTGGACCATTAGACTCATAGGAGACCCCTTTGCTCATATTTGGAGAAAAACCTATTTGTCAGTTTTTACCCCCCAGGGCCTGAGCGCTCATAACTTTTTCATCCGAAGTCCGTTTTTTGAGCTTAATAGCTCATTAGAAAGCTCTTGACGAGTACTACGTGATCTCAACTGTTTTTTTCTTAAAGGATACGTCTATTTTTAGATAAGCTATTTTGAGGTTAACCTAGTGTGGGACTAGGAAGCCAGGGGGCAAGCATTGAAAAGTTGGGCAAAAGGGAAGGGACTTAAAAGGTGTATATACTCAAGCGCTTGATCATCCAACTGTGAATTGGTCTAATATTGGAGTTTTCCAGGTTTAGCAAGGACAATCAAAGGCAATCCAAAGCAAGCTTGCAAGGGTGAGTACCAAGCTTGGGAGAAGGCTTCCTGGGCTTGTGTAGCAGTTTGGTCAACCAGCTAATTGAGGTTGGAAGATCTCTCAACCCTCCTTTGTCAATTCTTAGCCTAGGCTAAGTACGACTTAGGTGTGGTAATTAATTAGGGCAACGTTAGGCACGAATCAAGTCCAAGAGTATTAATCAACCAAGTGCAAGAATTAAGTAGGTCTTAAGTGCGAAAAACTCTAAGGGACAAAAGGTAAACTGGAGTCGATCACTCGTCAAGTACGGAAATTCACTTAAGTACTCCTGACAACGCGATTTCAGACAAGACCATAAACATAATATTCGACTCAAAAAGAACAAAGTGATTGGTGCAAATTAACGTGCAACGAGAGTGTGCTTAGGTTCAAGGGGGTAGATAAATCAGGCATATGAACCTTAGATCAGGCAGGCACTTGGGCCGAGACAGACAAAGCCTCAGATCTTCTGAAGCTAGTGTCAACCACACAGCCAAGTCTTGGGCCCAACAGCTTAGTGGTTATCCTTACACACGAAGTTCAGAAACTAGTGACTCAGAAATGTCTTTTAGCATGGAAAGACCCACACGTGGCACAGGCACTGCCTATTTACAGACACTAGAAGGTCCCTATAAGACCCAATTGGAGTTTATCAGGATCAACCAAGTAGGTGCTCGCATCTATGAGGATGGTTTAAGACGATCAGTGGTTCAACTCAAGAATCCTGACCAACCCTTTGGGCTTGAACACCCAGTGGTCAAGTTTGAAGAGGGTGCGTACATTGATAAGGAAGGAACCATGTATGTGGTTACCAACTTACCAGATAGGACTGATGAGTTTGGAAATGTCATTCCTGAGAATGAAATAGGAGACCTAGAACAAGGAAATGCAGGACAAGGACCCCAGACTCCTAGAGGTAAGTCAGTTTTGACCCGAGTGATCACTCCAGACTGGATCCCTCAAGATAACAAAAGCATAGAACTATTTTTGAATAGAGAAACAGAGGAAGCCTTTTGGAGATTCAAGCCAGATCAACCTAGCCAATTGGGCATAGTCATCATCTACGAGTTCAAGGATCCAGAGATGCCAGGCAAAGTTGTTTACCTGGATAACACATCAGAGAAAATTTTCTTGGTAACAGAACATGATAGACATGCATATACTTGGAAGAATGAATTGATCTTTCCCCCACCAAGATCCAATATTTCCCATGGCCTCCAAGGAGTAGGATCATCCCATGCTCATGAAGCCCAGAAAGAAAGAACTAGAGAGAGACCTGAGGTAAGTTTTGCACACACCGTGGGCAGGAATAGATCAGGATTTGAAAATGGAAGACTTGAAAGAGAAAGACATCAAGCGCATAGGCAGAAAAGAGATGAACATGATTTTCCATTGCCTAGACCCCGAGAGCACCCAAGAACCCTTAGACCCACTCAAGTGATCAAGGCAATGAAGAATTATTTTGACGGGTCAGGAGATCCTTATGATCATGTGGCCGAGTTCAAACAAGTGTTAAGAGCAGAACAGGTTGAGGAGTTGTTCACCCAATACGAGGCATTTGGTTTGACTCTTAAGGGCACTGCCTTGGCTTGGTTTCAACCATTGAGTAGTCGCAACTATCGCGATATAGGTCAACTGCTAGACGAATTCATTGTAGAATTTTCCAAGAGTGGTATCAGGCATAACACATCATCCTTGATCCACAGTTTCAAGCAGACACCCCAAGAAACAGTGCGACTAGCAGGTAGAAGGTTCAGACAATACCTAGAAAGATGCCCTGTACCAGAATTACCCACATCAGCCAAATAGGTGGCACTATTTTTAGATGGCCTACTGAGCACAAAGTTAAGATCATATGTATATTTGAAAGAGCCTAGATCCATAGAAGAGTGCGTGCGGACATGCATTGACATAGAAGACAACTTGGGAGAGGAGCTAGAACTATCCAAACTCTATAAGGACTCTGATAGTTCCACAAGTCATACCTCTAGAACCTCCACGGAAATAGAGAAAATAGCTGAGCAAGTTGCCAAGAAGCTGGGAGTCCAAAATAAACAAACACAAAGAGTCACTCCAGTGAATCGGTGTTATACTTGTGGGGGCGACCACATGGCTAATGTATGCCCAATGCAAAACCAAAACATTAGAGAAAGGAATGCTCCATATTGCACTATTGAGAGAAAATACACAAACCACACGGCTCAAGATTGTCCCTACAATAGGCAGGCTGTTAGACAAAATTATCCGCAACCTTACCCACAAGGTAGGTATCAGAACCAGTACCAACAGCCATATTATAGGCCACAACAATATCAACCTCAATACCAACAGCAATATCAGGCACCATATAGGCCACAACCAGTCCTAGGAAACCAACCGTCAGCTCCTGCCAATGTGATCCCAGTTAAATATACGATGGCGGAGGAGAACCCTAATAGAGCATTGGTACCACTAACCCCATTGATACCAGGAAATGACTCTAACGCTCATGGTTCAGACTACTTCCATGAAGATAGTCCACATGCGTATTACACAAAGTCACCTGAACATAGTGAGATTTACTCGTATCAATATGAGGCACCACCTATGGAGCAAAATTGGGAGTCAGAATACTCCAATGTCATGTACACAAATCCTAACCCTAGGCCCCAGTTGAGACAAATGCGACCACAAGCCCCTAGAGGATCTTGTTTCAGATGTCAAGGTGACCATTTCATTCGTGACTGTCCCCACCCACCATCTCCGAGTCAAGGACAGGCTATCACAATACAGGCTTTTTGTCCTGATTGCAGCAAAGACCATCTCCCCAGAGATTGTCCAAGAAACCCCTCCAGTGCACCCAAGATTACACCCATTAATGTGGTAGGCTTAGTGGCAGATTCAAATTCAAGTAGTAGCAATGTGGCTCCTATACAAGCTGTCACTAGAGCACAAGCCTTAAAACAGGATAAACCAGTAGAACAACCAGAGTCAAGTGAATCGGGAGAACCTAGTAAGAGGAAAACAAGAACATGGAAGGATACTAGAGAGAAGGCTAATCGCAAGTGGAACAAAAAGCTATCCGAGCTAGAAGAAAGCCTAAGGGATACCAAAACAAAAATAGAAGACATTGCATCTCAAAGCCCCTCACATACCGAAACTCCATCCACTCCACCTCATTCCACCCCACCATCCATTGTAAATAACCCACAACCAGGGTCGGTTCTTGCAGATCCAACCCCAGAAGGCTTGGACATGCTGTTCAAGGCCTACCAGGCTCGTCTTCAAGAAGGGCCAACAGCTGCAAACCTAGACAAGAGTTACCCTAGAGCGGATTTAGAGATTGAACGAATGAAATTGTGCATGAAAATGGTGGAACAAGCTCAAGCTATACTTGAGACTAGTCAAAAGTTCAATCAGACAAACTCTGTCAAAGTAGATTTGCATTTCCAAGGCTTATTAGAAAGATTAGAGCAGTTGGTAAACAAACCACAAGTTTCTTTACCTCCACAGGCTCAACCAGTTATTGAAAGAGGAAGCTCACCACCAATGGGAGCTTACATTCCTAATTCCACGGATTCAGGAATACCTCCTTCAATTCAACAGTACTCTCAAGAATTCTTGCGGGAAATACAAGAAGAGAAATGGGCCAAGGAGAAGGGTAATTCCCCTCCTATTCCTGAGATTGATGATCTTCAGGATCAATTTCCCCAAGACATTCCATCTATTTACGGAGATGAAGCAGAACAACAAGAACACGAAAAGTTAGATTTTGAATCTAATACCTTAGAAGAGCTGCCTCAATTTCCAGGCCCATGGGAATCTGAATCTATCCAGATAAGAGCTCCCACAATATTGGTAAGAAATGAAGACTCAGTGATTCCAAGAAACACTGATGTCGTGAAGAACACTAAGGTTCAATGTCATCTTACGGTGGAAGAGCTGCTCAAAGTAAAACCTGAGCTCTGGAATCATGTGAAGGATCAGGTTCCAGAACTCGACTCCAATATGCCAAAAGCAGGCTCTAAGCAGAAAGTACCAGAGATACCTCTAGACAAAATCGGGGACGTGAGTGAAGGTGAAGAAGGTAATACTTATCTTCCAATCACCTATCAAGGTTACACAACCAAAGCAATCATAGATTCAGGTGCTGGTGTTGCTATTGCGACCACCTCCTTGTGGAAGCAATGGGGCAAGCCCACATTAAGACCAACTAGAATGAAGCTTCAAATGGCTGATGGTCATTTTGAAAGACCTCTAGGATTGCTAGAAGGGATCACTCTAACCACTTGTGGTGTAGAGTTTGAGCACACATTTGCTATATGTGACTTTGAGAAAAATAATGTCTATGAGATGATCCTAGGAAGACCCTTCCTACGACAATTGCAAATAGTACAGGATTGGGGAACTAACTCCTTGTACTTACAGCACTTAGGGGTCACCACGAAGGTCAATTTGAAGGATTACACCTTCAGAGATGTACCACCCCTACGGTGGAATTCTATCCACAAAGCGAAACAAGATTCCATCTCTGTGCATTCTGAAAGTTCACCTGATCCATCATGGCTGCATGAAGATACTCATTTGTGGATGTGCAAGGTCGCAGAGGAAGAGGAAAAGCGCCTAAAAGCGAGAGAAGAAGGAACTCCCCCAGGAGATAGACCAATAAAAGACCCAGCCTATACACCGATGATATTTCCAGATGAGGAATTTGAGCCTCATGGTTGGGCTGAGATCTTAGCCACCATGGACATTGCAGTCAATGAAGAACAATGGACACCTCATTGTGATGAGGAGGGTTATGATATTTCAGTGTTCATGTGTCAGCCCCTGTTGGAAGAGCGTGATCCTAGTGAGTTCATAGAAGAAGAAGAGAATGACGATGATCTAGAATCCATTGTGATGGATACTTACTTCGACTCAGAGGAACACTATTTAGAAGACATAGGAGTGTTAACCCAAAAAGAAGAAGAACCCCTTACGAGTATTAAAACGATAAATTCAAAAGAAGAAAGTGAAGGAGGTCAAAAGAAAAAGAAAAGAAAAGCATTGAAACAAGAAGAGGAAGAATCATTGTTTGAAGTACCAGAAAATTTCAAGAAATATGAAGTGGAAGACCGAAAAATTTTGGTACGAATGCCTAAGAGAGAGGCCATTGTAGGAGAAGTATATGACAATAAAGAAAGGACTAAAAAAATTGTAGTGACCATTGAAGGGAACGAGGAACGATGTACATACATAGGAGATGACCTAAGTGCAAAAGAAGAAGCAGAGCTTGTAGCTCTGTTAAGGGAATATAGGGATGTGTTCGCATGGCACTATAGAGACTTGAAGGGAGTAGACCCAAAAATTTGCTCTCATACTATACCCATGACGGTTGATGCCAAGCCCACCAAACAAAAGCCCTACACATATAATGACAATTATGCAGCCAAAATAAAGGAGGAAATTGATAGGCTGATTGAAGCTGGATTCATCTATGAGATTGAGCACACTGAATGGGTGTCCCCCATCGTAGTGGTGCCCAAGAAGAATGGGAAATTGCGAGTGTGCATTAACCTTAAAAAAGTTAATGCCGCTACGATCAGAGATAGTTATCCACTTCCAATCACCGAACATCTTTTGGAGCGTGTTGCAGGCAAGGAAGTTTATAGCTTCCTTGATGGGTTTTTGGGCTACAATCAAGTAGCCATTGCCCCAGAAGATCAACACAAAACGGCTTTCGCCACAGAATGGGGAATCTTTGCATTTCGTGTGATGCCATTTGGGCTCACCAATGCACCTGCAACGTTCCAAAGGCTCATGTGTCATGTCTTCAAAGAGTTCTTACGAAAGAGCTTAGAAGTATATGTGGATGATTTATGCGCTCATTCCCAACAAAGAAGATACCACATCCCTGAGCTCAGACAAATCTTCAACAAGTGTAGAGATTATCGAGTGTGTCTGAACCCAGAGAAGTGTGTGTTCATGGTACGACAAGGCAAAATCTTAGGTCACATTGTTTATAAGAATGGAATTTCAACAGATGAGGACAAAGTAAGAGCAATAGCAGAGCTGCCCAGGCCAAGGAATGTTAAAGAGGTACAAGCCTTTATGGGCCATTGTGGATATTACCGTAGGTTTATCCACATGTATGCCATCATAGCTAAACCTCTTTATGGGTTGTTAACAAATTTTGAGTGGAACGAGGAATGCGAGAAGTCCTTCAACGAGCTGAAAAGACGTTTGTGCACAACACCAATATTGACTACTCCGGATTGGAGCAAACCCTTTCATGTCCATGTAGATGCCTCCAATCATGCAATAGGATGTGTGCTAGCACAACCCACAGGTGAAGGAAACCTAGATTTGCCGATAGCATATGCTAGTAGGCAATTAAATGCAGCTGAACGAAATTACACCACAACGGAGAGAGAAGGCTTAGGCATGGTATATGCTGTGAAAAAGTTTAGACACTATCTATTGGCCAATAAGTTCAAGTTTTTCACTGATCATCAAGCTTTACTATACTTGGTCAATAAACCTTGCAATACAGGCCGCTTAGTAAGATGGTTCCTCTTACTAATGGAATACGACTTTGAAGTTGTTGTCAGGAAAGGTAGAACCCATCTGAGGGCAGACCATCTTTCTCGCATCACTTCTGGAGAGCCACCGCAAGGAGTGTCTGATGAATTGCCCGATGCTTATCTGTTCAATTTAGAAGTTGCTCCTAAATGGGCAAATAAGTTGATACCAGTCCTAACCTTTGGGCCTGCAAATAAAAATGTGAAAACAAGCAAAGAAGAAATTGTAAAATCACAAAAGTATCAAATATTGGCCGGAAGTATGTACAAGCAAGATACTGAGGGCATACTAGCTTGTTGTGTCGAGGATGACGAACATATTAGTTGGTTGCAACAAGCCCATGAGGGACTGCTAGGAAATCACTACCCTAAACAACGAACATTGCAGAATCTAAAACGTTTAGGAGTGTATTGGCCTAGCATGGACAAAGAAATACAGGAGTGGATCCAGAATTGTCCAGTATGCCAGAAGAGACCCCCAGTGGAGCATGCCACTCTTTATCATGTGTCATTAATCCCAGATTGGAGTGCTCCATTGGTTGAGTTCATGAGATCGGGAACATTACCCAATCAGGCTAGTCTTGCAAGAAAACGGAGCATGGAGCAAGAGGCTCAAGACTATGCCTTAGTAGGAGACAACCTATACCGAAGAGGCAAGGATGGTTACCTAAGACTGTGCGTTCATGAATCAGACTATTTGAAAGTCTTAGAAGCTACACACAGCGGTGTTGCAGGTGGACACTTTGGGCCTGACAGAGTAGTTAAGACCATTCTATTCTCAGGACTTTGGTGGCCCACTCTTCATATGGATGCACATACTTATGTGAAGAAATGTGACACATGCCAACGTGCCCAATATCCGATAAGAAAAGATGAGATGCCTTTGAGACCAATGATGGGAGGACGTGCATTTTCAAAGTGGGGTATAGACTTTGTAGGTCCCATCAACCCCCCAGCTAGAAACTCCCATGCAGAATACATTATTGTAGCCACAGATTACCTTACAAAGTGAGTGGAAGTAAAAGCCACGACAAAGAATGATGCTCAAACGACGGCTAAGTTCTTATTCGAAAATGTGTTCACTAGATATGGGTTACCAATAGAGTTGGTTAGTGATAGAGGTACGCACTTCTTGAATGAAGTCATTGAAAATCTTCTCCAAGAATTCTTGGTGATTCATAAGAAATCAGCTCCCTATCACCCACAAGCCAACGGACAAGCCGAGAGTACCAATAAGATCCTCTGTAACGTATTGACAAAACTGGTAAATAATAAACGCTCTGACTGGGACAAACAACTTCATCACGCTGTTTGGGCTTATCGAGTTGCCTACAAAACGGTACTCAATGCCACCCCATTTCAGATGGTCTTCGGACAGAACGCTGTGCTACCATTGGATTTCTTAATCCCTGCCTTAAAAGTAGCACAAGAGTATGAGTGGAATGGGCATGAATTGTCCTCTAGAATCTTTGATCTAGAACGCTTAGGTGAGACGAGGCTACGAGCAGCAGCAGGCATTTATGCTGCAAAGAAAAGACAGAAGGCATACTTTGATGCCCATGTAAAGGATAAAGGATTGAAGGAAGGAGATCTAGTGCTGGTTTATACGTTAAAGCAACATGCCCGCAAATTGGAGAAACGAGGATATGGACCCATGATCATTAATAGACTCTCCACTAGTGGTGCAGTTCAATTGGCCACTTTAGAAGGTGATATCTTACCAAACTATATAAGTGGTTGTCGAGTCAAGTTATATCAAGAACCTCTTACAGAGGAAATGCTCATGAGACTCAACACTGCTAAGAAGCGAAAAGAAGAGGAGTTAAGGGTTAGAGAAGAAGCACAAGCAGAGGCTAGAGAGCGCATCAGAAGAAATAAGTTACGACGACTAGGCCTAGATATCAACACAAAAGCTCCCAAATATCACCTGGACATGTGCCAATCTACTTCTCGAATAATTGACCGACGTCCCTTTGTGACCATAGAGATGGGACAAGGGAAGGGTGCAAGGACGGTGAAAGCATTGATTGACTCAGGTGCAGCAAGCAGTGCAGTTAGACTTTCCTACTGCCAAGACTTGCAGTTGAATATCAATCCCATAGAAGCTTATCTCATAGGATTGGGAGGTGTGGAAACCCCTTGTTTGGGCGAGGTGGAACTTCCCATCTACCTTCAAGATGTTCCAATGAAAGTCAAAGCGCTAGTATGTCAAGATGAGAACCTTACAGAACCACTTGTCTTGGGTCAAGATTGGATCTATGACCATGCAGTTAACTTAAACCTAAGAAGTCAAATTCTTCAAGTTTGGGTACATGAACAATGCATTACATTAGAATTAGAGAACTGCATGCTCCAAAATCATGGCACCACACACTCTCTTAGTTCTTCCAAGACTAATCATATGGAAGAAGATGTTGTATGTGTCAAAAGCTCTATGATGCAGAAGGAGTCAATCGTGGAAGACCAGTTTCGAAGGCGGGTGGATCTTTCTTCTTCTCCAAAGAATCAAGTAGCCACAGTAGTGAGTCCACCATACAAGCAAACACAACCGTTCACGACAACTGCTACATCAAATAGAAAGACACCATTCGATAAAAAAGCAGTTCCGAGCATGAAACAGATATGGGTACGCAAAGGAGAGCAACCACCAACCTTGCCCCCACAAATTCCATCCATGCAAACCAACCAGGCCAGAAGACGAAGGAAGCAGCTCAGACAAACTCAATCACAAGGTATCAAACAAGTTTGGGTGCCTAAGAAGTTAGCTGCAGCTCAACAAGGGCAATTACAGATG
The DNA here is from genome assembly GCA_020310875.1 of Ceratopteris richardii. Taxonomy (NCBI): domain Eukaryota; kingdom Viridiplantae; phylum Streptophyta; class Polypodiopsida; order Polypodiales; family Pteridaceae; genus Ceratopteris; species Ceratopteris richardii. Next base: position 35,579,030 of record CM035427.1, read on the forward strand.
TGGGTACCTAAGAAGCTCCTACATCCACAACAACCTTTGTTCTCCCGCATGCAAGAGGTTTCAACAAAGAAGCCAAAAAGAGAAAAAGGTAAGAACCACGTACAGAGACCAAAGGAAGATCAAATCAGCTATTCAACATTAATAGGAAGACATGCAAAAAGGATATGGGTTTGGAAGCCAAAAGTGCAAGTAGCCTCCACCGAACCAAAACGTCAACCACACTGGATACCACAGTTCAGAAAGCATCCAAAGACCAAGACGCCTGAAGTGACCTCTACAGTGCCAAATGTTGTTCTAAAATGGACTCCAATAAGGAGGATTACATCAGTTCGAGACTCAATGGATACCTCCACCAAGGTCGGCATCAACCTCCACAAGTAACATCAAAAGCCTCGAACGAGCAACAACAATGTGCTCCTTGCACAACCCTGTCTTTTGCACCATTCAGGTCATGCATTTCCAAAGTATGCATTAATATAGGGCCACATTACACGGCCGTGCATAGACACACTTGAGCATCCCACGCACAAGAGCACAGTGACATATGTCAAATATTTCTATTGATACTAACTTGTGTGTTCGTGTTTTGTGATATTCTGTTCCTCTAAAAAAAAAAAAAAAAAAAAAAAAAAGCGGGAGAGAGCATGTTCCCAGGGTTGGCTTATGAAACATGAATGAGTCATGCTTAGTTGAAGGTGGAACTGTTAATTACTAGGCATTTATCAAGTTGGGTAGAAGTGTGTCTCGGCCAACAGTGAGATTACTGCTGCCTTCTCTGGTAGATGACAAGCATTTGGCATGAACAGGGCATCTACAACTATGATTTTCTCTTACCATGGTAGGAATGCAGAGTTTGGAGGTCCGCAACTTGAGTGATGCTTGATTAATTCATGTACCAGAGCATCCAAGGAGATATCTGCAAAGGGTAGTTCTAGAGGAGAAGACTCCTGCATATGGTGAGCTAAAGAGAATATGTGAAACTCAGCTTGGTGTAGTTACCCGATGTTGCTTGCCTAGGAAGATAAAGCAATTCAATTCTCAGTATCTCCTGAACCAGTATGGAACAGTAGCACTGATGAATGGTCTATGTCAATCAGCATGGTAATCTCTTAGAAACCGGCGCGTGTCCAACATTCCTCTGAGTGTCAATATAGGGAAGTGAACGTGCATGAGCCCAAGCTCAGAAATGCACATTGTTACTGACAAAGGTTGCTTTGAACAGAGGAGAGGGGATCCACCACTCAAAAGATCTCATCAGTGGACAATCAACATGGACATTCATCAACAAAGTTCCATCCCAAAGGCCGAGTGTACAACACGAAGAGACAAACATCCATCAACCTTCTCCATGGTAAGTATCTTTGCTATAGAAACACCATAACCATGCTAGTTTAGGAAACCTCTTCGTCAGCATACCCTTGAGCACTTTTTGCACCATACTTCTTCCAATGCATTTTCCAAGTAAGCATGCGTAGGGCTACATTACAAGGCCGTGCACAAGGCACATACTTTTTTCAACCCAGGCACGAACACACCTACCCATCATTCATCATGGGTTATGAGTAGTTGGCATGACTGCTCTCAACATCATCTTTGGAAGAGCTAGCGGACATCTTGGGAACAACATCCATCTCTCAAAGCACTACATAGAACAGCCCTTCCAACAAGGGTCTGTCAGGGACGACAGACTCGAAGCATATCAAAAGTCAAGGACAAAGCACAGAAGCATATCAAAAGGTGGACACACAAGGAAAGGGAGCAAGTAGGGAGCTCCAAGAAGTGTATGTCAAATTTTCAGAAGAATCCCCTACAAAAATAGTGATTTTTATCACTAAAAACCATTGTAAATACCATTATCTATTTTTAGTAACTCCATTTTGTTCAAGCCAAGGAGTCCTCGAGCTTGAGGAGTATTAGAAGTACCATCGTACCAATTTTCATAATTTTTAGACTTCGTTTGAGCCCTCAAATAAGCCCTGGAACCTAATTTTTAACTAGGCCGGACACTAGGTCTGGACAGGGCCAAAACTAGTCAAAAAACTATAAAAAGAGCTAGAGAGCTCATTTTTGGGGTTAGCTGGTTAGAGAATAGAACTTTTGTAAGAGAACTCTTGGGCAATCTAAACTTTCCATTGTTCCTCTCATTGATCTTACTTTGTGCGCGTGTGTGTGTATGTGTGTGCATGTTGTGTGCTTTCACTCACGCACTTGTGCCTTCACTTGCTCGTGGTCTTCATACCAGTCCTCACGTCTCCGCGGATTGACAAGTAAAGGAGGTGGTGCTTACGCTTGAGCTACACTATTCCACCATCAACTTGCATAAATTGAATGCCCAAATAATGATGCAAATGCCCCAAATCAGACATCTCAAATGAGGCATGCAAATCAGCCTTAAAATCAACAATATGCTTCTCAATAGGACGAGTGAGGAGCATGTCATCAACATAGACAACAATGATCAAAAGCACATCATTAGCATGCTTAACATATAAGGTGCTTTCAGTTGGACTATATCAAAACCATGTGCAATCAGATAGGCATGTATCTTTTCATACCAAGCATGTGGTGATTGCGTTAAACCATATAATGCCTTCTTTAACCTGCACACCTAGTTTTCATGCCCATTTTGCACAAAGCCACGGGGCTGAAAAAACAAAAATATTGACACATTATCACAACATTTTGGCCTTGAAGAATGCAGACCTATTGCCGCTCCTATGGAAATAGGTTTATGATAGAGTCCTCATAATGTTGTAGATGCATTTGATGTTGTTCTCTATCAACAAGTTGTTGAATGCTTGATTCACTTATGCATAACTTGGGCTGATATTCAATTTGATATCTCTCATATGAGTAGGTTTATGCATTGCCCATGTGTCAAGCATTGGATAGTGGTTAAGCACATCTTTTGCTACTTGAGTGGTACTCGACTACTTGGATTGTTTTATCCCAAGGGGGTCATTACAACCATATTTACATGCTTTTCTGACTCTGACTGGACTAGTTGCTATGACACTCATGTGTCCACCAATGGTTTTTTATTCATGCTTGGTAGCTCATGCATATCTTTGTTGAGCAAGAAGCAGCCTACCATGGCCATTTCTAGTTGTGAGGTGAGTATAGGGTAGATTTCACAACAACTATTGAGTGTGTGTGGTTGACATGCCTTTTGGTTGATTGGGTGTTGGTGAGTCTTCTGCCACCACCATCTTCACTAACAATCAGAGCACATTCGCAATTGCAAGAAACCCATGTTCCATGCTTGCACAAAACACATTGAGGTGCATTATCATTATGTCATGGAGAGGTTCTCTATTCGGGAGATCAATTTGGCTTATGTGCCCACATAGGATAACATTGCAGATCTTTTCACAAAGGCTCTACCTCAGGAGAATTTTGAAGCTTTCCTCAAAGCTTTGGGCTACCATAAGTGGAAACACATACAAATAATCATGTAGGACTATACAATAATTTATAGGAAGAGTTTGGATCTAAGCCCATAACAATCAATATACACCAAGTACCTCAAGAAAGGTGTATCCATGCACTTTAAACTGATCTAGAATCATATCAATAAGAGTCAAGCTCACATTGACTGATGCAAGAATTGATGAAGTTCCTTCAAACCTTGCACTCATTCTATGCCTATGTCAATCATCGAACAATTGGCAACTCCAAGTGTAAATGCTCCAATAGCAATTGCAATGTCTAATATCAAGCATAAGCACTCATACATCAAACTTTTGAATGTTGACCAAACATGTGCTATCCTGACTAACCTAAGCAAGTTAGCCATGACTATATCCAAGACATCCAAATCACCATCATTAAGACTACCATATGCTAACATATCCATATTAACATATGCATGAGTGAATCCAAGAATGATTGCATAATTGTTGACTGTCAAGTATGCAAATTAGTCATCCTATCGACCAATGTTGTGTCTAGTTATGCACCTTGAGAGCTAATACAATCTACCACACATTGTGTATGATAAGAGCTACCCTAGTCTAACACACCTGGTGTGATATCATGCTCCATATGAGCTAACTGCACAACATCAATGCCAAGTTCCATCTGATGACTAAGCTCTAATCAAGTGCCATCACATTCTCTACATGAGCATTCACATTATGCTTTAAAGCATCCAACTGATTATCCAATGTATGCTCCATGTGAGCATCTGTATGATCAACAAAATCATGCTCTCCATAGGCATCATGAGCATCCAAATCATGCTCTACATGTCCATCCATATGAGCATCTGCCATGCATGTGCATCATGAATGTCAATAGACCTATCTGTATGTAGATTCTTATACTTTATGGAATATAATGGAATGTTATATGGATTTTAATGTCTTGAGGGTTTTAATGTGATTTGTGTTTTGATTTAGCAAGTGAAGACTTATGAGGGTGTGAACGGGCATGGACTTATTCATATATTTTTGAAGATATTTAGGAGATAGTATTTTATTTATTTTTTGTAAAAATAATAGATCTCTTTAGAAAGCGACATTTTTGTAAAAATAGTAGTTCACTTGAAAATAGATTTTTTTGTAAATAAAGTGGATTTTTGTAAACACGTGCTTTTCAAAGCACCACCCTCATGGTTTTATAAAAGTCTTGCCTCTCTTTCTGGATGGCTTCGACATCCTTCTTCAATTGAATATTGCGGCCAATTTCTTCTTCTAGAGAGTGACTTTTCTGAAAGAGCTCTGCGGTGACTTTCTTTAATTCAATTTCAGCTTGTAAGGCTAATTCCGACATCTCTTGACCCTTTTGCTCCACTGTAGCAAAATTAGTGTGCGTGGTCTCTAGGAGATTACCCAAAGCGGTCATGGCGTCCTCCTTGTCAATTACGGTCTGAGTTAGCTTACTAATCTCATCATCCCGAGCTGCAATGATGGCATTCTTCTCATTCAACTATGCTTGGAGACTTTGAATCTATTCCTTGAGTGAACTAGCTTCGGCTTTGGCTGTGAGCACCTCTTCCTGAAGTGGTGCGATGTCCGCTTCAAGCATGCCCGCATTGGATTGGTACTACTGTCGGAGGGATTGTTGGGAAACTTGTAGGTGATGGGGGAGATGGGTGGAAAGATGAATAAGGTAATTATCAATTTGAGCTAGTTGGGCCAATGAATCAGGTACAATAGAGGTGGAGATTGTGGAGAGGGGTTAGCGGAAACTGTGGTGGACGACAAAGTGGGCGAATAATCAGGGGAGGAAGGAAGAGGACGGGCTGTCGAATGACATGGTGAGGGAGGAGAGCTAGGCGGCAAAGGCACCTTTGAGGGAGAAAGAGGCAGAGGTGGGTTTTGGGTGAAGAGAGCAAGGCAAGATCTGAGTCGCCCCACTATCAAAATACCAAACATCTGAGTCTAGTGCAAACATGCACTGCTCATGAGAAGATGGGTCAAAACTGCAGACAGTAGTAAACGCCCATTCTTCTTCCTGCACAAGATTAGCAGACCTTGTTTTTGGTGTAGAGGCCTCTGCAACAACCATTCTAGCCTCTTTCTTCTTTGCCTCTTTAGCAGCCAATTTTGGATAGTTCTTTATGATATGATCATTCCCTTTACAGTTCTTGCAAAACAATTTTTACTTTTCTGATTTGTTCTCATCTTTATCTTCCTTCTTTGAATGTGCAACATTTGCAGATTTTTGCTTACTAATTGAAGAGCTCCATTTTCTTTTGCCCTTCTGATTAGCCAGGAAAGCTTGATCTGCAACACACATAATGGAATTGTTCTGCCTAGTCTGATCTTCCTGCAACAGAATAGAGACTAACTCCTCAAATGACAAGGCATTTGGATTGCCTTTCATCATTAACCGAAGAGTAGGAGCAAAACTCTGATATGAATTAGGAAGACCATTCAGAACGCTATGCACAAGTGAGCTATCTGGTATAACCTCATCAGTAAAAATCAATTGTTCCTTCAAGTCTTTAATCTTTGTTAGAAAATTGTCCATAGAATCACCTTCATTCATGTGCTCACTCTCCAACTGTTTTCTGAGGTAAGCAACACGAGCCTCATTCCTAACTTAGTACAATGTGGTAAGTGTATCCCAAGCATCCTTAGCTGTTCTACAAGAGCGAATATGAGGAATAATGGCACGCTTGACAGACAAAGCTATCAATGCATGTGCCTGGGCATCTCTGCCATCCCAACGAATTTGCTCTGCAGTAGGTGCAACATAAATTGCAACACAAACAGGAATATGCAAAATATCATCATCTTTGACACCTTCTGCCTCAGCTTCTGTACCTGCACTTGTAACAGTTGCAGGTGTGATAGGATGTTTTTCAACACCCTGCACAATGTTCCACAGTCCTTTTGCAACCAATACATGTTGCATCATATAAGCCCATAATGGGTAGTTGGTACCTGTAGCTCAGTGATGAGTAGCACCTCCTTTAATGTCAATCCGGGAAGACGTGCGGATGGTATGATGACCTCGAGCAAGTGAAGGCACAAGTGCGTGAGTGAGAAGCACACAAACATGCACACACATACACACACACGCGCACACACTTCAAGAACAAAGAGGAGGACAATGGAGTTCTTTTAGATTACTTCCAAAATGTTCATACAAGTTCAAATCTATTACAAGCTAACCCCAAAAATGAGCTCTCTAGCTCTATTTATAGTTTTTGTCTAGTTTTTGGCCCTGTCCGGACCTAGTGTCCGGCCTAGTTAAAAAATTAGGTTCTCTAGCCTATTTGGAGGTTCAAACGGAGTCTAAAAAATGTGAAAACTGATAGGTAGGTACTTCTAAAGCTCCTCAAGCTCAAGGACTCCTTGGCTTGCACAAAATGGAGCTAGAAAAATATGAAATGATATTTACAATGGTTTTTAGTGATGAAAATCACTATTTTTGTAGGGATTTCTTCTAACAGTTTGACATACATTTCCTGGAGCTCCCTACTTGCTCCTTCTTCTTGTGTGCCCACCTCTTTGATACATGAAAAATTTAGATGGCCTACTTGCCAGATCTTCTTTGACTACTCTGTCTGCTTGTGCCTTCTCTTCGTTCCGACTCCCTTCGTTGGCTTCCTTTCCTTGTGAGTCCTTCAGTTCCTTGACTGCTGCCAACACCCCCCCCCTCTCTCGTGTCTGTCGTCTCTGACAGACCCTTGTTGAGTGGGTCGTTGGATGTAGTACTCCCCAACATCTGTGGCTAAATGATGTTCTGCTATTCTCAACCCTTTGGCCAAATCAGTGAGTAGGGCATCCCAGTCTACTGGCCATGGAACTTCTGGATGTGGCATGCGTAGCTTTTCTGAATGTAGAGCTTGTTCCACCGCAAATAACTGTAATAGGTGAGATGGTATGGGAATGAATATCTCTGAATGATATTCCCAGAGCCATTTTTCACATCCTTTGACTGTCAGCACTATTTTTGTGTAGTCCGGCCAAGACCTTCTTCGAAATACAGGGCAGTAGCAAGGATTATACTTGATATATAAAGGCATGTTATTCCACGTGCGTACCATCTCAGGATAGGTTTCAAGCATACGGATCCTCCAAGTAGGTTGATGTATATTCCCCTGCTTGGCACTTGCAGGGATGTCATCCGGTGCAAATTGTGTCGTCGACGTTGGTTCTTTTGATGTGTGTTGCTTGATTTCAGCATTGTAATCTGCCATTAATACACAGAATGGAACATACAAATCATCGGATGTGCCAATCCACCTATGATGGGAGAGGTTTCTGAAGTAATCCGATTTTATGACGACTTCCTCCAATCGTGACATAGACGCTATCTGAACTGCAACTCTCTCGTCATGGGTTGTAGCAACCTTCTCTAATCTTTGCATCCATTCAGGAGCCTCGATCTCAATTGTGTCCATTCCTTCTTCTGTTTGCTTGCCTCCGGGTGCTGGCATGGGAACATATGGGTCTTCAAAGATCTCCTCCACTTGAATTGGCACTAAGTCTTCAGGTTCCGGTTCCACCAGGGGAGAGGGTTGACGCTCGTATTGAAGAACTTTACTTCGCAGTTCTTCTAGTTCTGCTCTGAGTTCTGCGACTTCTTCCGAAGTGTCGGCTGCTGTTGTGACTTTGCTTGGTGACTCCTGCTGAGTTGCCAGTTGCTTTAGTAGATCATCTCTTTCTCTTTCTAATGTTCTGTGGGCTTCCAGGAGGTCGGCATGGGTTTCCAAGATGATTTGCATATTTCCAGATGGGATAGCCTTGAATTTCTCTGGGTCGATTTCCTGTGGTGAACCCTCCATTGCTGCTTCCAGGTTTTCTTCGTTCTGTTTCTGCAGTCTCTTATTCTCTTTGAGTGCTGCGTGTTGGTGCAATTCAAGCCTTTACCTTTGGCTTGGAACCCTTGAAGGATATCACTATGTGAAGCTAGAACCATAGGAACACTTGCCTATGTGTTATTACATTTTACTCATTGTAAAAGTCTATATGACTTGGCATTTACTTATAATCACTTACCTACTTGATTAGTCGCGGAATTTGGATGGTGTAAATGGAGAGAATATCTCCCTACTTTTAGAGGAGAGATTCTAGGGAGCTTAGATTTGAATTTCAAATTCAAATGATCACTAAACCTCTATAAAAGATGAAGTAAAAAAGTCGCGAGAGAGTCACTCACTTCAGCTCATTTCCCGAGGCATTTTATCATTGTAACTCTGTGTGTGTTAGTGCTACTTCATAGCCTACACCACAACACCTCATTTAGCTATGCTTGTCAAGCTAATGAGTATGTACAATTACATCAATCAATAGAAGTATACACATTCACTATCTCTGTTTTTTCTCTGAGTTATCATCTCCAAGTCTGTCAACTTCAAAGGGGCATATCTCAGGATCTACTGAACCAAATCAAGTGATTCAAAGCACATTGGATTCAGCACAAAGTCTTCTATACACTTACAAAGTTTGAAGTCAAATTGATTCAGCCATTATAGAGAAATCACGCTCGAAGTGGACTCTGGTATTCTGCTGCAGTGTTCCTAAAAAGTCGGGTGTACACATAAAATTGCTAAATTCATTTCTCAGAGTATAGTTTGTCATTTCCTTTCATTCCACTTGCAAATGGTAGCTTCTTAAGCTAATTTAATATGTCCAGAAGGAATTTGATCAATTGTTAGTGTGCTGGTCACACTGAGTGAAAGTCTGAGCAGGTGTCACTACAAAAATAGCAAGTTTTTTCTTGATTCTTGAAGTACCAAGTTATCTGTTTTGATTTGATCATTACACATATCATTTGCAAAGTACATATATGCTTTCTTGGTATCATTTGGAAGCTAAGCAAGTGTACTAAGCATATCTGGAGTCAAGGAGGGCTGGAGCAAAGCAGGTCTAGCAGCTTCAACTCAATCTCTTGAGTGCATCCAACCATCTCTCCCAACAGTGGTATCAGAGCAAATAAGGTAAACATGGGAGATGGTTTTCCTTCATTCATTGACAAATTGGACAGGAACAATTACCAAGCTTGGTCATTGAGGATGAAGACCTATCTACAAGGAAGGAGCTTATTTGGATACATATCAGGAGATGAGGAATTGCCCTCATTCAAAGCTAGAGGACTACCCACCAAGGATGAACAAGAGAGACTCAACCAATGGTGTGCAAAGGATGCTTTGGCAAGGTCTTACCTTCTTAACTCTATATCTGATTTCCTTTTACCTCATGTAAGGAACTGTAAGACTTCCCAAGAGACTTGGGAAACTCTATCAACATATTTCTCTTCCAACACAAGGGCCAGGAAGAATCAACTGTGGATTGAATTCACAACCCTTAGGAAGCAGCCCAAGCAATCAGTCTCAGAGTATGTGACCAAGATTAAAGATGTGGCAGACCAATTAGCAAGTATTGGAGAGGAGATTGAAGAGGAGCAAATAGTCAGGCAAGTAACAAATGGACTCAAGGCAGATGATAAGTGGGAAAGCTTCACCACTGCAATGGACCTCTATATGGACATGCATACCCCAGATCTCACAACACTCATGGGCCAACTATTCACACATGAAGCAAAGTTTACAAAGGCAGGAGATCAATCAAAAGGTAACAACCCCTCTGCTCTATATACTGGTAAGAAGGTTAAAGATAAAGGTAAAAGTAAGAAGGTTTATGAAGAAGGTTCTACCTCCCAAGCAAACTATGCAGGGAGAGGTAGATCCTCAAGAGGAAGAGGCAGAGGAGGTAAGTCGGGTAGGGGGAGACCCTACAACTCATCACCATGCAACATTTGTGGATTGTCCAATCATACCACAGATGAATGCTACAAGAACTACAAGAATCAGAGAGGAAGAGGCTACTCAAGAGGTGGATACTCTCAAGGGAGAGGCAGGTTCAACCAACACCAAGGATACAATGGATACAACAATCAATACAACAACAATTACAACCACAACCACAATGGTAACTACCAAGGTGGATTCAGAAACAGAAGGGACTACAACAACTACACAGAAGAGCAAGATGACTCCCTATTGATCATGAACATGACCTCCAAGGCAGGTACAAATGATGATCATTTATTTTATATTGACTCAGGATGTTCTAACCATGTAGCTGGCAATGTGGCACTACTCTCTGATTTGGAAGAACCCAAGGGAAAACATCAGGTACAAACAGGTGATGATACTAAACACTCTGTTGTAAAGATTGGAAATGTGAAGACATGTGATGGTAACCAGAACCTATTGAGCAGGGTACTCTATGTACCAACCATCACCAAGAATCTAATGAGTGTTGGTCAGATTGTGGAGAAAGGTTTGCAGGTCAGATTCACTCAACATGGAGCATATGTGGAGGACCCAAGACATGGATTCAGAAGGATAGCCAAAGGGGAGAAATCAGGTAGATTGTTTACTTTTGAGCTAGAAGACACCAAGAATATTTCTTTATATAATTACAAGGATCAAACACTTTCAGAGTTAAAAATATGGCACAAGAGGTTAGGTCACATAGGTGAAAGAACCCTAAAACAAATGTGCAGGGATCAATGTGTGCTTGGGATACCTAATGTGTCCAAGCAACACATGATTTATAAGTGTGGAGCATGTCAGTTTGGTAAGTCTCACAGGTTGCCCTATTCAAGGAAAGGTTTCATGCATGAAGACTATCTAGACTTGGTACACACAGATGTTTGGGGACCTAGCAAGGACCCTTCCATTTCAGGTTCAAGGTATTATGTGTCCTTCATTGATGACTATAGCAGGTGGACTATCTTATACTTTATGAAACATAAAGATGAAGTGTTTAATTGTTTCAAGAGGTATCTTGCACTTGTTGAAAACCAAACAGGAAGAAGCTTGAAGAGGCTAAGGTCAGATGGTGGAGGAGAATACTTCTCCAATGAGTTTGAAGATTTCTTGCAGGAAAGAGGCATCAAAAGGGAGATAACTACAAGGTACTCACCTGAACAAAATGGAGTAGCTGAAAGAAGGAATAGACTCATAGTAGAAACAGCTAGGTCTATGCTTAATGAAAAGAAATTGCCAAATTATCTTTGGGCAGAGAGTGTATCTACTGCCACCTATCTCATCAATAGGTTGCCATCCAAATCACTTGATGGCATGACACCATATGAAGCTTGGCATGGTAAGAGACCTTCTCTGGATCATTGTAAAATCTTTGGTTGTGTAGCATATGTGCATATTCCCTCACAAGTTAGGGGAAAGCTAGATCCAAAAGCTGAAAAAAGTATCTTCATTGGTTATGATTTGAACCAAAAGGGATACAGATTCTACAACCCAACAAACAAAGGCTTCAAGGTAAGCAGAGATGTCATCTTTGATGAGAATGACTCATGGTATGAGAATGAATGCAGGAAGGTTAGTCTACCCTATGATATGGAAGAAGATTTCCCAAAGCTCACCAAGGAGGAACCAATCCAGAAAGATGAATCAAGCTCAGATGATGATGATACAATAAACCTTGAGGAATTCAAGGCATGGAAGTCCAAAGGAAAGATGAAGATGAAGAAATTAGAGGATACACCAGAATCCTCAACTCAAGCAATGAGGAGATCTTAGAGAGAAAAGAAGAAGCCTATCAGATTTGGGTATGACACATCACTTGTAACTAAACATTCTGTATATCTTGCAAAAGACTTGTTGAATGAAGAACCAGGTACATATGAAGATGCAATCACCAAACCAGAATGGAAAGGAGCTATGGATGAAGAAATGGAAGCTCTCAAGGAGAGTGATACTTGGGACTTAGTACCCAAGAAGGACTCTATGAAGGTGATAGGATCCAGATGGATCTACAAGCTAAAGAGGAATTCAGATGGAACAATAAACAGGTACAAAGCTAGGTTGGTAGCCAAGGGTTTTGCACAAACCCAAGGCATTGATTATGAGGAGACATTTTCTCCTGTGGCTAAGATGCCAACTATCAGAATATTGGTGAGTGTAGCTGCATCCAAGAATTGGAACATGTACCAATTAGATGTCAAGAATGCTTTCTTGAATGGATGGATATCTGAAGAAGTCTACATGTCACAACCACCTGGCTATGAAGATCCCAAGAAGGTAAATTATGTTTGTAAATTGAAGAAGGCTCTATATGGTTTGAAGCAGGCACCTAGAGCATGGAATTACAGGTTGACAACTTACCTCCAAGACCAAGGATTTGTGATGAGCAAAGCTGATACTTCTCTATTCATAAAGAGAAGTAATACAGAGGTAATCTACTTGTGTGTTTATGTTGATGACATCATCATTACAGGAAATGATGTCAATGGGATTAGACACATCAAAGGACAGATGATGAAGGAATTCAAGATCAATGATCTTGGATTATTGAAGTACTTCTTAGGTCTTGAGTTAGTCTACACCAACTCAGGTATATATATCACTCAAAAGAAGTATGTACAGGATATGGTCAAGAAGTTTGGCTTGCAAGATGCTAAAGTCTCAACTACTCCAATGGAGGTCAACCTAAAGCTAAGTGCTCATGAAGGTGAAGAAGTCCAAGACATCACAGGATATCAAAGTATGGTAGGTAGTTTGAATTATGCTACCTTGACCAGAATTGACATAGCATATGGAGTTAGTGTGCTAAGCCAATTCATGCACAAACCAAGGGTACCTCACCTAGAGGCAGCAAAGAAAATCTTGAAGTACCTCAAAGGAACTCACAACCATGGTTTGTACTTTCCTTATACATGAGATATTGACATCAAAGTATATTCAGATGCAGATTGGGCAGGATGCAAGGATGATAGGAGAAGCACATCAGGATACATTTGTTTTGCAGGAGATAAACCTATTTCTTGGTCAGCGAAGAAACAACCTACAGTGGCATTGTCATCCACAGAAGCAGAGTATAGAGGGCTTGCCAATGCCACTCAAGAAGCTATCTGGTTGAAGCTCTTGTATACAGAGTTAGGTCTATACACTAGACCTCCAATTATATTTGGAGATAACACTAGCTCTCTCCACCTTGCAGCTAATCCAATATATCATGCTAGAACAAAACACATAGAGGTTCATTACCACTATGTGAGGGAGATGTTACTAAGCAAAGAGATTCAATTGACATATGTGTCTACTAATATGCAATGTGCAGATTTACTCACTAAAGCATTGGATAGAAGCAAGCTATGCAGATTCAAATCTATGATTGGATTGCAGAAGATTGAAGATGAAGACTTAAGCCAAAGTGTTTGGCTTGAGGGGGAGCTGTTGGTGCAATTCAAGCCTTTACCTTTGGCTTGGAACCCTTGAAGGATATCACTATGTGAAGCTAGAACCATAGGAACACTTGCCTATGTGTTATTACATTTTACTCATTGTAAAAGTCTATATGACTTGGCATTTACTTGTAATCACTTACCTACTTGATTAGTCGTGGAATTTGGATGGTGTAAATGGAGAGAATATCTCCCTACTTTTAGAGGAGAGATTCTAGGGAGCTTAGATTTGAATTTCAAATTCAAATGATCACTAAACCTCTATAAAAGATGAAGTAAAAAAGTCGCGGGAGAGTCACTCACTTCAGCTCATTTCCCGAGGCATTTTATCATTGTAACTCTGTGTGTGTTAGTGCTACTTCATAGCCTACACCACAACACCTCATTTAGCTATGCTTGTCAAGCTAATGAGTATGTACAATTACATCAATCAATAGAAGTATACACATTCACTATCTCTGTTTTTTCTCTGAGTTATCATCTCCAAGTCTGTCAACTTCAAAGGGGCATATCTCAGGATCTATTGAACCAAATCAAGTGATTCAAAGCACATTGGATTCAGCCCAAAGTCTTCTATACACCTACAAAGTTTGAAGTCAAATTGATTCAGCCATTACAGAGAAATCGTGCTCGAAGTGGACTCTGGTATTCTGCTGCAGTGTTCCTAAAAAGTCGGGTGTACACATAAAATTGCTAAATTCATTTCTCAGAGTATAGTTTGTCATTTCCTTTCATTCCACTTGCAAATGGTAGCTTGTTAAGCTAATTTAATATGTCCAGAAGGAATTTGATCAATTGTTAGTGTGCTGGTCACACTGAGTGAAAGTCTGAGCAGGTGTCACTACAAAAATAGCAAGTTTTTTCTTGATTCTTGAAGTACCAAGTTATCTGTTTTGATTTGATCATTACACATATCATTTGCAAAGTACATATATGCTTTCTTGGTATCATTTGGAAGCTAAGCAAGTGTACTAAGCATATCTGGAGTCAAGGAGGGCTGGAGCAAAGCAGGTCTAGCAGCTTCAACTCAATCTCTTGAGTGCATCCAACCATCTCTCCCAACACTGCGGACATGTGCTTCCATAATAAGGCGAGATTGCATCGAAGCTTGAGATTGTCTGTGACCTGAGCATGTAACATGTCGTCGAGTTGTTGTTTTTCTTCAGTATCTGACTGGGGTGGATTGGCAACTAATTGATCATGTTGTGCTTGCAATGTAGTATACTGCTGTTGTAATAGCCGCTTCTCTCTCTCTCTCTAAATCAATGAATCTTGCTTGGAGCTGTTCATGGTTTTTGAAGAGGCTCGTATGATGTGCGTCTAGGTGCTGGTAATGCTGTTGCAGTTGAGACATACACTGGTACATATTTGCTAAAATCACATATAGCAAATGTGTGCTCAAACTCAACACCACATGTGGTGAGAGTTATTCCTTCTAGTAGTCCTAAAGGTCTCTCTATGTGACCGTCAGCCATCTGCAATTTCATCCTCCTGGGCCTGAGTGCTAGCTTGCCCCAACGCTTCCATAGGGAAGTGGTAGCAATTGCAACTCCTGCACCAGAGTCCATAATTGCCTTGGTTGTGTATCCTTGATGGGTGATAGGAAGATAGGTGTTTCCTTCTTCTCCTTCACTCATGTCTCCTATCTTGTCTAGAGGAATTTCTGGCACTGTCCTATGAGAACCTACCTGGGAACGCGGTTTAGCTATCTCTGGCACTTGTTTGGCTACATGTTTCCACAGTTCTTGCCTAACCTTGAGTAACTCTTCCAAAGTGAGATTACATTGCACTTTAGTATTCTTTACTACCTCCGTGTTCCTAGGTATGACTGAGTCTTCATTTCGTACCATGACCGTGGGTGCTCTCATACAAGTAGACTTAGCTTCCCATGGGCCTGTGAAGTGTGGTAATTCATGTAAAGAATTAGACTCAAAGTCTAATCTCTCTTGAGATTGGGTGCTCTCCTGCTCCTCATAAATAGAGGGAATATCTTGTGGGAATTGATCATGTGCGTCATCCACAAGTTCAATGGGAGGAGGGACTTCACTTTCTTTTGCCCATTTCTCTTCTTGAATCTCTCGTAGGAATTCTGGTGTGTACCGATTCATAGAAGAAGATGTGTCTGGCTCTGTGGAGTTGGGCACATAAGCGTCCTGGGGAGAAATGCTTATTCTTTCGTTGGCCTTGTCCTTATTTTGAGAGGTGGGTTCCTATTCTGATTGTGCTATCAACCTTTCCAATCTTTCTAGCAGTCCATCAAAATGCAACTGCGTCTTAGCTTAACTAGAGATGTTAAAGAGGCGACTGGCTTCAAACATGGTTTGAGCCAATTCCACCATCTTAGCACAAATCTTGGTTCGTTCAAGCTCTAGTTCCGCTCTCGGGTAACACTTTTCATGATCTGTCACATTTGGCCCTTCTTGGATTCTGGCCTGATATCCCTTAAGCATCATATTTAGGTCCTCAGGAGTGGGATCTGCTAAGACTGATCCTACTCTAGGGGGTGGTGGAATTGTGTGAGGTGGGTTGGAAGGTGTTGGATCGGATGGTGATGGGAATGGTGGGGTTGGAGTAGTGTGAGAGGGAGTTTGAGATGTGAGTTCAACGATCCTGGCTTTTGTTTCTCTTAGGCTTTCCTCGAGTTCACTCATCTTCTTAGCCCATTGCCTCTTCATTATTTCTCTACTATCTCTCCAGGCCCTAGTCCTCTTCTTGGTTATGCTCTCAGTTTCACTAGCCTCAACACTTTTTTCCTGGCCTAAACTTTGGTTCTGCTGCAGGGCTTGAGCTCTAGTGACCACTTGCACTGGTGCAATGGAAGTCACACTCCCTGTGGAGTCTACAACCAACCCAATAACGTTAATGGGAGTGATCTTTGGCATATTATTGGGATTCTTTGGGCAATCTCATAAGAGATGCTCTTTGCCGCAATCTTGACAAAAGCCTTGAATTGTGACTGACTGGGGTTGTGGGGGTCCCGGCATGGGGCACTCACAAATGAGGTGATCTCCCTGACATCTGTAGCATGGCCCTCTAGGGAATGGGGGTCTCACCTGCCTAGGTTGAGGTCTAGAGTTGGGGTTTGCGTACATGACATTTGTGTAATCTGGCTCCCAACTAGGTTCACTAGGTTCTTCACTATATTAGGACTCACCATGTTCAGGAGACTGCATGTAGTAAGCCTGTGGACTATCTATGTGAGTGGAATAAAAACTATGATCACTCGGGTCACTTTCTGAGAGCAATGGAGTCACTGGGACTATGGCTCTATTCAAATTTTCCTCAGCAACTGCATACTTTACAGGGATCACATTAGCTGGGGTTGGAGGTTGTTGAGCTAACACAGGTTGAGGCCTTTGTTGGTTTTGGTGGGGTTGATGATAGGATTGCTGTGGTCTACCATATTGCTGTGGAGTGTACTGGTTCTGGTATCTTCCCTGTTGTGGATAGGGCTGAGGGTAGGTTTGCCTAACTGCTTGCTTATTGTATGGGCAGTCTTGTGCTGTGTGATTTGTGTATCTCCGTTCTATGGTGCAATATTGGCTACTAGGGTTCACTTGGGGTTGAGCCATGATGGGACATACGTTCGCCATATGGTCACCATCGCAAGTATAGCACCTCTTTACTGGGGCAAACCTTGGGATTTGTTTGCTAGTGACTCCTAGTTTTTGAGCTACTTTCTCCGCGAGTTCCTCAATTGATGTGGATTGCGAGAAAGAGAGACTAGAGGCACTATCTGAATCTTTGTAGATTTTGGAAAGCTCTAACTCTTCCCCTAGGTTATCCTCGATGTCGATGCACATGCGTACACACTCTTCTATAGTCCTAGGGTCCTTCAAGTACACATATGACCTCAATTTGGTACTTAGCAGCCCATCGAGGAATAAAGCCACTTGTTTGGCTGGCGTGGGTAACTCATGGATAGGACATCTCTCTAGATATTGCCTAAACCTTCTTCCTGCAAGTCTAACTGTCTCTTGGGGGGTCTGCTTGAAGCTATGTATCAATGAGGAAGTATTATGCCTTACCCCACTCTTAGAGAATTCAGTGATAAAAGCCTCTAAGAGTTGGTCTATGCTCCTGAACTGTCTCTCATTCAATGGTTGAAACCACGTAAGGGCTGTGTTCCTAAGGGTTAGACCAAAGGCATTATACTACGTGAATAGGTTCTCAACTTGCTCAGCTCTCAAGACTTGCCTAAACTCGGCCACATGATCGTATGGGTCTCCTGTGCCATCGAAGTAGTTCTTCATGGACTTCACTAGCTGAGTCGGTCTCAAAGTTCTCGTGTGCTCTCTAGGTCTTGGTAGAGGGAATTCATCCGCATTCCTTTGGTTCCTTGGGGCTCTAAGTCCCTCAGGTTCTGCCCTATTTGTTTCCGTTCTCGTTCTTTCTCTTCCCATTGGGTTGGCAAAGCTTACCTCATGTCTATCTCTATGTCTGTCTCTTTGAGCTCCATGAGCTTGGAATGTTCCAGCTCTTGGGTGACCAAAAGACACATTCGACCTTGGTTGGGGGAAAATAAATTCACCTTTCCAAGTGTAAGCATGCCTATCATGTTCTGTAACCACAAAGATCCTCTCTGAAGTGTGATCTAAGTAGGTCACTCTGCCTGGGCTATCCGGATCTTTGAACTCATATATCATGATTGTTCCTACCTCATTTGGCTGATCAGATTTATACCTCCAAAAGGCTTCATCAGTCTCTCGGTTCAGGAGCAGATCTATGCTCTTATTGTCTTGGGGAATCCACTCCGGTGTGATAATCCTAGTGAGAACTGATTTGCCTCGAGAGGTTTTAGGTTCTACACCCATGTTTCCTTGCTCTAGGTCACCTATGTCCGTCTCAGGGATCACGTTTTCGAATTCGTCTGTCCTATCTAGGTGACTGGTGACTACATATATGGTTCCCTCTTTGTCCAAGTATGCTCCATTTTCAAATTTGACAGCTGGGTGTTCTAGTCCAATGGATTGGTCAGGGTTTTTAATCTGGACCACAGATCTTCCTAGGCCGTCCTCATAGATGCAAGCACCTAATCGGTTGGTCCTAAGGTATTCGTGTTGCGTCTTGTAAGGGCCTTCTACCCTATGTAAATATGGCACTCCTGAACTTCCTATAGGTCTCTCCATACCTTGAGACATCTCTGACTCACTAGTTTCAGAGCTAGGGTAGTATGAGTGATGGCTCAATTGCTGGGCCCAAGACCTAGCAATATGATTGACACTAGCCTCTGAAGATCTAAGACGCTGTCTGTCTCTCCCTAGGTGTCGTCCCGATCTGAGGTTCATATGCCTATTTGAGCAATCCCGAATTTCCCCCAAGGTACAACCTTGTTGCTGAGTTCTTTTGTATCAGTCACTTGATTCTTTTTTATGTTGATTATCGTGTTTATGATCTTGTCTGATATCACGTCGTCAGGAATACTTGAGTTAATTTCCGCACTTTAATGTTGATCATCCCACGTTAGGTTCTTTTCCTTTAAAGTTGTCGGTCACACACATGTTATCTCTTGACTTGAACTTGATTTCTTAGATAGTCTTGACTTGTCTCGTGCCTATCGTTGTCCTGAATTACTTATAGCACTATTCACGTGTAGCCTAAGCTAGGAATTGACAAAGGGAGTTGAGAGTATTCCAACCTCACTTGCAGATCCCTTGCTCTTTGGTGCTCAAGAACCCCGTTCTCAAGCTTGCAGATTACCCTTGCTTTGGATGCCTTCTAGTGCTCTCAGTGGACCTGTAAAAGTCTCAAAGTTATCTCATAACCTATATTCAAAGGACACCAAAAAATCACTTTCATTCATGTAATTCAAAGATCAACTGTTCTTTTGGCTTTATGGAAAACAATCCTGAAGACCCCTTAGCTTTTCTTCCCCCTGGGTATGGTCCAATTAAAAATACTATGGCTAATAATCCTGATATTAATTTTACCGTAACCATTGGAAGTTTTGGTTGTACTCCCCGCGAGCTTTCCAACAAAACAAGAATCACAGCAATCGGATTTCGTATGAGGAAGATATGACAATTCAGGGATCTAGGGTTAAAACAGGGTAAAACAGGTCATCAGGAAAACAAGGTTTTCTCTCAAGTTACAAGTGTCGGAACCTCACAAATCACTATTTGCTTGATAAGTATGCCTAGAATTTACCCCAAAATCAAGTAATATAAACCCTAGAAATTTGGCTGAAAAAGCCTGTCAATCGCGATCGACAGGTCTGTCAATCACGATTGATAGAGGTGTCCGTCAGGGCTTGTCGGTCGCGATCGACACGTCAGTCGTGATTGACAGTTTCAATCGCGATCGACAGAGTCGGTCGTGGGTCCTGTCAATCACGATCGACAGGTCTGTCAATTGCGATCGACACTTTTTTCGCGAATTTCACCGTGATTTTAGACGATCGGGGTTGTGTCCATCGCGATGGACACATGGCAATGCGAGAAATTCAATCAATCATGGATTTTCAGTCGGTCGCGATCGATGGTGTCAATCGTGATTGACTGAATCCTACATGGCAGTCGGTCGGTCGTGGGGTCTGTCGATCTCGATCGACATGTCTGTCGATCGCGATTGATAGGTCTGTCGGTCACGATTGACAGAGGCTGTCGATCACGATTGACAGAGAAACACGGAATTTTTAAATTTTATGTAGTGATTAGGAAAGTGCTCCTCATGTGTGTCATTGTGGTGTGCTTTGTTTTACCAAATGAGCGATTTTTCTGTCGATCGCGATCGACAGAGGTCGGCGACACAGAGACAGGACCGTGCTTTTCTGTACCTGTGCAGAGTGCTGAAGATGATGGGACAGCCAGATCCTACAAGAAAACTCAAGGAACATGCAAAAATAGTGCACACAAATCGCTCTCTCACTCTCTCTCACAAGTGGAATGAGGGAAATGGAAGGGGAAGGTAGATATGATCAAAAACTGAAATTTCCGCGATGATGGAGATGGAGATCGGATATGGTGAGGATGATGATGGTGATGATGATGAAGTAAGAAAGAGAAAAATGAGGAAAAGGTAAAGATATTACCTACAACGCCAACGTCACAACTCTACGTCTTACCATCACACGCTCGTCCTCAAAGCTCGATCCCCGCCAACGGCGCCAAAATTTGGTGTAGCTCAGTGATGAGTAGCACCTCCTTTAATGTCAATCGGGGAAGACGTGAGGATGGTATGATGACCTCGAGCAAGTGAAGGCACAAGTGCGTGAGTGAGAAGCACACAAACATGCACACACATACACACACACGCGCACACACATCAAGAACAAAGAGGAGGACAATGGAGTTCTTTTAGATTACTTCCAAAATGTTCATACAAGTTCAAATCTATTACAAGCTAACCCCAAAAATGAGCTCTCTAGCTCTATTTATAGTTTTTGTCTAGTTTTTGGCCTTGTCCAGACCTAGTGTCCGGCCTAGTTAAAAAATTAGGTTCTCTAGCCTATTTGGAGGTTCAAACGGAGTCTAAAAAATGTGAAAACTGATAGGTAGGTACTTCTAAAGCTCCTCAAGCTCAAGGACTCCTTGGCTTGCACAAAATGGACCTACAAAAGTATGAAATGATATTTACAATGGTTTTTAGTGATGAAAATCACTATTTTTGTAGGGATTTCTTCTAACAGTTTGACATACATTTCCTGGAGCTCCCTACTTGCTCCTTCTTCTTGTGTGCCCACCTCTTTGATACATGAAAAATTTAGATTGCCTACTTGCCAGATCTTCTTTGACTACTCTGTCTGCTTGTGCCTTCTCTTCGTTCCGACTCCCTTCGTTGGCTTCCTTGCCTTGTGAGTCCTTCAGTTCCTTGACTACTGCCAACAGTACCATCCAACTTATCCTCAACAGCAAACATACAAAATACGCCACTGCTTTCAGCCATGGCCGGTGACTAAAATAGCTTGATGCAGAAAATTGACTGTATCTCAAAAAGTTGGAAATATATATGTGTGTATGCATGTGTATATATATATGTGTATGTGTACATATATAATGTGTGTATGCATGTGTAAACAACCTAAATGCCTAGTCTAATTCCACTAGACCTGTAGTAGACTTCGAGACGCTTATACTGGCAAACAGAAAGTGGTATATAACTTTGGCACAAAAAGATAAAATAGGTTGCATAAGCACTACGATAGTGCGTTCGGAGGCCAAAACGAGCTCAAATCATGATTTTGGCACCATATAGCGGTTGTTTTGATCTCGAAAACACACTGACTATGCTCACCAAAATTCGTGCAATTTTGAATCGCAACTGGAGGAGTGTCAATGGCGCCCTAGATGAAGTGACGACCTGCTGTGATACCAATTATTGGAGATAGATGTCTACAGAAGCACGCGAACAACACAAGGAAGGAGAAGAAGCTTGGAGCACAACACACAATACTGAATGTATTACTAGAGAATGTATAAGTAGCCCATTAGGGCAATAGGCGTATATACAAGCCGAAGGAAAAAAACCTCCTAAAGAGGGAAAAAAGTGCCCCAACGGTCCTAGTGTGTTCACACACATCACTACCTAAATATATCAACATGCCAATCTTGAAAAAAGTTATTTCTTTCAAAAAGAATTAGAGTATTTAGGCCATATTGTTTCTAGTCAAGGCGTTCATGTAGATCCAAAGAAAACTGAAGTAATTGAAAAATGGCATGTACCTCAATCTGTGAATGATGTATGCTCTTTTCTAGGGTTAGCTAGTTTTTATAAAAAGTTTGTAAAAGGTTTTTCTTATTTAGCACTCCCACTCACATTATTATTGAAGAAAAAGTTAAAATTTCCATGGGGATTATCACAACAACAATCTCTTGAAAAACTGAAACATGCACTTTCTCATGCACCTATTTTGCAATTACTAGATTTTGCACAAACTTTCCATGTAGTTACAAATGTTAGTGGTTTAGGTACAGGTGTTGTATTAATGCAAAACAACCATCCTATTGCATTTGAAAGTAGAAAACTTAAACCATCTGAAAAGAATTATAGTACATATGATAAGGAACTTTTGGATGTTGTGCATGCTTTAAAAATTTAGAAACATTTTCTTATGGGTTTTGAAGTTCTAATCGAAACAGACCAACAAGCTATTAAACATTTATCAAATCAACCATTGATTTCTGATAGATACATTAGTGGGCTTCATTCATACAAATTTTTTAGCCTATGATTCAATATCAACCTGGCAAAGCTAATGTTGTAGATGATGCCCTTAGTCAATTTCCATCCCCACAAACAAATTTTGTTTCAATCAATAATATTTATGTTGTTCATATTCATTCATTTGATGACCCGATTCCTACTTATGCATCTGATTTGTATTTTTCACAAACATGGAATGCTTTCAATAATTCTACAATGTTTAGTGAGGAACACCACACTTTTCATAATGGATGTTTGTACTTCCAACACAAGTTATGCATCACACAAGGTTTTAAAGAATTTGTTATGAAAGAGATGCATGAATCATCGTATATGTGTCACAGGGGTATACAAAGTACTATTTCTACATGTAAATAATTTTTCTTTTGCCCAAATATGGAAAAGGATATTGCACAATATGTTTCCCATTGCATCGTGTGTCAACATGTGAAACAACATCATGGTAAAGCATTTGGATTATTAATGCCACTTCCCATCCCCAATAAACCATGGGAACAAACTTCGATGGATTTCATTATTGGACTTCCTACAACTTCATTTCATAATGATATGATTTGGACAATTGTTGATAGGTTTAGTAAACAAGCATATTTCATTTCTTGTAAAAAGACTCTTTCTGCACCTCAAGCTTCTAAGTTATCATTAAATGTATTTTTCCACATCATGGTTTTCCAAAAATTATTCTTTCAGATCGAGATGTTCATTTTTGTAATCACTTTTGGATTGCATTATTTCAAAATCTAGGTTCCAAAATAGACTTTAGCTCTACATTTCATCCTGAAAGTAATGGCCAAAGTGAAGCTATGAATAGTACTATTTTAGATGTATTATGTTGTTATTCTTTAGATAATCCAAGTAATTGGGATGAGAAACTTCCTTTACTATAGTTTTCATATATAATAACACAACACATATCAGTACTGGATGTGCACGGTATGAAATTGTTTATGGTAAAAAGCTTCCCACTCCCATGACTATCACTCAAACTGATATACCTATGACTGATTTTTTTGCACAAGATCATATTTCTAAACTTCGTGAGGTTCATGAGCACATTAAAAGAGTAAAAAACATTACATGCATAATGTTAATAAGAAAAAAGTAGCTAAAAAGGTTAATGAAAATGACTTTGTATGGTTATGAAAAATTAAAAGATGTTTGAAAAATATTTCACAACAACCTAAGGTTAAACTTGCACCACGTTATTATGGACCTTTCTGTATTATTCAAAAAATTAATGAGAATGCTTTTAGACTAGACATACCTTGTCATTGGAATATACATAACTCTTTTCATATTAGTTTATTGAAATATTTTAAAGGAACTTTATTGCAAACTCCTATTTTAGATGATCCTCCATTACTTGAAGAGGATGCTAAAAGTTTAATTCCATAGAGAATACTTGATTATGATGTCACTACTACATGCATAGGTAACCAATATCATAGATATTTAGTTAAATATAAAAATCACTCACTTGAAGAATCTCAATTGATTCATAAGACATCACTAACTACACATTGTGATCATTTGATTTTTGCATATCATTCACAGTCACATTAACTTCTAGTTTTCCAATTCCATGCATGTGCTTTTACATGGAACATGTTTATTATTGTTCAGTGATGGGACATGTGACCGGTCATCTATGTCTATTTTATTATTATCAACAGAGGTTAGTTGCTTGTCAACTAGGATGCATGTTATACTTTATGGAATAATGGAATATTATATGGATTTTAATATCTTGAGGATTTTAATATAATTTGTGTTTTGATTTAGCATATGAAGACTCATGAGGGTGTGAATGCACATGGACTTATTTAGATATTTTTGAAGATATTTAGAAGAATATTTAAAAGATAGTATTTTAGTTATTTTCTATAAAAATAATAGATTGTTTTAGAAAGCAACATTTTTGTAAAAATAGTAGATCACTTGAAAAGCGACGTTTTTGTAAATAAAGCAAATTTTTGTAAATGCACGCTTTTCGAAGGGCTTCTCTCATGTATCTTCTATTTAGGACGTAATAAAAAATACCTATAAATACACATGTTCTAATAGATTCATCCATTAGAGTATGTGGGGGGAGATTGTACCCAATCTGGTGTCAAGTCTCTTGTCTCTTTCTATTCTCTGAGAATTTTTGTGAGATTTTATTTCTATACTATCCTCTGCGTACGTGTGTCTGCGGGATCCGAAGGTTAACATAGACAAAATGGGACATGATGAATCTCAGGTCACACATAAGGTTGAACTCCCACTAAGAGGAGATTGTATCTCACATGGAGTACCTACAATAGATACCTATGCTCAATCCTAGCACCTATCACAAATAGAAACTTACTAAACTACAATTGAAAATGATGCTCACCAAGGAATGCATAACATTTGCTCTCTTGTAACTGGCTAACTAGAATCAAGATCATAGGGAATGAAGGCACATAACATGCATGTGTGAGTGTAAATGATGCTTAGCATAACACATACATCCCTTGCACCTCAATGTCATATGTTGTACCCATCAAGGATGTGCACACATCCACGACTCTCATTTGAGAATCAACAAAACCACTCACGCATTGGAATAACATGAAAATGTGCTAATGTAGAGTCAAGAAACCAATCCATATGTGTGCCATCTAATAAACAAGAGGAATCTTGAGATGAATCATAGGAGAAAGTGATATCACAATTAGTGGCATAATCAAGCATCATATACTCCTAAAACCATCACCTAACCTACATCACATGCATGTCTCTGATGTCATTCTCACATCCACTTAAAGAAATATCATCCAATATGACCTCATGGCCACAATGTCAACATCAAATCCATTTATGTGATCTATGTCTCACAAGAGTCAATGGACTCACATACATACCATGTAGTCTTTGCCATAATGCACTACTCGTCTCCTCATACATCATAGACTCATATACAGAATCCACAAGATGCAACTAGATAGTGGAGTTGGCCAATGCATCCATATCCATCCATGCATGGTTGGGCATGTCACGAAGCCTTTGTGCATCTCTATGCACATACATGTGTGACTTGCACTAACCAATGTAGGCCACATATAATCTTTCCATCTCGAAAAGTTAGTGCCATCAAATCAAGAAGACATCATGTTGATAAGCCAAGAGACTAGCAATGTAATAAGAGACAAAAAACAATACTATATCAATGATAGGATCACATTTGCATATCCATATGCATAACTTACATCACAAATGTATCGTTGGAGAAGAAAACCATGTGAATCACCTGTCACATAACCATGCATCTAGCATGCACATAAAAGCATAAGCATAAACCTACTCACCAAGTCTCTCAACTGACCAAGTAGATGTGAAAGGATCGTGGGAAAAATTTGACAGAGTATCCATTGTAAATTGAACAATCAAAACAAGGTAACTAGTAGCAAAAGACGAATGAGGGACCCATCACCACATTGATCACAACCAAAGAGAATGGAAGATACACATGCCGAAAACTGATGGCAATACATGCCAATACAATAGTGATACATCTACCACTTAAGAATGAATCTTGCAAGATATTCCATCCTATCATGAATAACCTGTGACCAAGTCCAAGTGAATGGAGATGAACAACGATCCAAAGCTATCACTCAAGCATAAAGGATCTACTAGAACATCTATCTAGCATAAGGTCTTATGAAATTTCAACAACATATCCCTAAAAAATGAACTCTAGAACCAAGGAACCATGTGGGAATCACCATCCACATATGCAAAGAATCACATTGGCATATAAAATATGAAATTAAATGACCATATGCTAATAGATAGCCAATCAAGGTGAAAAATGGGGTGTGCAATTGAGGCTTCAACTTGGATCATGTACTGCAAAGAAAAACAAGAATACAAGTACCAAACAAGGATCCAATCTATCTCTCACAAAATTATGTGCAACAAGCAAATAATGTCATAACCACAATCCCAAATCAAAGACAAAATAGCATAAACAAATAATAGTACATGTGTGTACCTAAGTTCAAAAGATCTTAGGGACTTGTGATGAAAGAGACTATACCTTAATCATCAACAAGTGCATATAGTGGTGGATCAATAGATGCTTTGATTTATGAATTCATGGACAAAGACATATCAAGTCTATGAGGGCATGTGCTTGTGTAATGGTAAATGAAGTGAATGTGCAAACAATGCATGTAAATTAGGTCTAACTACCTATGTACCTAAGAACCAACTTAGGGACTTGTGGAGAAAGAGACTATACCTCAATCCCCCTCAAGTGCATATAGTGGGGATTCACGCTTTAATTATCAATCCGATGAGTATCAAAACCTAGCCGAGTGTATGAAGAAATGCATTCAAATGACGATCAATGCAAATGTACTTCTCAAAGAGTGCAAACATGGCAAGGACTTATCCAAGCAAGCTTTAACTATCAGTCATGGTGTCGCGATACTTGGTGCAACCGCCAACAGTAAATTGAGATTTTCTCTCAACTCCGAACTCCAAATATAGCGAATAGGATATGCATTTCGAACCTCTTGAGAAGACGCACTGGTGGTATTTTCACTCAATTCTGACACTTCTGCTTCAAGTTATGAGCAAAATACTGAGTCGCAAGAATGACCTTCCTACACTTCAGCACTTCCTACACTTCACACACACCTTAACAACAACAAATAAACACTTTCATGGATAGACAACACTTCCTAACACCCTTTCCAAGCAACACACATGCACACAAGCTCACAAAGAAGGTGAGACAGAGAAGAGAAGACACAAATTCGAATTTCTGTGCTCTTGATTCTCACAATGGCGAAAAGTCTTTACAAAGAGTCACAAATTGACTTATATACTAGTGCCCTAAAAATGGTGCTTTGACACAAGAGACCGGCACTTTATTCACTAAAAGACTAATTTCCTACTAATTTACATGGGTAAGCTACTAATCTTCTATGGGGATGCATCTAGAGGACTCTTCTAGTGCATTTACAATGGAAATTATGTTACAAGAATGGTTATGATACAAAATAGAGTGTCCAAATCGGAAAAATTTTGGGGCCCTTCTTTTTCTCTGCCTTTTGCTCTTCTTAGTTCTGCAACACTCTGCCCCTCTTTGTCTCTGTCGTCCCTTGACAGTCTTTGTTTCCGTCTGCTGCTTGTCTAAGGCTCTTTCATATATTGGGTTGGCTGTGTTAAGTCGGGTTGCCACACACGCCATTAGTGGCTAAGAATGTGCTATTCTTAGTTACCCTCTTCAACTTTTCAGCCTTTGCCTCTTTCTAACTTTTGGTCTTCTGATTTGTCCTGGTTGCACACATCTAACCCTGTTGTATTTCTCTTAGCCTATTTACTTTGTTGACCACGCACGCTATCAACGGAAGGATTATTACCTGCCAAATATTGTCTTGCACTTCTTCATGGATTCCTGGCCCTGGTCCCTCCTTCCACCTACGTGCTTTTCCTTGATGTGTGCCCCTGTGGGGCTCTGTGCAGAGATGGGTGTTGCGCCCCTGCGGGGCTTCTTGCAGAGATGTATCTTCAGATATGATCTTTTTAATGAAGCTTCTTTTTTTGTCTTCTTCTTTTTTTCTTTTCGCTTGACTCTCCCTCAATGCCCCCCTCTTGAACTCTGTTGTCCCCGACAGGCTTTGGAAATCGACGGGAGTATGTTCTATACACTTTTTGCTATGTTTCGTTAAGCAAATTGGCTTCACGTATCATTAGCTGTTTCCACTGTTCTGCTTTCACACCGTCATGTGGTGGTTGTCTATGATCGGCGAAGAAGCTTAGCTCATATGCCACTAATCTGGCATTTAAATTGGATGACATCTTTAAAAAGATTTTTGAATCGATTTCAAAAAATCCTGTAAATAACGCTTCTTTGAATGTTTGCATATAGGTACTTGGTAGAAACATGAGCCTCAAATAATATGCCATTATTGTAGGTCAGCTTGGCATAACAGACAAGTCAAAAATGAGAATATATGTTCCTTGATTAATGCCAATGAAATTCAAAAATGTATATGCCGCGTGTTTGAAGACCTTCAATACTGTAAGTATCATACTGAGTATTTTATTCGTCATTTTGATAGTTAAATCGGGTACTGTGGCATAATTCTGCAGCCAAAAGTCAATGGTCTTTACCATATAATGCTCCGTAGGTAGATAGTTATGCGGTGGACTTGGAAGTAGTGGATAGTTAAGCCACTGTTTATTGATTACACCAGTCTTTTGCATATCCAAAAATTCTCGTGCTTCTCTACGACGCGGTGTTGGACAAAAAGAAGGATTTACCTGTAGTAAATATGGTGCCGCTTGCCAGTGCACCCGTAATGTAGGATTTTTCTCTAAAAATTTTCTCCTCCAAACAGGCTGTACAACTTCAAATTCTTCTTGAGTATAGTTGAACGTGTCATTTTTGAACTGTAGCTGTTCGTCTGGATTTTTCTGTGTGATCTTGTTGATGTATTGTCTTGTTTTCTCTTTCAACAATCCGTAAGGAATGTTGAAAGGCTTCATGATCGTATCCAAGTCTTTACCCTTGATCTTTGCTTCTCTCATGAATTTGATGACTTCATTTTCAAAATTTTCTGTCAACCGGGACACCAATAGTGCCCATTCCTTCTGACTTATTTCTGCAGTACATGGCATTGGATGATCATCATGTGGTTCCGCCACCTTCTCTTTTATTGGAGAATTATAAATCGGGGGAGATAGAGGACGTACCTCTACTTCGTCAGTAGGATTCTGTTATCTTGGCTCTACTGATATCCCGATTGATGCTTTCTCTTGTGCTTTGTCCTCTAATTGTGCTAAGCGTTCAGTCTTCTCTTTTACTTCTTGCATTGCTGCCCGGAGTGCTTCTTTGGTAGCAAGTAACTCATTACCAATCTCTGCTACCTGATCCATGTTTTCACTATAACTGACGGCAAGTTTGCCATTGGCCGTATTAAGTTGTTTTTGGAGCTCATTGGTGTCTTGAATGTACTTATGTTTCCATTCTTCTCTCAATGCTTGCTCTTGTTTCAGCAATTCTGCATATTTTTCAATTTGATCTCTTAATTCTTTCTGGTCAGTCACTGATGTCTCCTGATTTTCTATGGGCTGATCATATAGCAATGATTTCATCAATTCTTTATTGCGCCCGCGTAAGCTATCATTTTCTTCCATCTATACCTTTAGTTGTGTTTCTAGCAAGGTGCTTCGAGCTTTCATTCTCTCCTTGTCTGCTTCACTAGCTTCATATAATCTTTGTAAGTCTGTCAGCTATGCCTGGAGTTGATGATACTGGGTCATCAATGTATTACATTGCGTTTGTACTGCGAGTAACTCAGTACCTTTGGCTGCAATCTCTTTCTAGGCCTGGATGAGGTGTTCACTCATGAGTTGAAATTGATTCTTATCCCTCATGGCCTTATCGTAATCTGCATCTGTATCCATCATTTGCTGTTGCATCTCCATGGCCGTTTGTATCATTTGCTTGACAACAGGTTTCAATTGTGTAACATCTACATTCAACCATGTGGTAGGGATACTAGGTTTCGCTCCTGTTGTCACATCTTCCCCTTGTGTTATGTGTAACGTAGTATCATGGGGCTGCCGAATATGAAGTTGGATCCTTGGCTCAGCCTCCATGTAGTTAATCTTGCCTTGAGGTGTATCATCAGGTACCTCGATCACAATTGGCTCCTTATTTGGTTGTAGGGCTGACTCCTGGTCCACTGGAGTTTGTATTTCTTCTTTGATAGTGGCACTACATCCTTATGAGTTATTGGAGCTTCCTTGATACTGATCTTTGACTTATCATTCAATTGAATGACGTGCTCTGGTTCAGTGGGTTCTTGGCTCTTTGCTTGTAGCCATAGCGTAGAAATCAAATGCAAAAGGAGCACCATGAAAGCTAGAACAAGTATGATATGAAAGGGGTGCATCTAATTTTCTATCACACAGTCTACAATAGCCATTTTGGCATAGTTTTTGCCTCCTCAATATCATCTTTCTCATCAACAAGTACATCATGCTACTAAATCTGCATAAAAAAATAGAATGATCTGCATCATCATATGAAAGCTATAAAGGCTGAGAAGTTGCCTCATTAGGACCAGCACTAGAGTGTCCACCTATAAAAAGAGGCTCATACATGTCTTTGGAGCTAACAAATGTCTCCTTAGTACATGAAAGTAATGGCTTAATAACATCTTCCACAAAAAAAACATCACGGCTAACCAAAATGGGTTTAGTTTATGGATGATATAGATGATAGTTTTTGCTTTTAGAACTATACGCAATAAAAGTACATTTCACTGCTTTATCATCCAATTTTCTGCATTGTTGTTCATGCACTAATGCATATGCCAAACAACCAAAAACATGCAGGTGAGCAATAGATGGCTTAGGATCATGCCAAGCCTCATATGGAGTGATATACTGCAATGCTTTAGTGGGATACTTATTAAGTACATATGCTACACACATGATAGCCTCAAGCCAGAAACTATGTGGCAAAGCTTGACTTTTGACCATACACCTTGCCATCTCCACGAGTGACCTATTCTTCCATTTAGCAACTCCATTTTGTTGAGGTCTATATGACATTGTACACTGATGTTTTATCCCATGTTAAGCCAAAAATGCATTAAAGTCAAAAGACATATATTCCCCCCTCGATTAGAATGGAGGGTGCCCTTTTTACATGCTGACAGGTTTTCAGCCAAAATTATAAACTGTTTGAAGCACATAAACACTTTGGACTTTGCTTTCAATGGATATACCCGTGCATGCCTGGAAAAATCATTAATGAAAGTCATGAAGTAAAGATAGTTCCCAAAAGAGGGTGTTTGCATAGGACCACAGACATCGCTGTGAACAAGCTGCAATTTTTTAGTAGCTCAAACTGAACCATCTTTTGGGACTAGGAACACTACATTTTGCCCAATATACAACCTTCACATACATGTTTACCTCGTGCCTCAAGTTTGGGCAAAGAGGACACCATTTCAGATTTTTGCAAGTGTAGCAAACTAGCAAAATTCAGATGACCAAAGCGTGCATGCCAAAGCTTTGCATTTGATATAGCCAGAGAATCATGTACTACACATGCTAAATCATTCATAGATTTTTCATAGTCTATGATGTTATGCAACCCACGACATAAAATGCCAGAAGTAATAATGAAATCTCCATTTGACATATCATGAACTATACATCTGTCATCAATAAATTTCACAATCAAGCCAATGTTGGCGAAAGCTGAAATTGATAACAGATTCTTTGTGATCCACCACACAAATAAAGCATCTGACAATGTAAAAGAACTACCATCACGAGTATTCAGAATGATCTTACCAACTCCCATAAGAGGATAAGAGGAGTTGTTGGCACATGTGATAGTATTCCCTGTAGGGGCAAGCTCAAGTGAAGTGAAGAAACTAAGATACAAGGTAATATGTTTGGTTGCCCCACTATCAAAGTACCAAACATTTGGGTCTACTATATACATATATTGTTCATGTGAAGATGGATCAAAACTACAAATAGTAGTAAATGCCTTTTCTTCATTTTACACAAGATTAGCAGACTCTGTTTTGAGTGTAGGGGCCTCTACAACAACTATTAAAGCCTCTTTCTTCCTTGCCTCTTTAGTAGCAAGATTTGGAAAAGTTTTTATGACATGATCATTCCCTTTACAATACTTGCAAAACAATTTCTACTTTTCTGTTTTCTTCTTGCCTCTATCATCCTTCTTTGATTGTGCAAAAGTAGCAGATTTTTGCTTACTAGTAGAAGAGCTCCATTTACCTTTGCCCTTCTAACTAACCAAGAAAGCTTGATCTACAACACACATAAAGGACCTGTTCTACCTAGAATGATCTTCCTGTAATAAAACCAAGACTAACTCCTCAAATGTTAAGGGATTTGGATTGCCTTTCATCATCAAAGGAAGAGCAGAAACAAAACCCTAATATGAATCCGGAAGACCATTCAGAGCACTCTGCACAAGTGAAATGTCATGCAAGACTTCATCAACAAAAATCAATTGTTCCTTCAAATCTTTGATCTTTGTCAAAAAATTATCCATGAAATCACGTTCATTCATGTGCTCACTCTCCAACTGTTATCAAAGGTAAGCAATATGAGCCTCATTCCTTGCTTGGTATAAAGTGGTAAATAAATACCAAGCATCCTTAGCTATTCTGCAAGAGCGAAAGTGAGGAATAATGGCATGTTTGATAGACAAGGCTATCAATGCATGTGCCTGAGCATCTCTATCATCCCAATTAATTTTCTCTATAATAGGTGAAGCAGGAACCGTAGCATGAACAGGAACATGAAAAATATCATCATCTTCAACGTTGTCTAGATCACCTTCAACAATTGTGTTCGCAAGTGTAATAGGATGTTTTTCAGCACCCTACACAATATTCCATTGTCCTTTTGCAACCGATAGATGATGCATCATATAAGCCCATAATGGGTAATTGGTACCATCCAACTTATCCTCAACAACCAACATACAGAATACATCATTACTTTCAACTATGGCCACTGACTAAAATACCCCAATGTAGAAAGATGACTGTATCTCAAAAAGTTGAATAGAACTACCTTGTCAAGTTCTGCTAAACTTGTAGTAGACTTTGAGATGCTTATAGTGGCAAAACAAAACCTATATATATCTTTGGAACAAAATGACAAAATTCCTTGGAGAAGCAGTAAAATAATGTGTTTGGAGGCCAAAACAAGCTCATATCGTGATTTTGGCACCGCAGAACGAAGTAGTTTTGATCTCCTAATCACCTTGAGTATGCTCACCAAATTTCATGTGATTTTGAGACTGTGATCAGAGGGGTGTCGATGATGCCCTAGATGAAGCAGTGACTTGCTCTGATACCAATTGTTGGAGTTCAAGGTCTATGGAAACATGTAAACAACACAAGGAAGAAGAAGAGCCTCTTTAATAGCCAGTTTTGGACAACTCTTAATGACATGATCATTTGCTTTACAGTATTTGCAAAACAATTTTTGCTTTTCTGATTTCTTCTCATCTTTGTCTTCCTTCTTTGAATGTGTGGCATTTGTAGATTTCTGCTTACTAGTAGAAGAGCTCCATTTTCCTTTGCCCTTTTGACTAGGTAGGAAATTTTGATCTGCAACATGCATAATTGACTTGTTTTTCCTAGACTCGTCGTCGTGCAAGAAAACAAAAACTAACTCTTCAAATGTTAAGGCATTTGGATTGCCTATGATCATCAAATGAAGAGTAGAAGCAAAACTTTGATATGAGTCGGGAAGACCATTCAGAATAGTCTGCACAAGTGAACTGTCAGGAAGGAATTCATCTGTAGAAATCAATTGTTCCTTCAAGTCCTTGATCTTTTTTAGAAAACTATCCATAGAATCACCCTCATTCATGTGATCACTCTCCAACTGTTTTCGGATGTAAGCAACACAAGCCTCATTGCTAGCTTGATACAATGTGGTAAGTGTATTCCAAGCATCCTTAGATATTATGCAAGAGCGAGTGTGAGGAATAATGGCATGTTTGACAAACAAAGCTATCAATGCATGTGCCTAGGCATCTTTGCTATCCCAATGAATTTGCTCTATAGTAGGTGCAATAGAAACTGTAGCACGAACAAGAATATGTAGAATATCATTATTTTCGACACCTTCTGCATCAGCTTCAGTGCCTGCAGTTGTAACAGTTGCAAGTGTGATATGACATTTTTCAACACCGTGCACAATGTTCGATAGTCCTTTTGCAACCAATACATGTTGCATCATATAAGCCCATAACAGGTAGTTGGTACCATCCAACTTATCCTCAATAGCCAACATATAGAATACATCACTGCTTTGAGCCATGGCCGGTGACTAAGATACCTTGATGCAAAAAATTGACTATATCTAAAAAAGTTGAACAAAACTACCCAAACAAATTGTGCTAAACCTGTAGCAAACTTTGAGATGCTTATATTGGCGAACCACAACTGGTATATACCTTTGACACAAAAATATGAAATAGCCTGTACAAGAGCTACGATAGTGTGTTCAGAGGCCAAAACGAGCTTATATCACGATTTTGGCACAATACAACGAAGCCATTTTGATCTCTAAAAACCCTTAGTATGCCCACCAAATTTTGTGTGATTCTGAAACTGTAACCAGAGAGAGTTTTCTGTTGCATCTTCATCTTTTCAGTGATCTTGCAAAAATGATTTCTCTTTGTATACTCAATAATTTTCTTTAGCCAATATCAAGATATGAAGTGAAGAAGGTGACCGTGTCTGCACACCTTCTAGTTCTTGAAATGTCGGGATGAACCCCCTGACTTGCTATATTCATTTCTCAGTGTATGGTGCCTCCAAATTCATGATATAACTTGCTTTAGCTAGCTATAATCTTTAATTAGATGTGTGAAAAAGTTCTCTAGTCAATTCATACCAAGTTGTGAGCTTTGAGCAAAACTTTGAGCACCTGGATTCCCAAAATAAAAGATTTCTTCACATTCCTTGCATATCCAAGTTATCTGTTTTGGTGCAAACTTTTGGGAATGACGTTCCAAAGCATTGGTAGTTCTAAATGCATTAATGTGGAGCCAAAGGGCTCTACTAAGCATTTGTAGGGCTAACTTGGCAACCATGAAGGGTATGATTCTATAGATTGCACCAACTCTATTTCTTCCGGCATCCTATGGATGGTATTCCACTGAATTGGGGTACATCATGATGGGAATAATCCTTGAGCTTGACTTTGGTGGTCACTCCTAACTGTTGTAGGTACAAGGAATTAGTTCCCCAATCTTGTACAATTTGCAACTATCGCATGAATGGTCATCCCAAAATCATCTTGTATGCATGATTCCTTCCAAACTCACAATTGGTGAAGGTGTGCTCAAATTTTGCACCACAAGGGTGAGAGATATACCTTCCAGTAATCCTGATGGTTTTTCAATGTGTCCATCAGCCATTTTTAGCTTCAGTCTTGTGGGTCTTAGTGATGGTTTACCCCAACATTTCCATAAGGAAGTGGTAGCGATGGCTACTCCAGCACTTGAATCTAGGATAGCTTTAGTGGTGTAGCCTTGGTGGGTTTTTGGAAGATAGGTATTACCTTCTTCTCCCTTGCTCATATTTGACAATGTTTGAAAATCTTCCTCTAGGTCATAGGGAAGTTTGATTTTTTTCCTGCAATCATCTTCATACCAAGATTTATTTTCATCAAACACAACATATCTACTTACAATAAAACCTTTACTGCATGGATTATTTAACCTACAACCTTTTTTATTAAGGTCATAGCCAATAAATATGCACTTTTCAGCCTTTGGATCTATCTTGGCTCTTATTTGTGAATGTATGTGTGCATATGCTATGCACCCAAAGATCCTGCAATGGTCAAGGCTAGGTCTTCTTCATATGGTGTCATCCCATTCAATGCTTTTTATGGGAGTCTATTAATTATATAGGTGGTTGTAAACACAGCCTCTATCCATAGGTAATTGGGCAACTTCTTCTCATTTAGCATTGACATTGTAGCCTCCACTATGGTTCTATTCCTCTTTTCTACCATTCTATTTTGCTTTGGAGTCTACCTAGTTGTAATCTCTCGTTTGATCCCTCTCTCTTGGAGATAAGAATCCAAGTCATGTGAAGTATTGTCCCCCTCCATCTAACCTTAGCCTCTTCAAAGTCTTTACTATTTGATTTTCTACTAATGCAAGGTATTTCTTAAACATGAAAGCACTTCATCCTTATGTTTTGTGAAGTATAGTATTGTCCATCTGCTACAATCATCAATAAATGTCACATAATACCTATATTCATAGATTGATGGATCCTTGCTTGGCCCCCATACCTCAGTATGGACTAATTCCAATAGGTCTCCATGAATCTATCACTTCTTCATGAACAGTTGTCTGTGAGACTTGCCAAATTGACAAGCACTATATTTGTAAATCATGTGTTGTTTAGAGACATTTGGTAGACCAAGCACACTTTGATCACTACTAATTTGCTTTAGAGCCTTTTCACCTACATGAGCTAACCTCTTGTACCAAATTTTCAACTCTGATAGAGCTTGACTAGCATAATTGAACAAAGCAATGTTCCTAGTGTCTTAGAGCTCAAATGTAAATAGCCTCCCTGACTTTCCTCCTCTTGTTATCCTCTTGAATCTGTGATAAGGATCCTCAACAAATGCGACATTATTTATGAACCCGACCTGAAATCCTTTTTCAACAATCTGACCTACACTTATGAGATTTTTGGTTATGGTTGGCACATACAATACCTTGCTCAATAGGTTCATATTACTATATAAAGTCGTTACATTGCCTATCTTCTCCACTGGATGCCTTGTGTCATCTTCTGTTTGGACTTCATGTATATCCTTGGGTCCTCCAAGTTTGAGAGTAGAGCTACATTCCTTGCTACATGATTTGAACAAGTTGAGTCTATACATCTACTTTACCTTGCTTCATGGTCATGTTCATTAGAAGTAATCAATCCTCTTGAGTTTGATCATCGACATAATTGATGTAGTCTCTGCTTCCTTTTGTATCCTCCTTGATAATCATTGTTGTTGTATGAGTTATTGTTGTAACCATTGTTGTTGTTGAATCTACCTCTTGAGCTTCCATAACCTCCTCTGCTGTAACCTCTTCCTCTTTGATTTTTAGGATTTTACCTCTACCTATAGATTTTGCTTGAGTGGTCTTGCCCTTGTCATACCTTTGCCTTTGCTATTGTTATTCTTGTTCTTATCTATATAGAGAGTAGAGGATTGATTACCTTTTGAGTTGTCTCCATTCTTCATAAGCTTTGCCTCATGTGTGAACAATTGTCCCATGAGGGTGTTGAAATCAGGAATTTGCATATCCATGTAGAGGTCCATGGCTATAGATTGTTTGATAGAAGCAGGATTTATTTACAAAATTGAACATACCGAATGGGTATCCCCCATTGTGGTTGTGCCCAAGAAGAACAAAAAACTTCATGTGTGTATTAACCTTAAAAAATTTAATGCCGCTAGGATCAGAGACAATTATCTGCTTCCTATCACAAAGCATCTATTAGAATGAGTTGCAAGCAAGGAAGTCTATAGCTTCCGATAGATTCTTAGGCTATAATCAAGTAGCCAATGCTCTTGAAGATGAATATAAGACAACTTTTGCCATAGAGTGGGGCATATTTGCATTTCGTGTGATACCATTTGGGCTGACAAATGCACCGGCCACTTTTCAACCACTAATGTGTCATGTTTTTAAGGAACTCTTACTGTAGCTCAGTGATGAGTAGCACCGCCTTTAATGTCAATCTGGGAAGACATGAGAATGGTATGAAGACCTCGAACAAGTCATGGCACAAATGTGTGAGTGAGAAGCACACTAACATGCACACACATACACACATACACGCACACACAAGGCAAGAACAAAGAGAGAGAGAGAGAGACAATGGAATCATTTGTATTGCCAAAAATTTCTCATACAACTTCAAATCTACAACAAGCTAACCTAAAAAATTAGCTCTCTAGCTCTATTTATAGTTTTTGACTAGCTTTGGTCCTGTTCAGTCCTAGTGTCTGGCCTAGTTAAAAATTAGATCCCTAAGCTAGTTTGGAGGCTCAAACGAGCTCTGAAAATTATGAAACTTGGTAGGCAATTACTTCTAAAGCCCCTCAAGCTCGAGGACTCCTCGGCTTGCACAAAATGGAGCTACAAAAAGGTGAAACAGTATTTACATTGGTTTTTAGTGATGAGAATCACTTTTAAAATAATGTAAGGATTGAAAAAAAATTGATGGGTTGCCTCAGTTCTAGATCTGCGTGTATGCCCATACTTGCTTCTTCCCAAATGATGCCAACACTCTCCCCCCCCCCTAGCGTCTGTCGTCTCTGATAGACCTTTGCTCTACGAGGTGATCAATGTAGTGTTGGACTATGTCTGTAGCTAGCTCCTATTCTTTGATCCTTAGTCCTCTGACTAGATCTCTTTGAAGAGCATCCCAATTAACTGCGCTCGAAATGTCAGGTTGTGGTGTTGTATATAGCTCCAACTGCATAGTCTGTTTGCATGCGAATAGTTGTAGAAGATGGGTTGGTTGTGCACGAACACTTCAGAGTGAGATTCCCAGAACCCAATGGTAAACATATATTCAAATGTTTGTTTATAGCAGGATGGGAGATATCTGATCCTCGCATGCCAAGCATAAGCAACCCAAATACTAGGGGGTTGTGCTCATATCATAGAGTAAGTCATAATTACCATTTATAAAGCCCGAGATGGAAGGCTGGATGTTACGTACATTGCAGAAAGTCTTCAGTACTATTTGCATCATGTCCAAGATCTTGAGCATCATCTGAGCAGCAACATCATTCATGGGTTGTAGACATGGCATCCAGTGTCTGATAGTAGACATCATGTATGCTACGATAGGTGTGCTTGTTGGCGGTGCAATGGATGGGTAATTGAGCCATTGTTTGCAATTAGCATTGTTCTGAACTTTTATGGCAAAGGCTTTCCATGATCGTCTTCATTGCACTGGCCCATAGCATGGATTATACTTTAAGTGCATGGGGGCATGGTCCCATGTTCAGAGCATCTTTGGATAAGTCTCCAATAACTTTTTCCGCCAGATGGGTTGGAATATGGCACCTTTTTTGGCTTCTTCCGGGATGTCCTCTGGTTGAAATTGTGTTGCAAATGAAGGAAACTGATTGGTGACTCGTTTGATCTCAGCGTTGTAATCTGCCAATAGCACAAAGTAAGGCTTATACTGTAATTCTAAATTGGTTATGAGTCGTCCGGAAGCCAAGTGGTTGAAATATGGTGATTGAAGTATTGTCTCTTCAATAACTTTCATGGCTAGCATTTGAGTGGATATGAGCTCTTCGTGAGTTTGGCCCATCTCTTCTACTTGTTTCATCCATGCCGGAGGGGGTTCCTCATATGTGTCTTGTCCTTCATTAATGAGCCTCCCTCCTGGAAGAGATTGATGTTCATAATTATCTTAGAAAGTCTCTTCAACAGGAATGGTGACTACTTCTTCTTCTGACGGTTGATCGGGTGGAGATGGTGGTCATTCATTTTGCAATAATTTCATTTGTAGCTCTATGGCTTGTTGCCGTAGCTCAAGTACCTCAATATCGGTTGAGTATTCTGGCTGTGGTGAAGTAGCAACATTGAGCACCTCTCTCGGTTCCATCATATGGGGTGTGGGCACTGGTTGTCTCTGTAGTTCCTTCACTTGGTCGACAAGCTGGTCATGTGCTTCTAAGAGGTTTGCATAATTTTCCAATATCTACTGGATATTTTTTGAGGGGATAGCCTGGAAGCTAGAAGGATCTATGGGTGCCCCTAGAGTGTTTTCAATGGCTGCTTCGAGATTGTCTTGATTTTGCTGTTGTAATCTTTTGTTCTCTTCTTGGGCAGCTGCTAGGTGTCATCGAAGTAAGGCCATGTTTTGCTGCAGTCGTGCATTGCGGGCTAGTTGATCTCTGAGTTGTTCTTCGGTAGCCTTACCTACCTTAGTATATTTGGTCTCCATATCTGCATAAGACTGCTAGAGTGAGGTATAGTTTTGTTGCAATTCACTATTACGCAAATCCAGAGCATCAACACGTGCTTGGAGGTGGGACGACATATTACAAAGCTCTTTATTGTTCTCTTCCAATAATCTCTATTCCTGCTTAAGCTGTGCGACAACTTCAAACATGGTGTCTAGTGCATGATTAAATGAGGTGGATGCAGAGGTTGTGATGGAAGTTGCAAGGGATCGGGAAATGGGGAAGGGAAAAGTGGATGTTCTGCTTACAGTGGGTGTACGTGGTGATGTGAGTGAACAAGTGGTGATGTTGAGACAAAAGTGGTGGTGAGTGGTCCTGTGGAGGGTGAAATGTTCATGGGGTCGGATGTGATTGTGTGTGAAGTGTGAATCGTGAATACTGGAATGGTGGGCGGTGTGTCCGTGGTGGGCGTGAACGTGGGTGAGGTGGGGCGGGAAAGGGGATTTTTACTATAATCATCAAGTTGTTGTATAATACTTATAAAGTTTGCCCAAAAGTGGGGGAGGGTGGTTGGTATCGCTTCTGAGGAGGTGAAGGGGGGCATTGTGGGTTGTGTTTGAAAAAGGGGGAATGTTGTAGGGAAGGGGAATGATGGAGTTAATGTTTGGGTAGAGGCAAGTGGATATCCCAAAGTTGGTAGATAAGAAGGGTGGCCTATTATGGTTTGATGAGTGGCGGGATGACCTATCTGAGGTTCAAAAAATGGGCTAGCAATGGTGGAGGGAGGGAAAGGTAAGTATGGAAAAAGGGTGGTGTGTGATATAGGAGGTAAGGATGGAAAAAGGGTGGTGTGTGATATAGGTTCACTAAAGGTGACTGTTGGTTGTTTAGGAAGGCTAGTGGTGAGGGTTTCGATGGGATGGATGGGTGGTGCTGGCAGTGATGGTATCTGTGTGCTTTCATCAGGGGCGCTACTGTCAATGGGACTGGTCATTTGAATGTCTTCTTGAGCTGTGGTCGGGAGTGAAGTACAAACTTCCATGTGAATCATCTTACCCCTTTGTGGTCTTGTGTCCAGTTGTCGTTGGTTGTATTGAATAGGAGGACGATGTATCATAGTCCGCATTGCTTCTACAATTCCGCATGTGTCTGCCAGAAGATTCAAAGATTCAATGAAGTGAGGGTCCACATTTTTTGCTTGTAGCATCTGATTCACCATTTCTCTGTTTGCCTCTTTTGACAACTTATGACTTTTTTGTACTTGTTTTATAGTTTCGTATAGCCGCTTGAGTTGAGTAGTGTATGTCGGGGCTTCCTCTTCACTCTCCTCTGATTCATGCCCCAGTGCCTCCTCTTGTTCATGTGTGTCTTCAACGTGAGTGTGTTGTGCTTCATCCTCCCAATGTACTCTTCGTTCTTCGCGATGTGGGCATCCTCTATGGGATGATGATCCGGGACCTTCGGTGTCTGAAAATAACTTACCATCAGATAGTTGCATTGTTTGCAAGAAGGTCTCAAAGTCAAAGGAGGTATCTTCTACCAATTCATTCATCGAGGCAAACTCAACATCTGTGGGTAACGAAGGGGCTAAGGGAGTGGGTTGTGTAATGCCCTCTGACTGTGAGCATTGGAGACGGATAGTGAATGGGGCCACCTGTTCTTATTCTCTAAGGGAGGTTTCCGTGGTGGACTCGCGAGGAATTGGGACATGGGAAAGAGATCCACACATCCATTTAGCTGGTTGAACCCCTAGTTTTTGTCCTTGGAAGAACTGCAGCTGTGAGTAAGTAAGTGCCCGTGTGATTGGCACATCATAAGCGAGGCATCTATATATGATCTTGGTAATGGCACAACAACCATTCAAAGAAGGCTTCCTTACTCCTCGTTTGCCTGCTTCATATAATTGATCAAGAATTTATATTGGCATTTTAATGGGTAGGCTCCCTGTCTCCGCTACGTATAGACCATACCAAATCTTCTTGTGAGGCGATGTGAATCAGACTTGAGTCGAAAATGCAAAGTGCTGAAGGCACATGTCAATGGGATGGCAATGTTTGGAGTGAGGGCACACATATCTTTCAACTTCTTGAGCTTACTGTTCTTCATAGACTCTGGTATCAAAGGGTCTTGATCAAAGGGCACATGGGTGCCATACATTTGGAGGGCCCCTTAATTAAGATTATGTTCAGCTTGAACTTTTTCATTTCTTCATGGTTTGATAGAGAGGGCACCAGGAATCTGCCTGACTGATCACGATCTTTTGTAGCTTTAAGAGTTGCAATCAAGTAGTAATATCTAAGGAAATCTGGCTTAGGCAAGGATGCGCTAAAGTAGTCCTTCAAACCTGCTTTCTGCCAAATATCTTGAAGAGGTGCTACGTTTTGTAGTGATTCAAACTCTCTTGAGAAGAACTGAAATGTCCACCACACTCCTCCAAATTCCAACTTGGACTCCGAGATGTGGTTTGCATCCCCTAAATCTCCTCGCGTCTCATTGAACCAATGAGGGTGTCCTTTTACTCTTTCTGTTAAGCCACTTGGTAGTTCGAAGATGGGAACTCGTCTCACATTTAGATACTCTTCAGGCCTAGCTGTCAATGTGACCTCCACTGGCATGGTCTCCCAATCAACTTGAGAACTAGTGCCTGCCTGGGAGCTCGTGCCTGCTGCTTGTGCCATGGGACTGTTTGTCGCTGATGATGCTAATCTGCTAGAAGAAGAGAGGCACATTAGTGTTGCATAGGAAACAGGATGTAATGGTGTTCCCTCCACAATACGAACATGACATTCCTAGTGGTTAGGGGCTAGGGGGTGAAGTGTTTGTGATGAGTGTGAATATTGTTTAGTAGGTTAGAGTCATTCTAGATGCATACTTTTGGATGTGCAATGTACTCCGAATGCACCTACATCAGAGTGGATGGATTTACAAAATTGGGTCATAGGGTTGGATGCGTGGTTTAAGTCTCCAAACTTTGATTGTGGGAGCATAGCTTTTAGGGGTGATGACATGTAAAGGTCTACGGACTCGATTGTGTAGGATCTCGGACCTTTTGGGTACCCATTTCTTGATATTCCTAGGTGTGAACGAAGATGTAATGGTGTGGAGTGTAGGTGTTTGCCTTGAGATTTTTTCCAAGAGTGCTTGTGAATGTTGGTTCATTCTTGTGAATGGAGGTGAAGCTATTTGAGCTTTTCCTGGGCACCCATATTTATCGAGCATTGGGGATAGCCTTCATTGATCGCTTGGGAACCCAAATAGAAATGGTATGTCTAGAGCGTTGGCTAAGGGACTCCTTCGTTGTAATCCTTGATGGTGTGGCTTGTTGGCATATTTGAGAATCTGTCTCTAGAGCCGTGGGTTTTCTATCCTTGCATATCGAGATCTTCTTCATGCCATGAGGTACTTCATGGTGCACAGGTTGGTGCTCATGCTTCTTGATCATTGGCCTCCTTGGTGTAGTGTGTTGCCCGGCTTGCTATCCTCGAATCCTCTTTGGAAAATAAGGGGATGCCTCATTGAATTCTGTACCTTCGTCTAGAGTGATAATCTTCTGCACCATAGAATGCTGGACAAGAATAGCATC
Source organism: Ceratopteris richardii (assembly GCA_020310875.1). NCBI lineage: Eukaryota > Viridiplantae > Streptophyta > Polypodiopsida > Polypodiales > Pteridaceae > Ceratopteris > Ceratopteris richardii. Next base: position 35,622,960 of record CM035427.1, read on the forward strand.
GTTATCTTCATGTGGGTTCCTGGGGGGACCAGGATTTGGTGCCTTTTCTAATGGCCTGAGTGCTTGATTTTCTAATTCAACCATGAGGTGGTTTTGTCCTACCCAAGCCTGAAGAAGTCCACTTCTTAGGTTGAGGTTGACCGCATGATCATAGATCCAATCTTGACCCAAGACAAGAGGTTCGGTAAGATCCTCGTCTTCACATACTAGCACTTTTACTGCCATTAGGACCTCTTGAACATAGAGGGGAAGTTCCACATCTCCCATGCAAGGGGTTTCAATACCTCCCAACCCTATCAGATATGCCTTTATAGGTTTTACCTTCAATTGCAATTCTTGGCAGTAGGAAAGTCGAACTGCACTAGTGGCCGCATCTGAGTCAATTAAAGCTGTCACGGTCCTCTCGGTCATGTGCATCTTCAACATGAGTGTGTTGTGCTTCATCCTCCCAATGTACTCTTCGTTCTTCGTGATGTGGGCATCCTCTATGGGATGATGATCTGGGACCTTCAGTTTCTGAAAAGAACTCACCATCAGATAATTGCATTGTTTGGAAGAAGGTCTCAAAGTCAAAGGAGGTATCTTCTGCCAATTCCTTCATCGAGGCAAACTCAACATCTGTGGGTAACGGAGAGGCTGAGGGAGTGGGTTGTGTAATGCCCTCTGACTGTGATCATTGGAGATGGATACTGAATGGGGCTACCTGTTCTTCTTCTCTAAGGGAGGTTTCCGTGGTGGACTCACGAGGAATTAGGACATGGGAAAGAGATCCACGCACCCATTGAGCTGGTTGAACCCCTGGTCTTCGTCCTTGAAAGAAGTGCAACTGTGAGTAAGTAAGTGCCCATGCGATCTACACATCATAAGCCAGACATCTATATATGATCCTGGTAATGGCACAACAACCATTCAAAGAAGGCTTCCTTACTCCTCGTTTGCCTGCTTCATATAATTGATCAAGAATCCATACTGGCATTTTAATGGGTAGGCTCCCTTTCTCCGCTAGGTATAGACCGTACCAAAACTTCTTGTGAGGCTGTGTGAAGCGGTCTTGAGCCGGAAATGCAAAGTGTTGAATGCAATGTTTGGAGTGAGGGCACACATATTTTTCAACTTCTTGAGCTTACTGTTCTTCATAGACTCTAGTATCAAAGGGTCTCAATCAGAGGGCACATGGGTGCCGTACATTTGGAGGGCCCCTCAATTAAGGTTATGTTCAGCTTGAACTTTTTCATTTCTTCATGGTTTGATAGAGAGGGCACCAGGAATGTGCTTGATTGATCATGATCTCCTGTAGCTTTAAGAGTTGCAATCAAGTAGTAACATATGAGGAAATCTGGCTTAGGTAAGGATGCACTAAAGTAGTCCTTCAAACCTACTTTCTGCCAAATATCTTGAAGAGATGCTACGTTTTGTAGTGATTCAAACTGTCTTGAGAAGAACTAAAATGTCCACCACACTCCTCCAAATTCCAACTTGGACTCCCAGATGTGGTTTGCATCCCCCAAATCTCCTGGCATCTCATTGAACCAATGAGAGTGTCCTTTTACTCTTTCTGTTAAGCCACTTGGTGGATCCAAGATGGGAATTTGTCTCACATTTAGATACTCTTCAGGCCTAGCTGTCAATGGGACCTCCACCGGCATGGTCTCCCAATCGACTTGAGAACTAGTGCCTGCTTGGGAGCTCGTGCTTGCTGCTTCTGCAATGGGATTGTTTGTAGCAGATGATGCTAATCTTCTAGAAGAAGAGAGGCACATTTGTGTTGCATAGGAAACAGGATGTAATGGTGTTCCCTCCACAATACTAGCATGACATTCCAAGTGGTTAGGGGTTAGGGGGTGAAGTGTTTGTGATGAGTGTGAATATTGGTTAGTAGGTTAGAGTCATTCTAGATGCATACTTTTGGATGTGCAATGTACTCCAAATGCACCTACATCAGAGTGGATGGATTTACAAAATTGGGTCAAGGGGTTCGATGCATGATTTTAGTCTCCAAACTTTGATTGTGGGAGTGTAGCTTTTAGGGGTGATGACATGTAAAGATCTATGGATTGGATTGTGTAGGATCTGGGACTTTTTGGGTACCCATTTCCCGATATTCCTAGGTGTGACCGAAGATGTAATGGTGCGGAGTGTAGGTGTTTGCCTTGAGATTTTTTCCAAGAGTGCTTGTGAGTGTTGGTTCATTCTTGTGAATGGAGGTGAAACTATTTGAGCTTGCAAGCAGGTCTTGGGCACCCATATTTGTCGAGCATTGGGGATAGCCTTCATTGACTGCTTATGAACCCAAATAGAAATGGTATGTTTAGAGCATTGGCTAAGGGACTCCTTCGTTGTAATCGTTGACGGTGTGGCTTGTTGGCTTCTTTGAGAATCTGTCTCTAGAGCCGTGGGTTTTCTATCCTTGTGTATCCAGATTTGATTCATGCCACGAGGTACTTCATGGTGCACAGGTTGGTGCTCATGCTTCTTGATCATTAGCCTCCTCAGTGTAGTGTGTTGCCCAGCTTGCTATCCTCGAATCCTCTTTAGAAAAGAAGGGGACGCGTCATTGAATTCTGTACCTTTGTCTAGAGTGATAATATTCAACACCATAGAACTTTGGACAAGAATAGCATCGTTATCTTCATGTGGGTTCCTGGAGGGACCAAGATTTGGTGCCTTTTCTAATGGCGTGAGTGCTTGATTTTCTAATTCAATTATGAGGTGGTTTTGGCCTACCCAAGCCTAAAGAAGTCCACTTCTTAGGTTGAGGTTGACTGCATGGTCATAGATCCAATCTTGGCCCAAGACAAGAGATTTGGTAAGATCCTCGTCTTCACATACTAGCACTTTTACTGCCATTAGGACCTCTTGAACGTAGAGGGGAAGTTCCACCTCTCCCATGCAAGGGGTTTCAACACTTCCCAACCCTATCAGATATGCCTCTATAGGTTTTATCTTCAATTGCAATTCTTGGCAGTAGGAAAGTCGAACTACACTATGTTAAAAATAAAGAAGGAAGCTGTTAAAAATAAAGAAGTAAGCTCGTATATATTTTTGCAAAAAGGATTTTCTTCAAGTAGAAGGAAAATAAAAAAATGAAAAATCGAAGCATTTACTTCAACAAGTAGTGGAGGCCAAAAGAGAATCATTCAAAAGAGAATCAAATCCAAAAAACTGAACTGTAAGAGGAGTGGCTGTTCAAAGTAGTGGAGAAATGATGGAGAAGAGCTCTCAAACTCATCATGAGAGTTTTTGGTCACTTGGCTATAAAAGAGGCAAGGGAGGACACTCAAGAAGAGAGGAAGAAGGTGTGGAAGCCCCCTTTAGCTACTTCATTTGTTTTGATTCATTTTGTTCAGTTCACTCTCATAGAGTATGTCCAGTCGCACACCCATTTCTGGGTAGTCTACTTGTGAGAGTCATATCTCTCAATATATGTATCCAATTTTAGTGTTAAACATTCGTTGGAAAGTATATCTTGAGTACTTCTTCTATTTAAAACAATTTTATGAAATCCTTTATGGTTTGTGAGTTATTCAGTTTTTAGTGAAGTCCAGTTTTCAGCCTAACTGAGTGGACAAGTAGCCTATTTTGTATCAACGACTTGCCAACCCACATTTACTCCAAATTGAGTGTTTGATAGCTCATTTTAAAGCTATTGGCGTCTAGTTTGAGTGACCAAAGTTTCAAGTTCATTGCAATTTTCAGTTGGTACCAATTTTCATTTGAAGGTTGAGCTGTTGGCAAGAGTCTTGATCCTAAGAAGGTCTTCTACACTTTCTGCTGCGATTAGGAGAGGAATTCTCCAAAATTTTGGTATCAGAGCATTGGATTTTGAAGAGGCAAAGCATTGGAACTGAAGTGAAGCAAAGGAGAAGCTACAAATCAAGGGGGAGCTTCATAAAGTCAAGGAAGAGCGCCACACAATACTTGAGGAAGACTTCAATCTTGGAAGTTTTCAATGGCTGATTTAGGACAACAAGTTGAGAAGTTAGACAAAGATAATTTTCATTCTTGGAGGTATAGAATGATAAATTACCTTAAAGGTAAAGGTTTATTGAGTTTAGTTAGTGGAGACGATCCACAACCGGTGGACCTTGAAGATCCCAACATTACTCCGGCACAAAGGAGACAATTTGCTGATTGGGAAGAGAGGAATCGAAGGGTGATGTTCCTCATCTCACAAGTTATTTCTAACACTATGATTGGTCATGTGCAAAGCTTAGAAACAGCCAAGGAAGTTTGGGAAGCATTGTAGAAGGTGTATGCTATCTCAACAAGGTCTCAGAGGATGCAACTCAAGAACGAGCTCAACAACATGAAGAAAAGCTCAAACCAAAACATTAGTGAGTATACATTGAGGATCAAGGAGCTTCGAGATCATATAGCATCAGTTGGATGCAAGATAGAAGAGGAAGACATCGTCCAAACAGCCTTCAATGGCTTGAGGGGTGAAGAAAAGTGGAAGCCCCTCATCACAAACATTCTTTATAGAGACCCTCTACCAACATTCGACGAGATTATACCAAATCTTGTGGCTGAAGAGGTAGCTCAACAAGGAGAAGGCAACAAAGGTAAGGACATCCATAGTCAAATGTTATATGCTGGAAGAGGTAGAGGAAGGAACTCAAGAGGAGGCTCGAGAGGAAGAGGAAGAAGCTACAACAACAAAAATTTCAGCCAATACAACTCGGAGGACAACAAGGACAACGCAAATGACAACACACATGGAAGAGGTTGAGGAAGAAATAGAGGAAGAGGTCAAGGTTCATACAATCCTCATAAAGGTATAACATGTTATCATTGTGGTAAACTAGGACATTATGCAAATTATTGTTGGCAAAAGAATGGAAGGCTGAATGGAGGCAACCAAAGGAGCCAAAATAACTATGCGAGTACATCAAGTGAAGGAGACAAGCAAACCATGCTTGCCATGAAGCATGACTACAACAACTTGAGAAGTGATGACAAAAAATGGTTCATAGATTCAGGTTGCAACAACCATATGACATGCCAAGGAGATTTATTCACAAAGCTACTACAAGCTCCAAGTGGAAAAGGATGTGTGGAGACTGGCGATGAAACTCAACACACAATTGAGCATGTTGGAGATATCAAGCTTGGAGATAGAAAGGTATTGGCTGATGTTCTTCATGTTCCTACTATTGCAAAGAATTTGATTTCAGTAGGACAAATGGTAGAGAAAGGATATCATGTTATCTTCAATGAAAAAGGCCGCTTTATAAAGAATCCAAAAGAAGGATTCAAGGTCATTGCTCAAGGAAGGAAAGAAGGTAGGATGTTCACCTTGGACATTCAACAACCACATGGAAAGGTGATGTATATTCAGTTTGGAAACAAGAGGATTGTTGAAATCGATTTGTGGCACAAAAGGTTTGGACATATCAACATTCCCAAGCTCAAGGACATGAACAACCATGAAGTGGTAAGAGGTCTTCCAAGATTCAATGATGTTGGACTACATTAGTTTTGCGAAGCATGCCAACTAGGAAAGCAAACTCGACAACCATTCAAGAAGAGCAACGATGTGGCAAGGAATGTCCTTGACTTGATACACACAGATGTATGGGGACCATCACAACAACCATCAGTGGCTGGTAATAGATATTTTGTCACTTTTATTGATGATCATTCAAGAAAAATATGGATGTTTTGCATAAAACAAAAATCAGATGTGTTCTCCATGTTCAAGAGATTTAAAGCACAAGTAGAAAAGGAAACAGGACGCTACATAAAGACCTTGAGGTCCGATGGAGGAGGATAATATTTCTCCAAAGAATTTTCAGATTTTCTTTATAAAAATGGCATCAAGAGACATTTTACATGTAGGTACACACCTCAACAAAATGGAATAGCTGAAAGAAAAAATCGACATATCACATAAGTTGCAAGATTCATGCTCAACAAAATGAAGATGCCACTAAACTATTGGGCTGAAGCAACTAGTATGGCCGTTTATTTGATGAACAAGTGCAGAACGGCTGGAGTGCATAATCTAACTCCCGAGGAGGTTTATTCCGGTAAGAAACCTGACCTTACACATCTCAAAGTTTTTGGATGTGTGTGTTATGTTCACATCCCTCAAGAACTAAGGACAAAGCTGGAGGCAATGTCCAAAAAATGTATTTTTATTGGATATTGATTGGAGCAAAAGGGATATAGGTGCTACAATCCGGTGACAAAGGAGCTACGAATCTCACGAGATGTGGTATTTAATGAGCTAAGACCATGGTTTGGAGACAAAGGGAAAGAGAAGATTCTTGAAGAAGATTGCGAAGATGATGGAGGTGCTGTCCAAGAAGAATTTCAGCAAACAAGCACTCAAATGTCAGGTCCAGAAGCTTCTTCATCACTTGGAGAAAGCTCAACATGGAAGGGGAGACTAAGGAGTCATTCCTTATCACCAACATCATGTTATGAAAGATCTAAAGCTGAAAGTGCTGCCCAAAATAGTGATTCAAATGCAAGTGAAGAAGAGTATGAAGAGGTGATCACACCAAAGGTAAAGTTGAACCGGTTGAAGAAGCAATATCCAAAAGAAAATGGAAGGAGGTCTTCGAGAGCAAGGTATCCAATTCAAAGGCTGAGCTATGATAGTTTTATTGCAAAGCATTTTGCATATATGACACAGGTGGTCAAAGACAAAGAACCGGATGCATATGAAGAAGCATGTACACAAAAAGAATGGCAAGAATCTATGCAAGAAGAGATAAAAGCTCTCAAGGATAATCACACATGGGAGCTAGTTCCAAAGGCTGAAGGTATGAAGATTGTTCCAAATAAATGGGTGTTTATAATAAAGAGAAATGATGATGGTTCTCTAGCTAGGCATAAAGCTAGACTAGTAGCAAAAGGATTCATGCAAACTCACGGTGTATCGCGGCATTTCCCTCTCTCTCTCTTCCCCGACCCCCTCCAACCCCACCGTCCCCTCCTCTTTTCCCCCACCACCCCCGCGTCCCGCGACCCCCACCATCCCCTCGACCCCTCCAACCCCACCGTCCCCTCCTCTTTTCCCCCACCAAGGGTACATAGCAATGAGGTAACTCTCAAGCTTTGGATTCATATTATGCTAGTACTTCAAATGCACCTAATAGAGAGGAGAACAGACCAAAGAAGCCCAGATATAATAGACCTTTGATGTGCTACCATTGTGGTGAGTATGGCCATATGCAAAACAGGTGTTCCCTTCGAGAAGATGCACCTCCTTGTCAGCATTGTCCCGAAGCTAAGGACCACTACACCAAAGATTGCCCAAGAAGCCGTCGTGCTCCAATCCACATGATTGCAGTCTCTCCACAAGAAGAAAGTAGGACCACTCAGTCTTATGCTGTTTCATCTTCTTCAATACCCATGATGACTAGAGCCAGACAAGCGGCAGCAACCCATAGAGAAGAACAAGAGGGAGTCCAGGATAAAGAAGAGGAAAAGAAGTCTGGGTGGAAGGGCCAAGAAGAAATTGAAGGAGCTTATGAAAGGATGGCTACTTCTCTAAGGGGCCAACCAACAACTCTGCAAGAAGACACTCATGAGGTAAACATTGAACAGATCTTGAAAGGTATTCATCACAAGGTTAGTCTATACGAACTTATAAGGATGGATTAAAAAATAAGAAGTGACTTATTGAAGATTATACACTCTGCTCACTTGATCCAATCACCCAGTATAGATGGTTTCATGGTTGATTTTCCCCCTGCACCCTTAGCAAACTACCAAAGCTCAAGATTATCTGTTTGTATAAAGGATGAAGCTCTCACAGGTGTGATCATAGATGGAGGCTCTGGTATCAATTTGATGCCAGATTTCACAATGAAGAAACTGAATTTGAACCCCACCAAGATGGCACCATTCACAGTTACACTAGCAGATCAACATCGGGTTGTGCCTCTTGGCATTATTGAAAAGGTACTGATGATAGTACAAGGTTGCCACTTTGTTCTAGATTTTGTTGTTATTGCACTTCCACAGGAGACTTCTTACCCTTTACTCCTGGGGAGACCTTGGCTGAGGCAAGCAAAAGCTTTGCAAGATTGGGGGAAAAACAAACTATGGATTTCAACAAGCACCAATAGCCAACTGCAATTACATTTGGAAGAAGGATTCGACTTAGGGAAAACTACTGGGTATACTGTGGACACTCAGGTAATGCCCTCTCTACCCCAAGAAGAAGATACATTATTGAATTGGATGATGGAAAGTGTAGAGTGTTGCACGACCGAAATCAATGAAATAGAAGAAGAATTTACGGATGAAGGAGTTGCAGGAAAAGGCCATGAAGATCACAAGGAGTTAGAAAATGAGAGTTTGTAGGAGAATACAAACTTTGAAGAGGCAAAAAATATAGAAGTACCCGGGATGGAAAGCTATGAAAAGCCCACTCCTGCATACAGTGGAGATGATTTCTCAAACAAGACTAGTCCTGAAACACTAGTTCAAGAAATAAATCTAGGGGATGAAGAGAACCCTCAAGTAGTCCACTTGGCCTCTTGGCTATGGCATTATCCTCCTTTACTGTAGAAGGAACTTCTTTACTTTTTGCCTACAAAAATGTCTTTGCATGGTCCTACAAAGATCTAACAGGGATACTAGAGGAGCTTGGATTACACAAAATACCCTTAGTTGAGGGAGCTGCACCTGCAAGAAGTAGGCCGTATCGACTCAATCCAAAATATGCAGAGGCGATAAAGTTGGAAGTTACAAAACTAGAAGAAGCAGGTATAATTGTTCTAGTAGAACATTCCAGGTGGCTTTCTTCTATGGTTATTGTACCCAAGAAAAATAGTGGAAAAATAAGGGTTTGCATTGATTTTCGTGCCTTAAATAAAGTGACTATTCAAGATGGATTTCCTCAGCCCTTTTCAGAACAAGTACTTGAGGAAGTAGCCAGTCACACTTTGTATAGCTTCTTGGATGGTTTTAGTGGCTACAATCAGATAGTGATCCATCCTGATGATAGGGACAAAACAGCCTTTGTTACTCCATGGTGCACTTATGTCTATACTCGCATGGCTTTTGGGTTGAAGAATGCACCAGCTTCATTTAATAGAACAATGTATCTAATATTGGGCAAATGGTTGACAACTTTTCTACGCATTTTCATGGATGACTTTTCAGTGTTTTCAGGCACAGATAGAAGAGCAGAAGTTCAAGATTTCCATGATCATTTGGAAAATCTAAAGGAAATCTTTGAGCAATGTCTCAAAACAGGTTTGAAGTTAAATCCTGCTAAATGTCATTTTTTGGTCACCAAGGGCACTCTTCTTGGTCACATAGTATCTGCTGAAGGGATAACGATTGGCCCTGCAAAGGTTACTGCTATTCTATCCATGCCTATTCCACAAAGCCCAAAGGAAGTGCAAAGTTTTTTGGGTCATGCAGGATACCATAGAAGTTTCATACGAATGTACTCAGAAATAGCTAAGCCCTTGTTAAGGCTTACCAGTAAAAAGGTCCCTTTCTCATGGAGTGCTGAAGCTGAGAAAGCATTTTGTGAACTGAAAATGAGGTTATGTAATGCTCCACTTTTAAGTGTTCCTAACTGGTCATTAGAGTTTCATGTGCATACAGATGCCAACCTTCATGCTGTTGGTGCAGTTCTAGCTCAACCATCATCACACAAGGTTGATAGACCTATCTCCTATGCCAGCAGACTACTCACCCAGGCAGAAAGGAACTACAGTACGACCGAAAGGGAAGGCTTGGCTATTGTATTTGCTCTTCAGAAGTTTCGGCATAACCTTCTCGGTGTACATTTTATAGTCATATCCGACGATCATCCCTTAAAGTACTTGATAAACAAGCCTAGAGTGGCTGGAAGGGTTTGGAGATGGTTACTCCTGTTTCAAGAATTTAACTTTGATATTCGTATTAAGCCAGGAAGAGAGCACTACATGGCAGATCAAGTGTCCAGGACTGCAATGAGCGAGAAGGCAACAAGTATTAATGATGAGCTGGTGGATAGTAATCTCTTCCTAGTGGCAATTCAGACTGATTGGTATGATGGAATTCTCCATTTTCTTACTACTGGAAAACTCCCAGAGCATTTGACACCTATAGAAAAAAGAAGATTACTCCTGAAAACTAAGGCGTACTCACTCATAAATGGGAATTTATATAGATATTGTCAAGATGATATCCTGAGAAAATGTGTTTATCCAGAGGAGGTAACCCCTTTGCTTGAGGCAGCACACAGTGAAGGGCATCTAAAGGGGGAAGAATTGGCTCACAGAATCATCCACAAGGGTCTATGGTGGCCTCATATTTACAAGGATGCGATCAAGTTTGCTAAAGAATGCCACATCTGCCAGAGGTGTGCTCCTACGCCAACCAGATTGAATTTCCAACCATTAGTCATATCTACAGGATGGCTTCCATTTGAACGTTGGGGTCTTGATGTCATAGGACCAACTAGTCCAACTGGCCAACTTGGAGGTAAGAAGTATATTTTGATGGCCACATGTTATGCAACTAAATGGATAGAGGCTAAAGCTAGTATGGACTGCATGGCGTTAACAGTAGCTAAGTTCTTGTATAAACGTATTTTCTCAAGATTTGGTTGCCCACTGGAAATCACTAGTGATAGGGGAACGCATTTTGTAAATCAGCTGCTCCAATTTATATTTGACAGGTACAAGGTCTTCCATAAAAAACCTTGTGCCTACTATCCAAGGGCAAAGGGGCAAGGAGAGAGCTCCAATAAGATTTTGATCGGGTTGCTGCACAAATTATCTTTTGATCATCAAAGCTTTTGGCCACAAGCATTGATCGGTGCAATTTTGGCTTTCAGAACTACAAGAAGGGGAACCACAGGTGAGAGTCCATTTCACTTAGTATATGGAAAAGAGGCATTGGCTCCATTTGAATTCATTATCAATAAGGAAATGGGAATCAAAACCATTGGAATTGAACCTCCCATTGAAAGATTGGTGGCATTAGAAGAATACAGAGAAGGAGCAATGCAAAAACTTCAGGTAACACAAGAAGAGCGCAAGAGACTACATGACAAGTATTTGAGGTCTAATGAAGTTCAGGAAGGATCCATGGTTTTAGTGCATCAGGTCCCAACAATTCCAACCAAACTGGCACCCAAATGGATAGGACCTTACACGGTGGTAAAGGTATTACCTCATGGAGCAGTACATCTAGAGGATTTGCAGGGTAAGGGGATACCCCTAGTCAATATTTCTTGGGTGAAGAAGTACCTGAATTAAGGTAAATTGGAAGCATTTCATTCACCGTACCTATCGTATTTCATTCAGTGATTGCAGTTTATTATTAATATATATATATATATATATACCTATATATATATATATATATATATATATATATATATATATATATATATATATATATATATATATAAAAAGTAAAAAAAAGTAAAAAAAAATCGAAAAAAAGCAAAAAAAAATCGAAAAAAATGAAAATAAAAAATTTATTTTTTATTTTTTATTTATATATCTCCAGGGTGAAGGATTATCTGAGTTAAGTCAAGGAGGAAGAACTTCCTTCACTATCTTGTTTTCAGCTTTGGGAATTGCACCGGGACGGTGCAAAGACTTGATGTGGGGGTCTGTATCGCGGCATTTCCCTGTCTCTCTCTTCCCCGACCCCCTCCAACCCCACCGTCCCCTCCTCTTTTCCCCCACCACCCCCGCAGCCCGCGACCCCCACCATCCCCTCGACCCCTCCAGCCCCACCGTCCCCTCCTCTTTTCCCCCACCACCCCCGCGGCCCCCACCATCACCTCGACCCCCTCCAACTCCACTAGCCCTCCTCTTTTCCCCCACCACCCCTGCGGCCCCACCTTCACCCCGACCCCCTCCAACCCCACTATCCCCTCCTCTTTTCCCCACCACTCCTGCGGCCCCCACCATCACCCCGACCCCCTTCAACCCCACCGTCCCCTCCTTTTTCCCCACCACCCCCACGGCCCCACCATCACCTCGACCCCCTCCAACCCCACCGTCCCCTCCTTTTTCCCCACCACCCACGCGGCCCCCACCATCACCTCGACCCCCTCCAGCTCCAACATCCCTCCACCACTCCACACCACCCCTCATCCCTCCACCACTCCACACCACCCCACAGCCCTCCACCACACCAACACCACCCCACAGCCCTCCACCACTCCACACGACCACCACCCCACAGCCCTCCACCACTCCACACCACCCCACAGCCCTCCACCACTCCACACCACCACCACCCCACAACCCTCCACCACTCCACACCACCCCACAGCCCTCCACCACTCCACACCACCACCACCCCACAACCCCCCACAACTCCACACCACCACCACCCCACAAGCCCTCCACCACCACCCCACAGCCCTCCACCACTCCACACCACCCCACAACCCTCCACCACTCCACACCACCACCCCACAGCCCTCCACCACTCCACACCACCACCACCCCACAAGCCCTCCACCACCACCCCACAAGCCCTCCACCACCACCCCACAAGCCCTCCACCACCACCCCACAAGCCCTCCACCACTCCACACCACCACCACCCCACAACCCTCCACCACTCCACACCACCCCACCGCCCTCCACCACTCCACACCACCACCACCCCACAGCCCTCCACCACTCCACACCACCACCCCACAGCCCTCCACCACTCCACACCACCACCACCCCACAAGCCCTCCACCACTCACCCCACGACCCTCCACCACTCCACACCACCTCACAGCCCTCCACCACTCCACACCACCCGTCAGCCCTCCACCACTCCACACCACCCCTCAGCCCTCCACCACTCCACACCACCCCACAGCCCTCCACCACACCACCACCCCAGAGCCCTCCACCACTCCACACCACCACCATCCCACAACCCTCCACCACTCCACACCACCACCACACCATAGCCCTCCACCACTCCACACCACCACCCCACAGCCCTCCACCACTCCACACCACCACCCCACAACCCTCCACCACTCCACAACACCACCACCCCACAAGCCCTCCACCACTCACCCCATGGCCATCCACCACTCCACACCACCCCACAGCCCTCCTCCACACCACCACCACCCCACAGCCCTCCACCACTCCACACCACCACCACCCCACAACCCTCCACCACTCCACACCACCACCACCCCACAAGCCCTCCACCACTCCACACCACCACCCCACAAGCCCTCCAACACTCCACACCACCCCACAGCCCTCCACCACTCCACACCACCACCACCCCATAAGCCCTCCACCCCTCCACAACCCCCCACGCCCCCACAACCCTCCACAAACCCCCACGCGTCAATTATCATATGAAAAAAAAAAGATTCGCGAATCAACTTGTCAAAAGGATTCAAAAGGTCTTTTGCCGCGTGCGCTTTGGAGGAATCGAACCCAAATCTATGCCATGAGAGGAGGATGGACTATCCAAGGCGCCCGTCGATTTTTTTACATGGAGGTATGACACAACATGTACTAGACAAAGTTCTGACCAGTTTGGATGGATATTTGGAGGATCATTTCTTAAACAAACTCTACATTGTTATATATCGTTGGAAAGCTCTCGATGAGTAATTTCCAATGGTGCAATAATAACTTTGAAATCTTGTATCAATTTTTGACCACACCCCAAAAACCCCCACAACTCCCCATAACTCACCCCCTATTCCCACCCAACCCACAACCCCCACAAACCTCACAAACCCCACACAACTCCACACCCCTCCACAACCCTCCACAAACCCATAATCTCTCTCAACTCCCCAAAACTCACCTCCCACACCGCCCACTTAATATGAAGGATCAAAAGCTACTACAAAAATTAGGTGAAGGATGTGCTTCTCAGGGTCATTCAAACATCACGGGCGGCACAAAATGAGGTTCTCAGCTTGCATTCAAAAGTGACAGTAAAGGTGTAAGTGGTAAAAGTGAAAGTGAAAAAATGACTATTGCCGCCAACCATTCATGACGACTACCTATTTTTGAGGATCCAATTCAAATCAAGTGGAATAGTTGATCTACCCCTCCAATCTTGGGTAATCAACCGGCACATGATCAGTGGACGTGAGGAATCGGCAAGGCCCTCTTGGCCTATTGGAGCCTATAAAAGCAAAGGATTTGTGTTCATTTGGGATATACATATACATTCAGATACACACATTTACATACGTACGTACAGAGGTCCTCCCTTTGCACTTTGTGGCTTCAAGCCTACTGTAGGAAGTCACTCTGTGGTGTGGATACAGAGCGTGGGCTTCCCAGTGGAGGGCTAATAGCACTATAGTGTGAAGAGAGAGGCTTGATTTTGTCATTCCGTGTGAGTCAGTGGTATTTTCCTGCTCTTTCCCTTAGAGCAAGTCTTCATACTTTGTATTGATCAGTGCTAGTCTGCATCTAGTTGTGTCCATTGTACGGATTGGAAGAATCCCTTGTATTGATGTTGTTTAGTTCTAGAGTGGCATGTCAGCCCAGAGCATGAACTTTTGAGCATCTCCTTGCCTATGTTGTAATCATCGAATTCGAACTAAGGAGTGGATGGTCTTCCATTATTGTCATTTTGTCATTAATACTTTCTTGAGTATTCACAACTCTGTGCAATCAATGATATCTACCTGCTCACAGAAGTGTTAAAGGGTATATTTCCCTAAGGAGAACCTCCCTTGAGTAGTTGAAGTACTGGAGTACTTGTTGCATGTTCTTGTTAAAAGTAGATACCCCAGTACCCACCCAACCCACAACCCCCACAAACCCCACAAACCCCACAAACCCCACACAACTCCACACCCCTCCACAACCCTCCACAAACCCATAATCTCTCTCAACTCCCCACAACTCACCTCCCACACCGCCCACTTAATATGAAGGATCAAAAGCTACTACAAAAATTAGGTGAAGGATGTGCTTCTCAGGGTCATTCAAACATAGACAAGGAGACGTTCAAAAGTTCATACTCTGGGCTAACATGCCACTCCAGAACTGAACAACCTCAATACAAGGGATTCTTCCAATCTGTACAATGGACACAACTAGATGCAGACTAGCACTGATCAATACAAAGTATGAAGACTTGCTCTAAGGGAAAGAGCACGAAATACCAATGACTCACACTGAATGACAAAACCAAGCCACTCTCTTCACTATAGGTTCCAACCCAAATTTACTCGAAATTGAGTGTTTCATAGCTCATTTTAAAGCTGTAGGTGTATAGTTTGAGTGACCAAAGTTTCAAGTTCATTGCATTTTTCAATTGGTACCAGTTTTCATTTGAAGGTTCAGCTATTGGCAAGAGTCTTGATCCTGAGAAGGTCTTCTACACTTTCCACTGCGATTAGGAGAGGAATTCTCCAACACACTAGTGGCTGCACATGATTCAATTAAAGCTCTCGCAGTCCTTGCACCCTCTCCTTGTCATACTTCTAGGGTCACAAAAGGTCGTTGATCAACTATCCTATGGGACCGTTCACCTGAAGCCTCGCACATGGCCATGTGATAACGTAGAGCTTCATGAGTGCCAGGCATGGACTGATATCTACCTTGTCTTTTCAGTTTCATTCGTCGATTGCGTTCTAAAGCTTCTGCCTATGCTTCTTCTCGAATTTGCTTTTCCTCTTCCTTACGTTTCTTTGCAGTATTGAGTCGATTTAGCATCTCTTCCGTTTGGGGTTCTTGATATAACTTGACTCTACATCTGCTTATGTAACTTGGTAGGATGTCACCTTCTAGAGTGGCTAGTTGTACTGGTCCACTTGTGGAGATCCTATTGATAATCATTGGTCCATAGCCTCTCTTCTCTAACTTCTGTGCATGTTGCTTCAAGGTGTAGACTAGGACTAGATCTCCCGCTTTCAAGCCCTTATCCTTCACATGTGCGTAAAAATATGCTTTTTGTCTCTTCTTGGCTGCATAAATTCCTGCTGCAGCCCTCAGCCTTGTTTCACCTAGTCGTTCAAGATCGAAAATTCTTGAGGACATTTCATGGCCTATCCAGTCATGCTCTTCTGCTACTTTCAATGTAGGTATCAAAAAGTCCAATGGTAGCACTGCATTTTGGCCAAACACCATCTGAAAGGGTGTGGCTTGGAGTACCGTTTTATAGGCAACTCTGTATGCCCAAACAACATGGTGTAACTGTTTGTCCCAATCAGAGCGTTTATTATTAACCAATTTTGTCAAGACATTGTAGAGAATCTTATGGTGCTCTCAGCGTGTCCATTAGCTTGGGGATGATAGGGAGCCAACTTCTTATGTATCACCAATAATTCTTGGAGAAGGTTCTCAATGACTTCATTCAAGAAGTGCATGCTTCTATCACTTACTAGCTCTATTGGTAGCCCGTATCTGGTGAACACATTCTCCAATAAGAACTTAGCAGTGGTTTGCGCATTGTTCTTCGTTGTAGCTTTTACTTCTACCCATTTGGTTAGATAGTGAGTGGCCACAATAATGTATTCAGCATGGGAAGCCTTAGCTGAGGGATTAATAGGACCGGCAAAGTCTATTCACCACTTAGAGAATGCACGTCCACCTATCATAGTTTTCAATGGCATCTCATGTTTACACGTAGGGTACTGAGTTCGCTAACAAACATCACACCTCTTCACATAAGTATGTGCATCCATATGAAGTGTGGGCCACCAAAGGCCTGCAAATAGTGTTGCCTTCATCACCCTATCTAGTCCAAAGTATCCTCTTGCTACACCTTGGTGAGCAGTTTCCAAGATCTTAAGATATTCACTCTTGTGGACACATAATTTGAGATAACCATCTTTTCCTCGTCTGTATAGATTATCTCCAATGAGAGTATAGTCCAAAGCTTCTTGTTCTAAGCTCCTTTGTCTAGCCAGCATCATATCTTGGGGAAAGGTTCTCATCCTCAAAAAGGCTACTAATGGTTCGCTCCAATCTGGCACTAAAGATACTTGATAAAAAGTGGCATGTTCCACTCGTGGTTTAGTGCGATAGGTTGGGCACTCCTTGCACATCTTATGGACATTTGCTTCCATAGTTGGCCAGTGCACTCCGAGTCTCCTAAGTGTCTGTAGAGTTCTTTGCCTTGAGTATGTTAGTCGGCCATCGGTGGGACAGATGTAATGGAAATCGTGGCAGAACATGCGCGAAAGGTGGTTACACACCTATTTGTACTTTCTATATAAAGTAATGAGAAGAAGCGCTCAGGGAGAGAGAGGGCGATGTAATTTTGGCCTATTGTCGTGTTATCACCAGACTGTTCGTCTGGTTGTCTGTCTGAGTGTTGAGGTAGGGTTCGTTTTGCATAACCCTTGTGTTCTACATTCTTGTGCGTATCTGGTTTTGTCTATCGTTCTTGTTGCCTGTCGATGATCTTGGTTCTGTTGATAAATTTCATAACGTTCGGGAGATAACTATACTATCAGTCTGAATGTTACTGTGTAACGATTGGAGTTCTCAGAGTATCTTGGCAATTCTCTACGTAGACTAATCGTACTGTGTGTGTCTGTATTTGTTACCTGGTGAACTCCGTTGAGATTGTGAGTTCCATTACTGTTGTCTGAGTAAGTTGTTTATGCATCGCTGTGGGATTGTGCTCACGCACTGTGTATTACAACTTCTTGAACATTTTTGGTCAAGAATTGGTGAAATTCGAGCAACTGTGTAGTGTTCTGATATTCGGATCTACACTGTGTTGTTGTAAATACTGGAATCTGTCTGCGTGCGGCAAAGTTAAGTGCAGTAAAGATCTGCTAAGTTGATTACTGAGTTTCCAGTACTGTATGTTGGACTCTCAAACTCTCTGCGTTACGGTGTTGTTTGATCGTTGAACCCGTTCTGAGAAGTTGATCGAATACTCTTGTTCTGGTAATTTCAATCAGTTAATACGTAGATGCAATATGGCATCTTCGTGCATTTGGTACGTTGGTTGAGCTAAGACTGTGATGGTAAATTCTCAGTACGGCAATTCGATAGAGTTCTCAGCATTATTACCGTGTTGAGTGTGAACAGTACCTTTGGGAACTAAGTACAGGGCCTCTGTCTAACAGACCCCTACCACTCCCAAGAACCCACTTAGGTCGGTTAAACGCACTTCTGATAGTTAGAACGAAGCGTTTAACATTTTAACACTTAACACTTGGCGCCGTCTGTGGGAAGGTGGCATCAAGATCGTTATTTGTCTGTCGGAATAGAACATCAAGATTACCGTTCGTTTGTCGGTAGTAGCAACATAACCAGATTGTTGCAAAACTGAGGAAACGTGATTATAAAAATTTTATCGATAGTGATACTACGCGATTAGTACAAAAGATGATACATGCCGGTTACTCGATCCGGTGAAACGTATCCCAAGAACCGTCAGTCTGGAGTACTTAATGCACTAAAGACAACTCCAGGAGGTAGAAGTACAACTAGGTCTGACCCAGTTGTCAAGAAAGTCAAGAACGTTAAAAGTGATTCCGGTCATATTCCGGTAGAACATGTTACGCCTCTGGTACATTTCGGTACTATTTCGGCACAGTCTGTCGGAGATATAGTAACTCCAGAATCTACCAGGACGCAGTCTGAAGCTAGTTTAACAATCTTGGATAAAGATTCAAATTGGTTTACGACTAGAAATATGGTAGCCAAAGAAATTGGCAAAGGCGAAAAAACACCTTATTCTGGCACAATTTCGGCACATTCCGGTGATATTTCGGTAACAGAATCATAGTTTTTCGGCGACGATTTACCATTTTTTGGTGGATCTTCAGCCGAGCCACCACTTTTTGGAGTAAGTTCCCCTACACTAGACATCAAGAAGGAAGGAAAGCTGTTCAAAACCGAGATTCAAAGCATATTGAGCAAAATCATCGCATCGAAAAGTGCACCATCCGACGATACAGATTCCGATAGTTCAGATATTTAGCCCCGAGATACAGAAGGTAGTCACGATACACTCACTATGAACGGGCAACAACAACAACAGCAACAGCAACAACAGTTATGCCCACCCAGGCCGCGTCCGACAGGAGTGACGTACACTAAATTTGGTGGATTCCCAGGAGATGATCCGGATGCTCACGGACGCACCTTCGAGATAAGCTATGCAGTTCTCAACCATCCACTAGATCCGGCATATAAAGCTATTGTCTTCCAATCTACATTGGTCAACGAAGCAGCTAGATGGCTTACAGAATATGATATTAATCACTTCGGCACCTATGAAGTAGTACGAGATGCCTTCTTGCAAAGATTGAGACTAAAGAAGAATCCAGCTGAAATTTTTGATTACCTGCAAAACAACAGACAGAAGGTAAATCAAACTGTACAGGAGTACGCCACCCTATTCAAGACGCATCTAAGGCAGTTACCACCAGCACATGCCAACCTACCGGACGACGTTATTACTCAGTGGTTCATCAATGGCTTGACTCCACAACTTAAACAGATTATGATCATATGCTGTGTAGGAGCTATGACGCTAGATGCAGTAATTGCAATGGTGCTGCAGCTGGAAAACAAGGTTGGAGGATTTACAGAAGATCTGGAGTGGTAAAACAAACAGAAATGTCACCGAAGATATGACCAGACAAGTATACTGCATCACATGCAAGAACTCAGGCCATACTAGTGCCACTTATGCACTTAATCAGTTATTCTGTGCTATCTGCAACACTGCTTGACACACCACCGAAAACTGTGCATACAACGCAAAAGTGCAGGGAACCGCAACTGTTAATGCTATTATACAGGAACCAGGACAACCAGCCAATCATTATGTGCCTCCGCAAATGAGGAACAATCAGCAACAAGGATATCGAAATTACAGAGGACAGAGAAACAACAACTACAATGCAAACCGCTGGCAGACCGGACCGCCACCGAAAAATCCCAATCTGCCACCACCGCGCTGTCATTTCTGTGGCGAATTCGGACACATTAGAAGATTCTGTAAGGATGCAACTGAATACGATCAGAGGAAGAAGGAACATCAAAATCCAATGGCTAATATGGTACAAATTACACCAGTGGAAACACACGCTGCCGTAATTGAGACCTGATCCGGTAAACAACTGCAGCCTGCAGCAGAATTATTTGAACCAGGTATACGCGAACAACAAAGGATGTACAACAAGGCTAGTCAATGGACCACCGCAGAACCTCCAGTCTTCCCAGATCCTATCCAAGTAACCCAGACCCCGTTAACCAAAGAATGAACACAACAACAGGATTCCAATTCAGCAGCAGGCACATCATCAGCCGCAGGTACATCATCAGCCGCAGGTACATCATTAGCAGCGGGCACATCATCAGCAGCAGGTATATCATCAGCAGCAAACACATCATCTTCAGCAGACACATCATCTTCTGAATCTGTGGAAAAAATCCAATCACAAAAGGCTTGGGAAATTTTATCTAATGCATCCATCACTCTTCGTTTGGGCCAATTACTTGCACTAGTACCAGGAGTTCGACAATAATTTCAACAACAGTTCAGTCCTATGCCTTCCTGCATTCTGGTGACAGCAACAGTACAACCGGAACCCGATTCTACAGTCGATCATTCAGTTCCTTTAATTACGGTATGGTATAAGAATCATAAAATCACACAAGTACTAATTGATGGAGGAGCTCGAGTCAACATCGCTACTGCTTCACTATGTAAAAAGTTAGGGTGGACCGAAATCGAACCAGTTCAGTTTTTTGTCAGAATGGCCGACCAATCAAGAGTCCATCCCATTGGACTTGTGTGAAATTTACCAATCACTTTACAAGGTACAACATTTAAAATGACCTTTGTCATACTAGATCTACCGGAATCCACTTTTGATTACAACCTCCTTTTCGGCCGACCTTGGCTGAAGCACGCTAAGGTGATACAGGATTGGTCTGCAAAAGAGCTCACTTTCAAGGATAAAAATCGTAAATACATTGTAAAATTAGATGCCATACAACCTTGCGAATTGCATGCTAGACTGTATTTGGCAGAACCTGTCCATATGCTAGATGGTTTGTCAGATGATGAAGAAGAAGAGTTTCTGAAAAATAACATTGACTTGATCTCCCTAGGAACTGTTGATCTGCAATCTGTTGTAGATAATTGGAACCCTGCAGTTTGTACGGTAATGACTGTAACAGAAGAAGATAAGAAGGAAGATATTGCGGTTATAGATGACGCTCAACTGCAACAACTTTTTAAGCCAGCTGACGATACAGGGAAGCCTCGATAATTTTATGTCCCAAAAGACCAGTTGATCACTTGTAATTTAGGCGATGAAGATCATCCGCGTCCTATAAAGATAAAGCAAAACTTACCGAAAACATTTCAAGCAGGCTTAATCCAGCTACTCCGAGAATTCTCCGACGTCTTTGCATGGGATTACAAAGATGTGAAAGGATTGGACCCGCGTATCTATCAACACCGAGTCATGCTGAAGCCGGAAGCAAAACCGAACAAACAACCCAACTACCGGATGAATCCAAATTATGCATCACAGGTAAAGGTAGAACTTGATAGGCTACTTAAAGTCGGATTTATTGTACCAATAGAACATGCTGAGTGGATCTCACCAATTGTTATCGTCCTGAAAAAGAATAAGCAATTACGAATATGTGTAGATTACCGGAAACTAAACGCAGCCACAGTGCCTGATCCTTTTTCGATCCCTTTTCTCGACACAATGCTTGATAGAGTAGCAGGACATGAAATGTATTCATTTTTAGATGGGTATAGTGGATATAATCAAGTCAAAATGGCTAAACAGGATATACCAAAGACTGCCTTCATTATCAACTGGGGTGTATTTGCTTGTACTGTTATGTGGTTTGGATTAAGGAATGCCCCAAGTACATTTCAAAGATGTATGCAGGAAATATTTTCTCCTTATCTCACCTCTTTTATGCAAGTTTACCTTGACGATTTTTCAATTTTCGGTAAGATGATAGCACACCTGTTCCATTTACGGTGCTGCTTTGAAAAATGCAGAGAATATAGACTCTATTTGAACCCAAACAAATCCGTGTTTGCGGTTTCATGTGACAAGCTACTTGGTCACATTGTATCTGCACAAGGTATATGTTGGCAGCAGTCAGGGAACCGAAGGAGCCACAAGACGAAGAGAGTCAGAGCGAAGGGACAACACAAGCAGACACGGCAGTCAAAGAAGATCTGGCAAGTAGGCCATCTAATTTTTCAAGACATCAAGGAGTTGAGCACACAAGAAGAACCGAAGGAACCACAAGACGAAGAGAGTCAGAGCAAGTAGGGAGCTCAAAGAGGTGTATGACAAATCAATAGAGAAAACCCCTACACAAATAGTGATTTTCATCACTAAAAACCATTGTAAATATCATTTCGTATTTTTGTAGCTCCATTTTGTGCAAGCCAAGGAGTCCTTGAGCTTGAGGAGCTTTAGAAGTATCTACCTGCCAATTTTCATATTTTTTAGATCTCGTTTGAGCCCTTTAATAAGCCCTGGAACCTAATTTTTAACTAGGCCGGACACTAGGTCTGAACAGGGCCAAAGCTAGTCAAAAACTATAAAAGGAGCTAGAGAGCTCATTTTTGAGGTTAGATTGTAATTGAAACTAACTTGTAAGAGCTTCTTGAAAGTAATCTAAAAACTCCATTGCTACTCACTCTTTGTCTTACTGTGTGTGCGTGTGTGTGTGTATGTGTGTGCATGTTGGTGTGCTTCTCACTCACACACTTGTGCTTCCACTTGCTCGAGGTCTTCATACCATCCTCACGTCTTCCCGGATTGACATTAAAGGAGGTGCTACTCATCATTGAGCTACACCAAATTTTGGCGCCGTTGCCGGGGATCGAGCTTTGAGGACGAGCGTGTGATGGTAAGACGTAGAGTTGACGCGTTGGAGTTGTAGGTATTTTCTTCACTCTCATCGATTTTCTTTTACTTTCTTCACCATCCTCATCACCATCGTCATTGTCACCATCTCCCACCTCCATCTCCATCATCGCAAAAATTTCTGTTTTTTTATCATATCACCATCTCCACCTCATTTCCCTCATTTCCCTTGTGAGAGAGAGCAAGAGAGCGAAATTATGTGTGCTGTTTTTGCATGTTTTCTGAGCTGTGTTGCAGGTACAGGCTGTATCACCATCCCCAGCACGCTGCGCAGGTACGGAATTCGAAGTAACTGTCTGTGTGTCGCCGGGTTCTGTCAATCGCGACCGACAGAAAAGTTGGTCTATTTGCTAAACAAAGTGCATATCCATGACCTACAGGCCTAGAGCTTCCCAAAAATGTGTTTAGTTTTTTGAAATTCCACAGATTTCTGTCAATCGCGATCGACACGTCAATCGCGATCGACAAACCACGACGGACAGACCTATCAATCGCGATCGACACATCAATCGCGACCGACAGGGTCAACGACCGACATAGTCAACGATCGACACGGTCAACGACGGTTTGACCACGACCGACAGAGCCTACGCGTGACACGTGTCAATCGCGATCGAGCCATCAATCGCGATCGACCAGTCAATCGCGACTGACAGCCCACGACGCCTCTGTCAATCGCGACCGACAGAGTCAACGACGGTTTGACCACGACGGACAGACCTCGCGACCGACCTGTCAATCGCGATCGACACATCAATCGCGACCGACAGAGTCAACGACTGTTTGACCACGACTGATTGACTTTTCGGAGCTCCTGTCAATCGCGATCGACACATCAATCGCGACTGACAGCCACGACGGACCTGTCAATCGCGATCGACACGTCAATCGCGACTGACCTGTCAATCGCGACCGACAGACTTTGCGAACACGTTAGAAGGGCAAATTAGGTCAAAATTTTTGGAAAAAATAGTGGTCTCAATTTTGGCCAAGTGTGGGGCAAACATTAGGGTATAGTATTGCATCGCGAGGCCGTGCCACAAGCAACTCGAGAATTCCTGTTTACCTGTTAGCCTGTTTTGAATCCTGTTTTAACTCCAAAACCCTGAACGGTCATAACTTTTTCATACGAAATCCATTTTTTGAGCTCTAGGGCTTGTCAGAAAGCTCGTGACATATACTACATGCCCTCAACTGTTTTTTATAAGAATAATGCATTGATTTTCAGATAGGTTATTTTGAAGTTGACCATACCCAGGGGGAACAAAATTCAGGGATCCCTAGAATGATTTCCCAAAAAAGTCCTAGTGCAAATTGGTGAAGTGTCACATGAATGAAAGTGATTGGTTCTGTCTTTTGAATTTAAGTCCTGAGCTAATCTTGGGCCTTTTACAGGTCCTTTGAGAGCATCGAGGGGTACACAAAGCAAGAGTAAGTGCAGGCTTGGGAACACGCGTCCTGGGCACGCCAGGGCAACAACACAAGGAAAGGACTTCAAGGTTGGAAAACCCGCAACACCCTCTGTCAATTCTTAGTTTAGGCTAAGTGCGGGTAGTGTTAGAAGTAATTCCAGGCAACGATAGGCACGAGATAAATCAAAGACTATCTAAGAAATCAAGTTCAAGTCAAGAGATAACCTGTGTGTGTGGACGACAACCTTAAAGGAAAAGGACCTAACGTGAAACGACCAAAATAAAGTGCGAAATTAAACTCAAGTATTCCTAAAGACGTGATATCAGACAAGAGTATAAACACAATAATCAACATAAAAAGGGAATTAAGTAATTGATACAAGGATTCAGAAACGTGGTTGTACCTGGGACAAATTGGGTTAATCAGTTAGGCATATGAACCTGAGATCAGGACGACATCTAGTGAGGGAGAGACAAAGCCTTAGGTCTTCAGAGGCTAGTGTTAATCACACTGCTAGGTCTTGGGCCCAACAGTTGAGCCACCACTCATACTACCCTAGTTCTGAGACGAGTGAATCAGAGATGTCTCAAGGTATGGAGAGACCTACAGGAAGTTCAGGAGTGCCATACTTGCACAGGGTAGAAGGCCCGTACAAAACGCAGTTGGAATACCTTAGGACCAACCGATTAGGTGCTAGCATCTATGAGGACGGCCTAGGAAGAGCGGTGGTCCAGATTAAAAACCCTGACCAATCCGTTGGACTAGAGCACCCAGCTGTCAAGTTTGAAAACGGAGCATACTTGGACAAAGAAGGAACCATATACGTAGTCACCAATCACCCAGATAGGACGGACGAATTCGGAAATGTGATCTCAGAAGCGGACTTAGGTGACCTAGAACAAGGAAACATGGGTGCAGAACCTAGAACCCCTCGAGGTAAATCGGTTCTCACTAGGATTATCACACCGGAGTGGATTCCCCAGGATAATAAGAGCATAGAGTTGCTCCTCAATCGAGAGACTGACGAAGCCTTTTGGAGGTACAAACCTGATCGGCCAACTGATATAGGAGCAATCATGATCTATGAGTTTAAAGATCCTGATAGCCCAGGTAGAGTGACCTACTTAGATCACTCTTCGGAGAGGATCTTTGTGGTGACAGAACATGATAGGCATGCTTACACTTGGAAGGGTGAATTCATTTTTCCCCAACCAAGATCGAATGTATCCTATGGTCACCCTGGAGCTGGAACATCCCAAGCTCATGGAATGCAAAGAGACAGAAGTAGAGATAGGCCAGAAGTAAGCTTTGCTAACCCAGTGGGCAGAGAAAGAACGAGGACGGAAACAAATAGAGTAGAGCCTGAGGTACTTAGAGCTCACAGGGATCAAAGAAATGCGGATGAGTTCCCTTTACCACGACCTAGAGAGCACACAAGGACCTTGAGACCAACTCAGCTAGTTAAGTCCATGAAGAACTACTTTGATGGCACTGGAGATCCATACGATCATGTGGCTGAGTTTAGACAAGTCCTGAGAGCTGAACAAGTGGAGGATTTATTCACTCAGTACAATGCCTTTGGTCTGACCCTTAGGAATGTTGCGAACATTTGTTTTATGTAGGGAACAAGTTTCAAATTATGTAAATACCTTTGGGAAGTCTTCAAATACTTCAAGAAGGCTCATATTATTCATAAAATGTAGCAAAAATACCACGTGAGTTCTAGAACATGGTGAGTAAATTAGTGAGTCACAAGGGAGCTTCAGTGGTGTCCTAGTGGAAGGTCGATGTGGCTAGTTCTCAAAGTCCATCAATACTTTGCTTATTTGAGCACTTGAGTCATGTAATACCTCCATCCAAGTGTCTACCACGAATTTAGATGTATTAAGAAGGTTTTAGATTAGTTTCCCATGCTATAAAAAGAGGAGAAAAGTCGTGATCTTGTGGGATGTCCAAGAGAGTCATATGTGTATCTCTACACTGCTGTAGTTTTGTATGCAGAGATTGCAGAGCTTGTATCTCCCTCATTATATATCCAAATTACATGTTTGATAGCTCATTGGAAAGCTCTTACTGTCTACTGTCTTCCTGGAAATTTTCATAATCATTGGATGTGTGAGCTGAGAGCTATACTCTCTGCAAGTAGTGTGTGTTCTCTGTTTTTTATCCCTGCTGAAGGTCTCCATTAAACCTCAAACTTGCAGAGGTCATAGCTCCTTGTGTATGTATCCAAATCATGTGTTCTTTGGCTTGTTAGAAAGCTCCTTAAGTCTACTTGTATTCTGGAAAGTTTCAAAGTCATTGGAGTTGTGAGTTAAGAGCAGTAGTCTCTGCAAGTGATGTGTGTCCTCAGGTTCATCTCTGTTTCAAGGTCTCCATTAAAGCTGCATATTGCAAAGGTCATAGCTCATTGTGTATTTATCCATTTGAGGTGTTCTATATCTTGTTGGAAAGCTCTTAGAGTCTAGTTTATGTGTGTGAAACAGGTTTGGAAAATTCCAAGTGAGTAAAGAGAAATTTGCTCTGCAAGAAAATTGGACTGTGCATATAAGTTTGTGAAAAAGTCAACTAGGTCCTGTTGGGTTTCACCTACTTCTAGCTGTACTTTGGAGATCAATAAACTCCAACATTGGTATCAGAGCAAGTACTTGGAGGCTTGGAGAAGGTTATCATACCTTGACGAAGAATTTGAAGCTATCAAAGAAGCAGTTCATCATCAACACTACACAAAGGTAGAAGAAGATTGCAAGGAGGCATCTGAAGCAACATCCAAGCAAAGAAAGGTGCACATACCTCATTTACAAGGTAAATATTATATTTCTTCTCATCACACATATTGGAAAGGAGGCTTAAAGGAGGAAGCTTAGCATTTGTATTATGGGAGACCAACATGCACAAATAGAGAAGCTTGATAAGACCAATTATCAAGCATGGAAGTTTAGAATCACAACATACTTGCAAGGTAGAGGCTTGTATGGTTTGATTGACGGCACAGATATCAAACCCACATTACCAGAGGACCCAAATCAGCAACAATTGAGGGAGTTTAGACTTTGGAATGAGAGAGACAAAAGGGTTATATTCATTTTATCACAAAATATTCAAGATTCAATGGTAGGACACATACAAGATCTAGACACAAGTAGAGATGTTTGGCTTGCATTGGAAAGGTTGTATGCTACAGGTACAAGAGCAAGGAAGATTCAACTCAAAAATGAGTTGAATAACATAAAGAAAGATACAAGGACATCGGTCAATGATTACATATTGAAAGTTAAAGAGATTGCAGATCAACTAGGATCAATTCAAGCTCATGTGGAGGACGACGACTTGGTTGCACATACTCTCAACGGACTCAAAGATGATGAGAGATGGAAACCCTTCATTACTTCAGTTTATGTCAGAGGAGAATTACCAGATTTTGATCAACTTATTGCCCTCATGGTCACAGAGGAGATGAATCTAAATGGTTCTACTTCAAATCAAAAAGGATCTCAAGGACAAGCTCTTTATGTAGGATCATCAAGAGGTGGAAACAGAGGTGGAAGAGGTTCAAATAGAGGTCGAGGAAGAAGGAGCAATGATCAAAGGACTTCAAGTGGCTTCTTCAACACAAGAGGAAGAGGAAGATCAAGCGCTAGAGGTACGAGAGGCTACTACAACTACAACCAAAGACAAAGGAGTGAAGATAATAAGAACAATTGCTATATATGTGGAAGGTATGGACACTATGCCAAAGATTGTTATCAAAATGAAAATAATCAAGGTGGTAATCGAAGAGGAGGCTATTCAAGAAGAGGTAAACAACAAGGAAATTATGCAGTTGAAGGTAAAAGTGATGATTATGATTCTCTTCTTATGATGAATGTAGAAACTAAGATGAATTGCAATAGCGATGTATGGTATGTAGATAGTGGTTGTTCTAATCACATGTCTCATGATGCTTCATGGTTTTCTAATATGCATAATCCGTCATGTAAAGGTCATGTTGAAACAGGAGATGATACAACACATAAGATTATGCAGGTTGGAGATGTTGTTATGCAGGATAAGAGCAAGAAAAATTGCTTGAAGGATGTACTTTATGTGCCAACGATCACTAAGAATTTGATGTCGGTTGGTCAAATGGTAGAAAAAGGTCTACAAGTGCGATTTAATCATGCAGGTTGCTTCATTGAGGATCCAAAGCAAAGGAGGTTAATTGCTAGAGGTCAAAAACAAGGTAGATTGTTTACATTCAAGGTAAACCCAAATCATACAAACTATTTCTCTTATGGTATGCATCGAATAGCAGAGCTTGATCTATGGCACAAAAGGATTGGACACATGAATGTACACAGGTTAAAGGAGCTATCAAAGAAGAGGATTGTTGAAGGATTACCTGATCTTACTAAGCAACATATGGTGCATCTTTGTGAAGCATGTCAAATGGGTAA
Organism: Ceratopteris richardii; assembly: GCA_020310875.1. Classification (NCBI taxonomy): domain Eukaryota; kingdom Viridiplantae; phylum Streptophyta; class Polypodiopsida; order Polypodiales; family Pteridaceae; genus Ceratopteris; species Ceratopteris richardii. The sequence continues at coordinate 35,651,616 of CM035427.1, forward strand.
GCAGAGTAGACAACCTTTCAAGCATTCAAGCTATGTAAGTGATGGTTTGCTAGATCTCATACACACAGATGTGTGGGGACCTACTAAAGAGGCATCCTTGGTTGGTAATAAGTACTATGTATCATTCATTGACGATCATAGTAGAATGACATTTGTGTATTTTATTAAACATAAGAGTGAGGTCTTTGATTGTTTCAAGAAGTTCAAATCATATGTCGAAAAGCAAACAGGAAGGTATATTAAGAAGCTAAGATCCGATGGAGGGGGAGAGTATTTCTCTCAAGCTTTTATTGATTTTTTGTATGATGAAGGTATCAAAAGAGAAGTTACATGCAGGTATACTCCACAACAAAATGGAGTCGCAGAAAGAAGAAACAGAATCATAGCAGAAGCATCTAGAAGCATGCTTAATGATATGTGTTTGCCTAATTATTTTTGGGCTGAAGCTGTTAGCACAAGTGTTTACATTATGAATAGAGTTCCGACTGCTGGAGTTCATCATTTGACACCATATGAGGTATGGCATGGAAGGAAACCAAGTGTAAGTCATTTGAAAGTATTTGGTTGTGTATGTTATGTACATGTACCTAGTGAGGTGAGATCTAAACTTGATGCGAAATCAGAAAAATGTATATTTATTGGTTATGCAGATACTCAAAGAGGATATAGATGCTATAATCCTCATACCAATAAGGTTTTTGTGTCAAGAGATGTAAACTTTGATGAATCACTTTCATGGTATGCAGATAAGAATTGTTTGCAGGTCATGGATGAAAATGAAGAAGGTGTGGTTGAAGGAGATGAATGCATAGTTCAGCCATCAGGAAGTTTAAATGATGAAAGGAGTGGTTTAGATGAAGAAAGAGGATCACCTTTCAATGGAAGATTAAGGCAAGAGTCACCTCCAAGTGTTAAAAGTAAAGGTAAACTCAAACTTGTTGAAGTTAATGATGAAGGAGAGGAAATTAGTGATGTATGTGAGTATGGAGAATCATCAAAGGTTCCTAATAAGAAAGGAAGAGCATCTACATTGGAGGTAAGAAGAACTTCAAGAGTAAGTAAGCAACCTCAAAGGTATACTTATGAATCTTTCATGAATACTCATTATGCTTTTATGACAAAAGTTGAGCAGGAAAATGAACCCACATGTTATGATGAGGCCAAAGGAGATGAAAAGTGGGAGAAAGCAATGAGAGAAGAAATGGAAGCACTACATGATAACAAGACTTGGAATTTAGTTCCAAGTACACCAAAGCAAAAGGTAATTGGTTGTAAGTGGGTTTTTAAGATTAAAAGAAATAGTGATGGTAGTGTGTCTAGATATAAGGCTAGACTTGTAGCAAAAGGATATAATCAAACTCAAGGTGTGGACTATGAGGAAACATTTAGTCCAGTAGCAAATATGGCAACGGTGAGAACTTTGTTGGCTTTAGCTGCAAGTAAGAGGTGGAATATATATCAACTCGATATAAAGAATGCCTTTCTTAATGGTGAGTTAAATGAAGAAGTGTATATGTCACAACCAGATGGTTATGTGGATGCAAAATGTCCTAATCATGTATGCAGGTTAAAGAAGGCATTGTATGGTCTTAAGCAGGCACCAAGGGCATGGAATGCAAGGTTGGTAAAGTATCTTATGCTGCAAGGATACACAGCAAGTCATGCTGATCCTTCACTTTATGTAAAACATGTAGATGGCATGTGTGTCTATGTATGCATTTATGTGGATGACTTGTTGATTACAGGGAATGATGCAAAAGCAATTGATGAGATAAAAGGTAATTTGGGAAAAGAATTTAAAATTTCAGATCTTGGTTTGCTCAGATACTTTCTTGGGATTGAAATTGTGTATAGCGATGAAGGTATGTGGTTGATACAAAGAAAGTATATATGTGATATGCTGAAAAGGTTTGGTATGCAGGAATGTAAATTTGTTTCTACTCCAATGGAATGTAACGTAAAGCTAAGCGCAAAGGAAGGTGATGAGTTGCATGATATGAATGTATATAGATCCATGGTAGGATCTTTGATTTATGCAACAAAAACTAGACCTGATATATGTTATGCAGTGGGAGTATTGTCACAGTTTATGCATGAACCTAGAGTACCTCATATGCATGCAGCGAAAAGAGTGCTTAGGTATTTGAAAGGTACCATGAATGAAGGATTATTTTATAGTCATGATGCTGATCTAACTCTTAAAGTCTTTAGTGATGCAGATTGGGCTGGAAGCAAAGATGACAGAAGATCCACAAGTGGATATGTGGTAATAGCAGGAAACAAGACATTAACATGGAGTTCAAAGAAACAGCCTACAGTTGCTTTATCTTCTACAGAGGCTGAGTATAGAGGTTTAGCATTGGCTACTACTGAGGTTATGTGGTTTAAAAAGTTGTTTCATGACTTGAATGTGCAGGTTGATGTACCACTGATATATGGGGATAACTTGAGCAGCATTCATATGACCTCAAATCCTATTTTTCATGCTAGAACAAAGCATATAGAGGTTCACTATCATTATGTTCGAGAGAAGGCCATGAACAATGAAGTGCAGGTTTCTTTTGTTGGAACAAAGGATCAAGTTGCAGATATCTTCACCAAATCCTTGGATGGACCAAAGCTTCAAAGATTCAACTATATTCTTGGCATGAAGGAAATACCCTTTGAAACTTGAGGGGGAGAATGTTGCGAACATTTGTTTTATGTAGGGTACAAGTTTCAAATTATGTAAATACCTTTGGGAAGTCTTCAAATACTTCAAGAAGGCTCATATTATTCATAAAATGTAGCAAAAATACCACGTGAGTTCTAGAACATGGTGAGTCAAATTAGTGAGTCACAAGGGAGCTTCAGTGGTGTCCTAGTGGAAGGTCGATGTGGCTAGTTCTCAAAGTCCATCAATACTTTGCTTATTTGAGCACTTGAGTCATGTAATACCTCCATCCAAGTGTCTACCACGAATTTAGATGTATTAGGAAGGTTTTAGATTAGTTTCCCATGCTATAAAAAGAGGAGAAAAGTCGTGATCTTGTGGGATGTCCAAGAGAGTCATATGTGTATCTCTACACTGCTGTAGTTTTGTATGCAGAGATTGCAGAGCTTGTATCTCCCTCATTATATATCCAAATTACATGTTTGATAGCTCATTGGAAAGCTCTTACTGTCTACTTTCTTCCTGGAAATTTTCATAATCATTGGATGTGTGAGCTGAGAGCTATACTCTCTGCAAGTAGTGTGTGTTCTCTGTTTTTTATCCCTGCTGAAGGTCTCCATTAAACCTCAAACTTGCAGAGGTCATATCTCCTTGTGTATGTATCCAAATCATGTGTTCTTTGGCTTGTTAGAAAGCTCTTTAAGTCTACTTGTATTCGGGAAAGTTTCAAAGTCATTGGAGTTATGAGTTAAGAGCAGTAGTCTCTGCAAGTGATGTGTGTCCTCAGGTTCATCTCTGTTTCAAGGTCTCCATTAAAGCTGCATATTGCAAAGGTCATAGCTCATTGTGTATTTATCCATTTGAGGTGTTCTATATCTTGTTGGAAAGCTCTTAGAGTCTAGTTTATGTGTGTGAAACAGTTTTGGAAAATTCCAAGTGAGTAAAGAGAAATTTGCTCTGCAAGAAAATTGGTCTGTGCATATAAGTTTGTGAAAAAGTCAACTAGGTCCTGTTGGGTTTCACCTACTTCTAGCTGTACTTTGGAGATCAATAAACTCCAACAAGGAACACTGCCCTGGCATGGTTTCAGCCGCTAAACGAGAGGCAGTTCAGGAGCATAGACCAACTCCTAGAGGCTTTCATCATTGAGTTCTCTAAGAGTGGCATAAGACATAATACCTCCTCATTGATTCATAGCTTCAAGCAAACCCCTCAAGAGACCGTGAGACTGGCAGGACGAAGGTTTAGGCAATATCTTGAAAGATGCCCTGTCCCCGAGCTACCCACACCAGCTAAGCAAGTGGCTTTATTCTTGGATGGATTGCTAAGTACCAAATTGAGATCTTATGTGTACTTGAAGGACCCTAGGACCATAGAAGAGTGTGTACGCATGTGCATTGACATTGAGGATAACCTAGGGGAGGAGTTAGAGCTTTCCAAAATCTACAAAGATTCTGATGGTGCCTCTAGCCTCTCTTCCACGCAATCCACATCGATCGAGGAACTTGCAGAGAAAGTTGCTCAGAAACTAGGTGTTTCTAGCAAACAAATTCCGAGATTTGCCCCTGTGAAGAGATGCTACACCTGTGGTGGCGACCACATGGCAAATGTATGTCCCATTATGGCTCAACCCCAAGTAAATCCTAGTAGCCAGTACTGCACCATAGAACGGAGATACACCAATCACACCGCACAAGATTGCCCATACAACAAACAGGCAGTTAGGCAACCCAACCCTCAACCATACCCGCAGCAAGGAAGATACCAGAACCAGTATCCGTCACAGCCATATGGCAGGCCACAACAAAACTATCAACCACAATACCAAAACCAACAAAGACCTCAGCCAGTGTTAGCTCAACAACCCCCTGCCCCAGCTAATGTGATTTCGGTAAAGTATGCTGTGGCAGAAGAAAACCTGAATAGAGCTATAGTCCCTGTGACACCCTTGAATTCTGAAAGTGACCCGAGTGACCATAGCTTTGATTCTACACATGTGGATAGTCCCCAGGCGTACTACATGCAGTCTCCAGAACATGATGAGCCCTACTATAGTGAAGAGCCGAGTGAGCCTAGTTGGGAGTCCAACTACACAAACATCATGTATACAAACCCCAACCCTCGACCCCAACCTAGGCAGGTAAGACCCCCATTCCCTAGAGGACCATGTTACAGATGTCAGGGAGATCACCTCATTCGTGACTGTCCCTTGCCTCCACCTACCCAACCCCAGTCAGTAACGATCCAAGGCTATTGTCAGGAGTGTGGAAAGGAGCATCTCTTACGGGATTGTCCTAAGAATCCCAACAATATGCCAAAAATCACTCCCATAAACGTTATTGGGTTAGTTGTAGACTCCACAGGGAGTGTGACTTCCACTGCACCAGTGCAAGTGGTCACGAGAGCTCAAGCATTGCAGCAAAACCAAGCTGTAGATCAAGATCGGGGAAAGAGCCCAGAAGTCAGTGAAACGGAGAGCATAACCAAGAAGAGAACTAGAGCCTGGAGAGATAGTCGGGAAAGAATGAAAAGACAATGGGCTAAAAAGATGAGTGAACTTGAGGAAAGCATAAAAGAAACCAAAGCCAAGATAACTGAACTAACATCTCAAACTCCCTCTCACACTATCCCACCACCATCATTCCCATTGCCATCCGACCCGCCACCTTCCAACCCACCTCATACAATTCCACCACCCCCTAGAGCAGGATCAGTATTAGCTGATCCCACTCCTGAAGATATAGACATGATGCTTAAAGCATATCAGGCCAGAATTCAAGAAGGGCCAAATGTAACGGATCATGACAAGTGCTACCCTAGGGCTGACCTAGAGATAGAAAGAACCAAGCTTTGCGCGAAAATGGTCGCATTGGCTCAGACGATGTTTGAAGCTAGTCGCCTTTTCAATTACTCGGGCTCAGCCAAGACGCAATTACACTTGGATGGACTTCTAGAGAAGTTAGAGGGCATAATTGCAAGATCTGCCAAGGAAGAAAAAAATCAAGAAAAAGATAAAGCAAGCAAAAACATGAACCATCCCCCATCGGAAGTTTATGTGCCCAATTCCACGGAAGCAGACAACCCCTCCTCCTTAGAAAGAATAGAGAGGCTAATTGCACAATAAAAAAAGGAACCTACCCCTCAAAGAAAGGAAAGGGCAAGAGAACGGATAAGCCAGCCTCTTCAGGAAGCCCATGTGCCTCCTCAAGAAGCTTACCTTTCCCCCCAAAAGGCAGAGGAGCCTCCCTCGAAAGCTCACGTACCTCCACAGGTTGCCTACATTCCTTCTCAGGGAGCATACAAGCCTGTTCGGAAAAGTAATAGAATAAGTAACCCTCCCCAGGAAGCTTGTGCTCCAGCCATCTATGAGAACGAGGAGAGAGCCAACGATAGAATAAGCCCTCCTTCCCAGGTTGCTTATGTGCCTAATTCTACGGAGCCAGACACTTCTTCTTCTATGAATCGGTTTGCACCAGACTTCCTACGAGAAATTCAAGAAGATAAATGGGATAACGAAAGTGAAGTCGCCCCTCCCTTTGAACTTGTGGATGATGCACACGACCAATTCCCACAAGACATCCCATCTATTTACGGGGAGCAGGAGAGTACCCAATCTCAAGAAGGATTAGACTTTGAGTCTAATTCCATACAAGAGCTACCCCACTTCACAGGCCCCTGGGAAGCCAAGTCTACTTGTATGAGAACCCCCACAGTCATGGTAAGAAACGAAGATTCAGTCATACCTAGGAACACAGAGGTAGTGAAAAACACAAAAGTGCAGTGCAATCTCAAGTTAGAAGAGCTACTCAAGATTAGACCTGAATTATGGAAACATGTAGCCAAACAAGTACCAGAGATAGCAAAACCTCGTTCCCAGGTAGGATCACATAGGACAGTGCCAGAAATACCCTTGGATAAGATAGGAGATATGTGTGAAGGTGAAGAAGGGAACACCTATCTTCCCATCACCTACCAAGAGTACACCACCAAGGCAATTTTGGACTCAGGTGCAGGAGTTGCAATTGCCACTACTTCCCTATGGAAGCGTTGGGGCAAGCCAGCACTCAGGCCAACGAGAATGAAATTGCAGATGGCCGATGGTCATATTGAGAGACCCTTAGGATTGCTAGAAGGAATAACTCTCACCACCTGTGGTGTCGAGTTCGAGCACACATTTGCCATATGTGATTTTAGCAAGAACCATGCCTATGAAATGATCTTGGGACGACCCTTTATGCGACAGTTGCAAGTGGTACAAGATTGGGGAACCAATTCTTTGTACCTGCAACACTTGGGTGTTACGACCAAAGTGAATCTCAAGGATTACTCTCATAGAGATGTCCCTCCTATTCAATGGAATCCCATCCATAGAGCGAAAGATGATACAGAATCGGTGCATTCCATAGGGTCTAGATCCTCATGGATGCATGAAGACACTCACTTATGGATGTGCAAGGTAGCAGTAGAAGAAGAGAAGAGAGAGAAAGCCAGAGAGGTAGGTGCAAAAGAAACCCATAGATCAATCCAAGACCCAGCCTATGCACCTGTAGTTTTTCCAGACGAAGAATTTGAACCTCACGGTTGGGCAGAAATTCTAGCAACAATGGACGTAGCCATCAATGAAGAACAATGGACACCTCACTGTGATGAGGATGGCTATGACATTTCAGTCTTCTCCATAGAGCCAATCATGGGAGAGGCAGTTCTAGAAGAATGCGAACCTAGCCCTGATGCATTTGAGGATGCAAGTGACTCCGATCTCGAGTCAATCATTATGGACCCACCATTTGCATCAGATGAAGAATACTTCCATGAAGTAGAATTTCAACCCCAGAGGCATGGAGAGCTTACAAATGATGTAAGATTAGCAACACATGTGACCCCGAAAGAAGAAGGAAAGAAACGAAAGAAGAGAGAAGCCTCACCAGAAGAGGAAGAATCTTTGTTTGAGGTCCCAGAAAATTTTAAGAAGTATGAGATAGATGACAGGAGAGTCATGATAAGAATGCCTAAACGAGAGGCACAATCAGGAGAGGCCTATGATAACAAAGAAACTACCAAGAAAATAGTAGTGGCCCTAGAAGAAGGAGAGGAGAGATGCACGTACATAGGCCATGACCTAACAGAGGAAGAAGAGCATGCGCTAATAGCCTTGCTAAGAGAATACAGGGATGTGTTCGCTTGGAGTTACAAGGATTTGAAAGGTGTTGACCCTGATATATGCTCACACACTATCCCCATGACCTCAGATGCTAAACCCTCTAAGCAAAAGCCCTATACTTATAACGATAATTACGCTGCTAAGATCAAAGAAGAGATAGATAGATTGGTCGAAGCTGGATTTATCTATGAAATTGAGCACACTGAGTGGGTATCCCCCATCGTAGTGGTGCCCAAAAAGAATGGCAAGCTGCGCGTATGCATTAACTTGAAGAAGGTTAATGCAGCCACAATTCGAGATAACTATCCGCTTCCCATCACAGAACATCTCTTAGAAAGGGTAGCAGGTAAGGAAGTGTACAGCTTCCTCGATGGATTTTCGTGCTACAATCAAGTAGCCATAGCTCCAGAAGATCAGCATAAAACAGCCTTTGCCACAGAATGGGGCATTTTTGCCTTTCGGGTAATGCCATTTGGGCTTACCAATGCACCAGCGACCTTCCAAAGACTAATGTGCCATGTATTTAAAGAGTTCCTGAGGAAGAATTTAGAAGTCTATGTTGATGATCTTTGTGCTCATTCCAACATTAGACAAACCCATATCCTCGAACTCAGACAAATCTTTGACAAATGTAGAGAATATCAGGTCTGCCTGAACCCAGAAAAATGCGTGTTTATGGTCAGGCAGGGCAAGATTCTAGGACACATTGTGTCAAAGAATGGCATATCTACTGACGAGGAGAAAGTGAGAGCCATAGCAGAGCTACCTAGGCCAAGGAATGTCAAGGAAGTACAAGCTTTCATGGGGGATTGTGGTTACTACCGCCGGTTCATTCACATGTATGCCGTCATTGCAAAGCCCATGTACGGACTTCTGACTAACTTTGAGTGGACTGATGAATGTGAGAACTCCTTCCAGGAGCTTAAACGAAGATTATGTTCAGCACCAATATTGAACACACCTGATTGGAATAAGCCATTCCATGTTCACGTGGATGCATCCAATTATGCTATTGGATGTGTACTCGCACAACCTACTGGTGAAGGTAATATGGATCTTCCAATTGCCTATGCCAGTAGACGGTTGAATGCAGCTGAACGAAATTACACCACTACGGAGAGAGAAGGCTTAGGCATGGTATATGCAGTCAAGAAATTTAGACACTATTTGCTTGCAAATAAGTTTAAATTTTTTACTGATCATCAGGCTTTGCTATACCTCGTAAACAAACCATGCAATACAGGAAGATTAGTGAGGTGGTTTCTCTTGCTCATGGAATATGACTTTGAGGTTGTGGTAAGGAAAGGCAGGACTCATTTAAGAGCAGATCATCTCTCTAGGCTCACGTCGGGAGAAGCCCCACAGGGAGTATCAGATGATCTTCCTGACGCTTACTTGTTCAATTTAGAAGTGGTGCCGCAGTGGGCTAAGCCATTGGTACCAGTATTGACATACGGGCCTAACCATCCAATAGTAAACACACGGAATAAAGAGCTCGTGAAAGCCCAAAAGTACCACATCATGGCAGGAAGCATGTACAAGCACACAGATAAAGGGATCTTGGCTTGTTGCGTAGAAGAGGATGAGTACGCTAAATGGTTGCAATTAGCACACGTAGGTGCACTAGAGCAACACCATCCAAAGCAACGAACTTTACAGACCCTAAAGAGACTCGGAGTACATTGGCCAACTATGGAAGCGGATGTCCAAAAGTTGTGCAAAGAATGCCCAATCTGTTGCACTAAACCACCTGTGGAACACGCCACTCTTTATCAAGTATCCATTGTGCCAGATTGGAGTGAACCTCTAGTATCCTTCCTGAGGACAAAAACATTCCCTCCAGATATGACCTTGGCTAGGAAAAGGAGCTTAGAACAAGAAGCCCAGGATTACTCACTCATTGGTGATAATCTATACAAGCGTGGTAAAGATGGTTACCTAAGGCTATGTGTCCATGAAAGTGAATATCTCAAGATCTTGGAAACTGCTCACCAAGGTGTAGCAGGAGGACACTTTGGACCAGATAGGGTGATCAAGGCAATACTATTTGCGGGCTTCTGGTGGCCGACCCTTCACATGGATGCACATACCTATGTGAAACGCTGTGATGTCTGTCAGAGGACTCAATATCCTATACGTAAAGATGAGATGCCACTGAAACCGATGATGGGTGGACGTGCATTCTCTAAGTGGGGAATAGACTTCATAGGTCCTATTAATCCCCCAGCTAAAGGTTCCCATGCAGAATATATCATTGTTGCAACAGACTATCTAACTAAGTGGGTGGAAGTAAAAGCCACAACGAAGAACGACGCTCAAACAACTGCTAAATTCTTGTTTGAGAATGTATTCACAAGATATGGGCTACCTATAGAGCTAGTTAGTGATAGAGGCACTCACTTCTTGAACGAAGTAATTGAAAATTTGCTCCAAGAATTCTTGGTAATACATAAGAAGTCGGCCCCCTATCACCCTCAAGCTAATGGACAAGCCGAAAGCACCAATAAGATCCTGTGCAATGTGTTGACCAAGCTCGTGAATAATAAACGCTCTGATTGGGACAAACAGCTGCACCATGCTGTTTGGGCATACCGAGTCGCCTACAAAACGGTACTCCAAGCCACCCCCTTTCAGATGGTATTTGGCCAAAATGCTGTGCTACCCTTAGACTTCTTGATTCCTACATTGAGAATAGCACAAGAGCACGAATGGACAGGTCATGAGCTCTCCTCTAGGATCTTTGACCTTGAACGATTAGGAGAAACAAGACTGAGAGCAGCTGCAGGGATATATGCAGCTAAGAAGAGACAGAAGGCATACTTTGATGCCCACGTTAAGGATAAAGGTTTAAAGTCAGGCGACTTAGTCTTAGTCTACACATTAAAGCAACATGCGAGGAAACTGGAGAAGAGAGGCTATGGACCTATGATCATCAATAGGATTTCCACGAGTGGAGCAGTACAACTAGCCACCTTAGAGGGTGATGTTCTCCCAAACTATATTAGCGGATGCAGAGTCAAGTTGTATCAGGAACCTCTCACAGAGGAAATGCTAAGTCGACTCAACACTGCTAAGAAACGCAAAGAGGAAGAAAAGCGAATTCGAGAAGAAGCTCAAGCAGAAGCCCTAGAACGCATACGGAAAATGAAATTAAGAAGACAAGGTGGAGAGCACCCTAGGCAAGATGCATATGCAGATCACGGATATGACGTGGCTATGTGTGAAATTTCAAGTGTTAGCTCACATAGGATAACTGATCGACGTCCTTTCATAACCTTAGATATAGGACAAGGAAAGAGTGCAAGGACTGTAAGAGCCTTGATTGACTCAGGTGCAGCCACTAGTGCTGTTAAATTGTCTTACTGTCAAGAGTTGCAATTAATTGTCAATCCTGTGGAAGCATATCTCATAGGATTGGGAGGCGTGGAAACCCCTTGCATGGGCGAGGTGGAACTTCCCCTCTATATTCATGATGAGGCAATGACGGTTAAAGTACTAGTATGTCAAGATGAGGACCTCACGGAACCCCTTGTCTTGGGTCAAGATTGGATCTATGACCAAGCAGTCAACTTAAACCTAAGAAGTGGACTTCTTCAGGTATGGGTGAATCAGACTAGAATTACGATGGAGTTAAATAATGGAGCACTCAAGGAATTAGAAAAGACACGGACTCCTGGTCCCTCCAGGGGTGCACATGAAGTTGATCATGCTGTTCTTGTCCAAGGCTATGTGATGCAGAAGAATGAAGACATCAAAAAAGGAGTCAGAACCACAATGGAACTCCCTTCTTTTCCAAAGGCCAGAAGGAGGCAGCAACTAAGGGCCGATCAATCACTGAAGACTCTCCGGGCGAGAGACCAAAAGAACGCGCGAAGTAGAACAACTCAGCCAATGAAACAAATGTGGGTGCGGAAAGGCGAGCTGCCGACCGTAACGAAGTCGCAACAACGGTCTCAACTTCCTATTAGTAATCAACAACTTGATGCTAATAAGAGGACTCTTAGAGCCTCTATGGGGAAAATAAAATCTATTTGGGTGCCCAAGAGGTCGATGAAGGCTAGCCCACAGTCAAGACAAATTTGGGTGCCTAAGGCTTGCTTGCGGGCGCAAATAGCTACGCCGAAGCCACAACCTATACAGCGTAACCCATTCACTCGCACGGCCAGCATTCACTTGTCTTCAACACTCAAGAACATACCAAGGCCCATGAGCACAAACATACTCACTTGTAAATGGGTCCCTAAAAGGCCTCATTTTCAAGCCGATACAACTATAAAGTTCTCTAGAGCCTCTACGACACCAAGAAAAAGACCCATCCACTGCATTTGGCAGCCTAAGACCTGTAATAAACCCCCCGACCCCAATTTGTAAATTCATCCCCACTTACTAACTACATTAGTTTCCTAGGACTACCCACGAACTAACTACACACACTGTCTTCGTGCACTTACTAACCACTAACTCACCATCTACTTCATGTTAATGTTGCAACGGGGACCACAACAGATTTATTCTGTGCATTACGATGTTAACACGTGGTTCTATATTCTCACAGAACCAACCAGCAAACAGGGCCATGGCAGAAGCAGGTGCAAGTTCTCAAGCCGGACCCGGTGCCCAGATTGTGGACATAGAAACACTCCTCCTCGAGCCACATCTCACCGCAAGGCCGCAAGAACTTCAAGCCGTGCATGTGCTCCCCATTCAGGATCCTCCTCAAGGGCACACTTCTCAAGTAGGTAAGCATGCGCATTGGTTCAGTGATGTCGCTGGACCATTGGGCGATGGAACCTATTTCTGGGAAGCAGAATTGGAATTTAATGGCAAATGGGGTCGATACCACTTTTTCACGCGCGAGTTTGAAAGCTATCAAAACGCCGAAGTCATGCGATCAGTTTGGATCAAAGCAGGTGTGGACAGTTATTTCAGGGCCCACTTACCAAAGCCGGATTTCTTACGATGTTCATATCTGATCAGTACCATCACGCCAAGCAGGGCCAAGGGAGGCGACAGCACCTTTGTGTTGCCATCACTGCTACCGGGTCATGAGCTTAAAAGATTCAAATTGACCCTCAATCTGGTAAGAGAAGCATTGGGTATGTATGGCATGCACATCCCCACAGAAAAGGAAACAATGGTGCCAGGTCGAATGAAACAGAAAGATCTTAATAAGCTGAAGGATATGGTAGCGATGACACCTACCATTGCGCTTCACCTGCGGACCATCATGCAACATTTTGCTTTCCCCGCACAGGAAAGATTCACAATGCCCCCAAAGAAAATTTGGTTCAGTTTGTATCTAGCAGAGACAGAAAGCCTTCCCATCAATGTGCCACACTGGATCATAGATCAGATCCACCTAGCCCATCAGAGGTGGAACAAGAAGCAAAAAAATGTGCTTCATGGATGTTGTGCTCTCACAAAAATAATCTACCGATGTCTGGCCTATGATGTGCCTATTCAGCGGGCACTCATATGGCCCCGTGCTCAGGAATTCCAAAGAAGACTATCAGCAGCAGGTCCCCCATCAAAGAAAATGAGGGGGGGAGTACAACTACCATGTGCTCAACCAAGGGGAGCCACCACTACACCAGAAATTACCCCTCCCCAAACACGACGCGTTAGGCCATTCACAATCCGGTTATCAAGACCAAGCACAGATGGGCCTAATCTGGTATTCCCACCCGTCCCATCAGATCTGGAATTCCCACAGGGTTTTACTCTAAATGACCTCACGGATGAAGAAGTAGCCCGACTGATCTATGATTCTAATCTCGAGACGGAAACAGAACAGGCTCAGGAACCACAACCCCAAACAACAACAGCAGCCCCCACCCGACCCGAAGCGGTAGACGTCGACGTAGAGGAACAAGAGGAAGAACAAGAGGAAGAAGCCTATGAGGAACAAGAATATGACGAGCTTTCAGAGCTGGCAAGTGCCCCTGCGTATTCGACACAAATCAAAAGACTATATCGAACCATGCAACTGGTTCAAGAACAGCATAAGATGTCACTGGAATCAGGCAAGAAACTCATGAACCAGTTGCTAGCAGAGGAAGGTGTGGACGAGATGTTCATTGAGTCCATAAACCTTCATGCCGACGCAGTAGGATTGGATGAGGCCATCCATGAGGCAATGGCCTACATTCACAGATTTGAGAAGAGGGTTCCCGTTCGTCCCAGGAGGTCTGGGAAACAGATTCACATCAATGTATCAGCACCAGGAGAGACAACGCAAGCAGACGAACATCAGGAAGCACCACTCTCACCACCATCCCCACCTCGCACTACACACTTCACTCCACCACATGACACTAGCACCACCTCGTCCACTACCACCACCATTGTCATGGGTATCCCACTCTCTCCGGGGATCCAATTCGGGGGAGTCACCATGCCCACTTTCACCACTCTGTTCACTGACGTCACATCCACTGCACCCACGATCCCCATCTACACTGTCACTCAAACAACTGACACTATGGCAACATCACCTGCCACAGCACCGCTCCCTCCCCCCATGCCACCTTCATCTCCCATCCCCCCTCCACCCACATCTCCACTTGCATCCACATCATCCACAACTCCCTTTCCCGCCCCCATTCCCCCTGCATCTTCACCCCTCCCAGCATTATTTAATGTAAATAGCATATTTTGAGCATTAAATCAATGTGTATATCAGCTCCAGAATGAGTACAGAGCTCTGGACGGCCGGTACCAACAACTGACAACACACCACCAGAACTTACAAAGGCAATTTCACATCCTACAAGAGGAAAACACAGAGGTGAATCAACGCTACACAACGCTTGAGCAGGCTCACCAAACACTATTGGAGACACCACAACCATCGACAGAATCAGGAGTAAAACAACTAGAAGCTTTGCTCGAAGTATACCAGGCCGATAACCTACGAGTCAGACGCAACTTGGCACTACTACGAAAACATATGGCCAGAGCACTGGAAGAGAACAAAAGACTGCAAAAACAAAATGAAGAGAATCTGGAAGCGGCAATGGAAGGCTCCCCTCACGAGATAGATCCAGAGCAATTTAAAGCAATTCCCACGGAGACGATGAAAACCATTCTGGAAAGCTATGCAGATCTCCTGGAAGCCCATGATGACTTGGAAAGAGAGCGTGACACACTTCAGAGCAGGCTGAAGGAACAGGAAGAACAACCGAAGAGTGTCCCATCAACCTCCACCTCAGACGAAGTAAAGGCCTTAACCGAGCAGGTAGCAGAATTACAAAAGAGGTTACTGACCTACGAGAGGCAGCCATCCCCTGTGGTAGAACCAGAGCAAGAAGAGCTAGTCCCTATTGAGGTAGATGATTCTTATGAGGAACCGTATGTTCCTATGCCAATGCCAGGCGGGCGACAAACCTCAGAGGGACTAGACACATTGGAAGTGGAAGCACCCGAGTGGCTTCAGACACTGGAAAGGACAGCGAACACTCACGAAGAACGGGTGGCAATTCAGATCCAATCACTAGCGAACTTAGAAGAGACTGTCATAAAGTCTGAATACTTCAGAAGCATGTCTCACCATAGATGGATCGACACCAATAATGACCAGTATGTGCCATTCTGTATACTTTTGGCTGATTACAACGCGGAGATTCAACGACAATGTGGCAAACCTCCCACCTTTGCTACACAATTTGGTCCAGATGATATACCAGAAAGTGCTAAGCGTGGGTCCATCCATCAACCCACCTGGAGAATCAGGCTTTTGGAAACGTATCCAGAAATGGTCCGAACCTGGAATAATATGCCGTTGTTTATTAAGTACAACCCTTGTTACATTCCAGTTCTGCGACGACGCACCTGGCCTGAATTCACTATAGCTGTCAGAGACATCAAAGCCTGTGCAAAATGGTTGAATTATGTTTATCTAGCACCTCCACGAGGACCTCCCACAGTCAATTACATGATTTCTACAATCCGTCACTGGAGTACTAGGCTACGCAATAATCCTGATGTGATGGCCCAGATGTGCATGAAAATATTTGAATTAATGCTGATCACTTTCAGGACGTTTAAAAACATTAAGGACCCTCACTTCTCAGGTGTAGGCTTTATGACAGGAAACCAAGATCTAGTGTATGATATGAGTACCACCCCGTCCATTGAAGTAATATATGCCTGGCACGCCAGAATCAAGTACCTCCCAGCCTGCTTTAAACAGACATTTGAGGAGATGTTCATCATAGGATTCTGGGAATATCACTCCGAAATCTTTATACCCAGACCATCACATCTCCTCCACTTATTTGCTGTGGAGAGAACTATTTACTCAGAACAATTAAGGGTGCCTCATCCAGATGTTCCCGGTCCTATAAATTGGGATGAGCTGCTCACAGACCTAGCACGCGGATTGCGCCTCGAAGAACACCACCTAGCCTCCGATGTCGTCCAATATTACGTTCAAAAATCTTCTAGACAAGGGTCTGTCAGGGGCGACAGACGCGAGAGTGGGGGGGGTGTTGGCAGCAGTCAGGGAACCGAAGGAGCCACAAGACGAAGAGAGTCAGAGCGAAGGGACAGCACAAGCATACACGGCAGTCAAAGAAGATCTGGCAAGTAGGCCATCTAATTTTTCAAGACATCAAGGAGTTGAGCACACAAGAAGAACCGAAGGAACCACAAGACGAAGAGAGTCAGAGCAAGTAGGGAGCTCAAAGAGGTGTATGACAAATCAATAGAGAAAACCCCTACACAAATAGTGATTTTCGTCACTAAAAACCATTGTAAATATCATTTCGTATTTTTGTAGCTCCATTTTGTGCAAGCCAAGGAGTCCTTGAGCTTGAGGAGCTTTAGAAGTATCTACCTGCCAATTTTCATATTTTTTAGATCTCGTTTGAGCCCTCTTTAAGCCCTGGAACCTAATTTTTAACTAGGCCGGACACTAGGTCTGAACAGGGCCAAAGCTAGTCAAAAACTATAAAAGGAGCTAGAGAGCTCATTTTTGAGGTTAGATTGTAATTGAAACTAACTTGTAAGAGCTTCTTGAAAGTAATCTAAAAACTCCATTGCTACTCACTCTTTGTCTTACTGTGTGTGCGCGTGTGTGTGTATGTGTGTGCATGTTGGTGTGCTTCTCACTCACACACTTGTGCTTCCACTTGCTCGAGGTCTTCATACCATCCTCACGTCTTCCCGGATTGACATTAAAGGAGGTGCTACTCATCACTGAGCTACAGTATACAAGTAGATCCAGATAAAATTTCGGCAGTATTAGAAGCCCCGGTGCCCACTACACCGAAGGAAGTTATGCGCTTCATGGGCCAAGTAAGATGGCATGGACGACACCTACGGTGGCCTGCTCATTTAGCAATACCACTGAACAAGCTAATCACCAAGACTCCTCGACAATTTGAGTGGACTCAGGAGTGTCAGATAGCATTTGATCGTTTAAAGAATTTATTAACACAAGTTCCCATCTTACAGCCGCCGGACTGGGATCGCCCATTTCATGTATTTGTTGATGCTTCAGATATAGCAATAGGAAGTGTCTTGATGCAACAAATTGATAAGTGGTTCAGACCAGTGTACTATGCAAGTCGAAGATTAGCCCCTGCCGAGAAGAATTACTCTGTAACAGAAAGAGAATGTCTAGGTCTAGTGTATTCTGTCAAGAAATTCAGACATTACTTGTTGGGCCGTAAATTTACCTTTCATATAGATCATGCTGCGCTTGTCTATCTAGTTCGGAAATAGCATCTAGGTGGTCGATTAGCACGATGGGTTCTACTTTTACAGGAATTTGACTACGAAGTCATTCATCGGCCAGGCAGTTCACATGCCTTAGCAGATTTCCTCTCCCGCTTAGATTCCGGTGAAGCTCCGGTAGGCATAGATGACACAACTCCGGCAATTTATGTCTCTGAACCAACGAATGATGAAATTACAGACCCACCTATACCATCTACATATTATGATCAGACCCTGACCTTTCTCACTGATGGCTGCCTTCCATCTCAGACTTCTACGACAATACGCAAGAAAGTTGCAGTTTTCAATCGTGGATTTCGGTTGATTGCTGGAGAATTATACCATGTGGATCATTTTGGAATTTTACTTCGATGTATTCCACCACATGAAGTTAACTCAGTTATTACTTTGGCTCACTCAATTCCTTCCAGTGGCCATTTTGCTGCAGACTTAACTCACCGGAAAATTCTGCAAAGTGGTCTCTGGTGGCCAACTATGTACAGAGATGTATCAAAGTTTGTCAAACAATGTGATACTTGTCAAAGATCTGGACAGCCCCTGCAACGTCATCTTTTTCCTCTGCAACCCATCTTACCATTGGAACCTTTCCAGAAGTGGGGTCGTCTGAGAGTGAAGCAGAATTAGCTCGTCTGAGAGTGAAGCACAGAAATCAGCCGAAGAAGATAAAGAAGAAGATAAAGAAGAAGAAAAGTAGGAAGAAGACACATTCCACGACACCGCAACCTCCATGCAGAATGAATCCTCTGTGCAATCTTCCCAGGAGCGACAACAAGAAACTCGTACTGAAGCTGAAACAACATCGCCCGCAGAAACATCAAAGCGGCAGTCTGAAGAAGAACAACAAACAGGGGAAGAACAAGCTGCTAAAGACGCATTGGACAGACTACTTAAGGCAGTGGAATCCACATTTGCGGAGCAGGAACAACAAAACATAAATCAGGTAACAACTCAAACCGTAACTCCCACTCCCCCACCGGAACCACCCATCATCCCCATCCAGCTCAGTCACCCTGCCGAAACCGCCGAATCCTCATCCTCCTCCCTCAACTACTCTCCACCAACTCCCAACAGCTCCTTAACGCATCCACTTCCCAACCACAACCCCAACTACCCCTTCCTTCCATTCCAATACTGTCCGAACTGGCCAATATGGGCCATGTTCTTATCAATTTATCTCAGCAACTGCCCATCCACATGAAATCTGCCACAGATAGTATCCGCAATGAGCTACAACATAAAGTTGACATGCTAGAAGCTGACATCAGCCCCCTACAAGAAGAATTACTAATTACCAAAGCCGAAAACCAATCCCTGCAAGATCAATTGAAGGAACTATAGGCAAGACTCACCGAACAAGAAATGCTAATCAATCAGAGGGATATAGCACTGGCAGAGCTCACCGAAAAGGATAAGCTATTAACCGAAACACAGGCAGAAGTCAGTCAATTAAAACTAGAACTGCAGGATAAGAGGATGCCAGAATTGCATTAGGTAATTTGCTGGAAGAAACAAGACAAACACTGGACGAAGTGGTACAAAAAGGACAAGAGCAGCACGAGCTGGCAATGAGAACCACTGAGGAACTCCAAAGATTTAAGTTAGATTTCGATCAGGTAAACAACATATTACGACGAAAGCTAACACAAGAAGCCCAGACACAGAAGCTGATAACAGATCTAAAAAGAGAACGTGACGCATACTCCAGAACTATACAGTACCAAAACCAGGAGATTGAACGAAGAGAAAATCAGCTTGAAAATCAAAAGGACAGAGTAATCAATATGCAGAAGCAACTGGAAGAAATGAAGGTCTCAAGAGATGCAGGCCTGTCCAACGAGTTCTACCTACAGGAGGCCTTTTTGCAAACACAGGCCGAGATTTTGCTCACCGAAGCTATAGCTCTAAGCTCTGTTAGAATAGATGCATAGCTAGTAGAGCCGGAAACTCTTAAACAAATAGTAGAAACTCTCAAGAAAAAAATAGCCCGTACTTTCCGATTAGCTAGGAATATGTATTTAGAAGGAATAATAGACGAACAATAATTTTGTACAACTTGCGGGTTCGAGTCCACCGGGCGTGCTAGTGTTAGTCGACCGTCGGATTGGGACAGATGTAACGGAAATCGTGGCAGAACACGCGCGAAAGGTGGTTACACACCTATTTGTACTTTCTATATAAAGTAATGAGAAGAAGCGCTCATGGAGAGAGAGGGCGATGTAATTTTGGCCTATTGTCGTGTTATCACCAGACTATTCGTCTGGTTGTCTGTCTGAGTGTTGAGGTAGGGTTCGTTTTACATAACCCCTGTGTTCTACATTCTTGTGCGTATTTGGTTTTGTATATCGTTCTTGTTGCCTGTCGATGATCTTGGTTCTGTTGATAAATTTCATAACGTTCGGGAGATAACTATACTATCAGTCTGAATGTTACTGTGTAACGATTGGAGTTCTCATAGTATCTTGGCGATTCTCTACGTAGACTAATGGTACTGTGTGTGTCTGTATTTATTACCTAGTGAACTCCGTTGAGATTATGAGTTCCATTACTGTTGTCTGAGTAAGTTGTTTATGCATCGTTGTGGGATTATGCTCACGCACTGTGTATTACGACTTCTTGAATATTTTTGGTCGAGAATTGGCGAAATTCAACTGTGTAGTGTTCTGATATTCGGATCTACACTGTGTTGTTGTAAATACTGGAATCTGTCTGCGTGCGGCAAAGTTAAGTGCAGTAAAGATCTGCTAAGTTGATTACTGAGTTTCCAGTACTGTGTGTTGGACTCTCAAACTCTCTACGTTACGGTGTTGTTTGATCGTTGAACCCGTTCTGAGAAGTTGATCGAATACTCTTGTTTTGGTAATTTCAATCAGTTAATATGTAGATGCAATATGACATCTTCGCGCATTTGGTACGCTGGTTGAGCTAAGACTGTGACGGTAAATTCTCAGTACGGCAATTCGATAGAGTTCTCAGCATTATTACCGTGTTGAGTGTGAACAGTACCTTTGGGAACTAAGTACAGGGCCTCTGTCTAACAGACCCCTACCACTCCCAAGAACCCACTTAGGTTGGTTAAACGCACTTCTGATAGTTAGAACGAAGCGTTTAACATTTTAACACTTAACAAGTAGTGTTGCTCTAATGCACCCACATGTGTTAATTGCAACCACTTAGCGTACTCATCCTCTTCCACACAACAGGCTAATATTCCTTGATCTGTATGTTTGTACATACTTCCTGCCATGATATGATACTTCTGGGCTTTTACTACCTCCCTATCTTGAGTGTTTACTACTGGATGTTTAGGCCCATAGGTCAGTACTGGCACTAAGGTCTTGGCCCACTAGGGTACTACTTCCAAATTAAACAAGTAAGCATCAGGAAGGTCATCTGACACTCCTTGTGGGGCCTCTCTTGATGTGAGCCTCGAAAGATGATCGGCTCTCAAGTGAGTCTTGCCTTTCCTCACCACAACCTCAAAGTCATATTCCATTAGTAAGAGAAACCATCTTACTAATCTACCTGTATTGCATGGCTTGTTTACCAAGTACAATAGTGCTTGATGATCTGTAAAAATTTAAACTTATTTGCAAGCAAATAGTGTCTAAATTTTTTAACTACATATACCATGCCTAATCCTTCTCTCTCAATGGTGGTATAATTTCGTTCAGCTGCATTTAACGGTCTACTAGCATAGGCAATGGGAAGATCCATATTACCTTCATCTATAGGTTGTGTAAGTACACACCCAATAGCATAGTTGGAGGCATCCACATGGACATGGTATGGCTTGTTCCAATCCAATGTAGTTCAAGATTGGTGCTGAACTCAATCGTCATTTAAGATCATTGAAAGATTTCTCACATTCATCAGTCCACTTAAAATTAGTCAAAAGTCCATACAGAGGCTTTGCAATGATGGCATACATGTGTATAAAACATCGGTAATAGCCACAATGCCCCATGAAAGCTTGCAATTCCTTGAGATTCTTTGACCTAGGTAGTTCTGCGATCGCTCTCACTTTCTCTTTGTCAGTGGATATGTCGTTCTATGACACTGTGTCCTAGAATCTTGCCTTGCCTGACCATGAAAACACTCTTTTTAAGAGATGTTCAGTGATGGGAAGTTGATAGTTATCTCGAATAGTGGCTACATTAACCTTCTTCAAGTTAATGCATACATGTAGCTTGCCATTCTTCTTGGGCACCACTACAATGGGGGATCCCCACTCAATGTGCTCAATTTCGTAGATAAATCTAGCTTCAACCAAGCGATCTATCTCTTCTTTGATCTTAACAGCATAATTATCATTATATGTGTATGGCTTTTGCTTGGAGGGTCTGGCATCTGAAGTCATGAGAATAGTGTGTGAGCATATGTCAGGGTCTACACCTTTCAAGTCCTTATAGCTCCAAGCAAATACATCTCTGTATTCTCTTAGCAGAGCTATCAAATCTTGGTCTTCTTCTTCTGTCAAGTCATGTCCTATGTAAGTGCATCTCTCTTCTCCTGCTTCTATGGCAATGACTATTTTCTTGGTGGTTTCTTTGCTATCATAGGTGTCACTCTAGCACAATGGTGAGTACCAACGTGAGGAGTTTCACCTCATAAATGTCAATCTGTGGAGACGTGAGGACCGGTATGAAGACCAAGAGCAAGTGAAGTGCACAAGTGCGTGAGTGAAAGCACACAAGCATGCACACACATACACACACACACGTGCACAAGGTAAGAGCAAAGAGTGGAACAATGGAAGATCTTCGATTGCAAGTGAACTCTCTTACAAAGCTAAAATCTACAACAAGCTAACCTCAAAAATGAGCTCTCCAGCCCTTTTTATAGTTTTTGAGTGGTTTTGGCCCTATCCAGACCTAGTGTCCAGCCTAGTTAAAAATTAGGTTCTAGGGCTTATTTGGGGGCTCAAACGGAATCTAAAAATTATGAAAATTGGTAGTATGATACATCTAATACTCCTCAAGCTCACGAACTCCTTGGCTTGAACAAAATGGAGTTGTAAAAATAGAAAATGGTATTTACAATGATTTTTAGTGATAAAAATCACTATTTTTATAGGGATTTCTTCTGAAAATTTGACATGTGATTCTTGGAGCTCCCTACTTGCTCCTTCTTCTTGTGTGTCCACTTCCTTGATGTGCTTCCATGCTTTTTCCTTGACCTTGAGCTTCAACACTCCCCCCCCCTCTAGAGTTTGTCGTCCCTGACAGACCTTTGTTGTAGTGGTTGTTCCGTGTAGTTCTTGGAGAGATATTGTCCATCATGTATCCACAGGAGCGGTCCATCTTCCAATTGTAGCTTGGGCAGATATCTGGTTCCTCATTTTGTCACTGCTACCTTTGTATGTACGTCTTCCTTTTATTCCCGCTTGATGGTGTCGTTGTGAGCTTTCAAAAATTGTGAGCTACTTGAAAGAGGTTGTCAATGTTGGGTATGAGCAACTCGCGTGGTGGATTGCTTCCTTGCGCTTGTTGTTGTCCCCTTGATGTCACTGCATCTTCCAAAGATGGCTTTCCTCGTTTTCATGTCAAGTACTTGTAACCCATGATGGATGATGGGTGAGTGCATAAGTGCATGGGTTGGACAAGATATGTGCCTTGTGCATGGCCTTGTAATATAGCCCTATGCATGCATACTTGGAAAATGCATTGGAAAAGTTATGGTGCAAGAAGTTGGGTCTTGAGCTAGGTACTCAAGGGTATGCCAACGAAGAAGTTTTCTAATCGACCATGGTTATGTGGTTGTTGAAGCATACAATTCTTACCATGGTGAAAGTTCCATCGATCGTCACTCTTCATGTTGTATGCCCGTCGTGATGATTGACCGCTGGCTTGTCTCATCAGAGATTGTTCAAGCATGCACTCTTGTTCTGTTACTCTCTTTGTTTCTTTTTCTTTTGTTTTCTCTCTTTTTTTTTTTGGAACAATGGAATAAAACAAGAAGAAAGGTGTTAGCATCAATAAAATATTTTACATATGTCAGATGTGTATCATGTGCCTGGGATTCTCAATTGTGTCTATGCACGGTCGTGTACTGTGGCCCTATAAGAATGCATACTTTGGAAATGCAGGACCTCAATGGTGCAAAATGTTGGAACATCAAGCTTACACTATGCTTGAGGTGGATTTGATCTACATCAAAGGCTATCGCGTCGAAAGAATATCCGTTGGAGAGTTCTTTTTCATATGCTCATTTATTGTATTTTTTGAGAATATTTTGATGGCTCATTTACCGTTGTAAAAGCCTTGAGTTGTACACATGTAAAGGTACAAATATAGGGCCAAAATCCCACGAAATTTTGGTGGTTGAAGTTGCATTCAATCAAGCAAATCAAGTCACCTAAAAGTAGATCAATCAAGATCTTCACTTTTCCTAGATTGTAGGGAAGTGAATTGATTCCCTCCAACAACCATTCCCACCTTCATTTGAATTCAAATTCAAGTTGTAAAAGTCGTGGAACACTCCTAGAGGCTATATAAGGAGTTGAAATCACTTGTAAAATACATGGAAGCAATATACATACACTTGTGACCATCATTGTCTTGCTCCTTCAATTTTCTGCATCATCTTCTTCGCCAACAGTAATCTTGCATAGGCTGCTTCTCTCTCCTCAGAGCTCCAAATTGAGTGCAAGAGGACTCATTGGAAAGGTATTAGTGTCTAATTTATGCCTGTAAACTTTCAAAGCATTTGGTTCAGCAGATTTGGAGAAATCTCAGTTTTTCTGCCTCGGGGTCAATCTCTGCGTATTCCTGAAAAATAGGAAGTACCACCGGTGAATGTCGCATTCATTCCTATAGCATATTTTGCTTATTCCTTATACTTTTGTGCATTCCATACACTCAACCCTATGTGTATCACTCCCATAAAAGGATTTTTTCTAATTGTAATCACGCTGGTCGCTATGGGCATTTGAAGTTCATTGTCTCTTCCATAGATAGTAAGTTTTTTGAGTTAGTCGACCCGCGAACCTATCTGTTTTGTATCGACTCATTCTCCTTGATGCTCCAAGGTACATAGTGTGTTTCTTTGCACTTATAGCATGCCTATAAGGTCTATTTGAGTCTCCAAAAGCTCAAGGGCTGGTCTTGTGCCAGTTGGCTTGACCAAACTTCATCGCTTCGAAACGCACTTTTCTACCTTCGACAAGCTTCTCCAAGTTCTTTCAGTGGTATCCGAGCTAGTTCAAGATGGGTGACGGCTTTCCCTCAATGATCGAGAAGCTTGATCGACACAACTACGCGGCTTGGCAAATCAGAATGGAAGCCTACTTGCAAGGTAGAAATCTTTATGGAATTGTAGCAGGTGATGAAGCTATGCCTATTCCAAGATCCAAAGGAGGACCTACACAGGAGGAGACAGATAAGCTCACACTTTGGTGCGCAAGGGATACTCAAGCAAGGTCGTACATACTAAACTCTATTTCTGACTTTCTATTACCACATATTAGAGGATGCAAGACATCTCAAGAGACTTGGGATGCCCTGGAGACGTTCTTTTCTGCTAGTACCAAAGCAAGAAAGAATCATCTTTGGAACGAGTTCAACCAAATGAAGAAGACACCTAAACAAACCATCACAGAGTTTGTTACCAAGGTCAAAGAGGTTGCGGATCAGTTAGCATCCATTGGAGAGCTGATTGAAGAAGAGGTCATCATGAGGCAAATTCTCAACGGCATTCGAAGTGATAAGCAATGGCAATCCTTCACGACGGCCTATGATCTCATCATGGATGTGCAGACTCCAGACTTCAACATCTTTCTTGGACAACTCTTCAATCAAGAAGCCAACAATAGCATAAAGGAAGGTAACTCTTATCATGGTAATTCAACTAGTGCTCTATATGCAGATAAGAAGGATAGGAAGCAGAAAGGCAAGAAGAAGGAAGAAGACGAAGAAGAGACTTCCCAAGCCAACTTCGCAAGCAAGAGCAAGTGGAAAGGGAAGAAGAAAGGATCAAAGCAAGACAAAGCCAAAGGTCAGAATGTTCAACCTTGTGCCATATGCGATAAGACGAACCACACCACTCAGAATTGCTGGTTCAATGGGAAGACCCAGAAAGGAAGTGGAAGAGGTGGATATGGCGGCAATAGAGGCAGAGGTGGACACAACTTCAACAACAACAATAGAAGCTATAATAGAAGGGACTACAACAATTATTCAGAAGATCAACCACATGAAGACTCATTACTTCTTATGAACCTAAGCCACAAAGAAGGTAAAGAAGATGATCATTTGTTCTACATAGATTCAGAATGCTCGAATCATGTTGCAGGCACCATTGCTCTTCTATCTGACTTGGAAAGTCCAAAGCATAGACATGAAGTGCAAACAGGGGATGACACGAAGCACAATGTGGAGAAGATTGGTAATGTCAAAGCTTCCAATGGCAGGACAAACATTCTGAGTAAGGTTCTCTATGTACCCACTATCACTAAAAACCTAATCAGTGTAGGCCAAATAGTTGAAAAAGGCTTGTAAGTTAGGTTCACCCAACATGGAGCTTTTGTGGAAGATCCATGTCAAGGCTTCAAGAAGATAGCCCGAGGTGAGAAGCATGGTAGGCTCTTTACTTTTGAAGTAGGAGATACCAGGAACATAGCTCTATTCAACTTTGGGTCTCAAACCCTAAGTGAGCTTGAAGTGTGGCATAAGAGACTTGCTCATGTGAATGAAAGAACCTTGAAGGATATATGCAGGGATCAAAGTGTTCTAGGACTGCCGAACATATCAAAGCAACACATGATCAACAGGTGTGATGCATGTCAGATTGGGAAGGCACAAAGACAACCATTCAACCACAAAGACTACATCCACAACAACTTATTGGACTTAGTACACACAGATGTATGGGGACCAAGTCAAGAACCTTCATTGGCAGGATCAAGGTATTATGTCTCATTTATTGACGACCATAGTAGATGGACTGTTCTATACTTTATCAAGAGTAAGAATGAAGTATTTGATTGCTTCAAGAAGTATCTTGCACATGTGGAGAATCATACAGGTAGATCACTAAAGAAGCTCAGATCTGATGGAGGGGGAGAATACTTCTCCAAAGATTTTGATGAGTTCTTGCAGGATAAAGGTATCAAAAGGGAAGTGACTACCAGGTACTCTCCTCAACTAAATGGAATTGCAGAGAGGAGAAACAAGACATTGGTTGGATCAGCCCGAACAATGCTTGAAGAGAAGAAGTTGCGACATTATCTTTGGGCAGAAGTGTTGGCATACAAAGCAACAGAGCAACAGAGGAGTCATGCACAATACGGCAACAAGGCCAAATCATTTTTTCCCATGGATTATTTACAACTCAAGTGATTTTAATCACTACACAAACATTGTAAATCCCGTTTTTGGTAGAATAGACTCCATTTTGTGCAAGCCGAGGAGTCCTCGAGCTTGAGGAGTATTAGAACTAGCGACATATCAATTTTCATAATTTTTAGACTCTGTTTGAGCCCTCAAATAGACTCTAGAACCTAATTTTTAGCTAGGCCGGACACTAGGTCTGGACAAGACCAAAGCTAGTTAGAAAACTATAAAAAGAGCTAGAGAGCTCATTTTTGGGGTGAGATTGTTTGTGAATTGAGCTTATGTAAGAGACTTTTTGACTAATGCAAAGAACTCCATTGTTCCTCTCCTTGTTCTTGCCTTGTGTGCGCGTGTGTGTGTGTATGTGTGTGCATGCTTGTGTGCTTCTCACTCACACACTTGTGCCTTCACTTGCTCATAGTCTTCATACTAGTCCTCACGTCTCCACGGATTGACAATTATGAGGTGGATCTTCTCACGTTGGTACTCACCATTGTGCTAGAGTGACACCAAATTTGGCGCCGTTGCCGGGGAGAGAGCTTCGAGGACGAGCGTGTGATGGTAAGACGTCGAGTTGAGACATTGGAGTTATAGGTAATATCCTTCTTTCTCTTATTTTTTCTTCTTTTTTTCCTTACTTTCGCATCACCATCATCACCATCATCATCTCCACCATCTCCCACCTCCATCTCCATCTCCACAAAAAAAAATTTCTTTCAGTTTTTTGGTCATATTACACCCCCCACCTCATTTCCCTCATTTCATTGTGAGAGAGAGCGAGAGAGAGAGCTTGCATGCTATCTGTTTGTGGTGTGTTTTTGAGCTTTTGTTGCAGGAACTTGTTGTACCACCTCCTCCAGCAGTGTGCGCAGGACGACAGACTCTGCACAGGTGCCGGGACGACGACCTCTGTCTGTCGCGACAGACAGAAAAACTTAAAATTTTGTGAATGCATGTTTGGCACGGTAACCCACACCATTAGGGCACTCTAAATCACTAGAAGTTTCTCAAAAATTTGCGTTTTTTCAGTCTATCGCGATAGACACCGTCTATCGCGACAGACAGAAATCCGCGACAGACACCGTCTATCGCGACAGACAGAAATCCGCGACAGACACCGTCTATCGCGACAGACAGAAATCCGCGACAGACACCGTCTATCGCGACAGACACCGTCTATCGCGACAGACACCGTCTATCGCGACAGACAGAAATCCGCGACAGACACCGTCTATCGAGACAGACACCGTCTATCGCGACAGACAGAAATCCGCGACAGACACCGTCTATCGCGACAGACACCATCTATCGCGACAGACAGAAATCCGCGACAGACACCGTCTATCGCGACAGACACCGTCTATCGCGACAGACAGAAATCCGCGACAGACACCGTCTATCGCGACAGACACCGTCTATCGCGACAGACACCGTCTATCGCGACAGACAGAAATCCGCGACAGACACTGTCTATCGCGACAGACACCGTCTATCGCGACAGACAGACATTTTCGGCAAAAATTAAGGGGTAAATTTTTGGAAATTTAGGCTAAATTTTGGGCATATTTGCACTCTCAAATACTCCTACACCTACAAAGGCCTTAGAAAAATGCATTAAAACCCCTGAAAGGTTCTGTTTGTCTAGTTAACCCCCTAAACCCCTAACCGAGGGGTAGAAACACCAAGGGAGCTCTAGAGGAAATTTCTAGCAACACAAAAGGGGGAGCAAGGGTCATTAAAAAAGTGTCTGAAATAAATTGTCTGTCAATTGAAAGGTCAACTTGGAGCTAATCTTGGGATTGATGCAGGTCTATTGAGAAGCAATTGAGAGTGTCCAAGCAAGGGTTTTGTGCAAGCTTGAGAATCAACTTCTCGAGCACTAAAGAGCAAGGTTCAGCAAGAAAGGTTGGAATACTCTCATCTCCTCTTCGTCAATTCCTAGCGTAGGCTAAGAACGATCAGAAGTAGGAGTAAGTTAGGGCGACGATAGGCAACTATCAAGTTGAAGCATACCGAAACTTTCAAGCTCAAGCTAAGGGCATAATCCTTGTACTATCGAGAATTTTAAAGGGAAAAGAACTTAACGTGGAACGATCAACTGTAAGTGCGAAACAATATTCAAATATTCCGACGACGTGATATCAGACGAGACCTTAAACACGATAAAATAACTAAAAAGAACCAAGCGACTAATCTAAAGTAACCAGCAACGAGGTTGTACTCTGGGCAAAGAATTGGGCTACTTAGATAGGCATATGAACCTTAGATCAGGACGACATCTAGTAAGGGAGAGACAAAGCCTTAGATCTTCAGAGGCTAGTGTTAACCACACTGCTAGGTCTTGGGCCCAGCAGTTGAGCCACCACTCGTACTACCCTAGCTCTGAGACCAGCGAGTCAGAGATGTCTCAAGGCATGGACAGACCTACGGGGAGTTCAGGTGTGCCATACTTGTACAGGGTAGAAGGCCCTTACAAAACACAGTTGGAATACCTTAGGAACAACCGATTAGGTGCTAGCATCTATGAGGATGGCCTAGGAAGGTCCGTGGTCCAGATTAAAAACCCTGACCAATCCATAGGACTAGAGCACCCAGCTGTCAAGTTTGAAAACGGTGCATACCTGGACAAAGAAGGAACCATATACGTAGTCACCAGTCACCCAGATAGGACAGATGAATTTGGAAATATAATCTCAGAAGCGGACTTAGGTGACTTGGAACAAGGAAACATGGGAGTAGAACCTAGAACACCCCGAGGCAAATCTGTTCTCACTAGGATTATCACACCTGATTGGGTTCCCCAAGACAACAAGTGCATAGATGTGCTTCTCAATCGAGAAACTGACGAAGCCTTTTGGAGGTATAAACCTGATCAATCAACTGATATAGGAACAATCATGATCTATGAGTTTAAGGATCCTGATAGCCCAGGCAGAGTGACCTACTTAGATCACACTTCGGAGAGGATCTTTGTGGTGACAGAAAATGATAGGCATGCTTACACTTGGAAGGGTGAATTCATTTTCCCCCAACCAAGATCAAATGTATCCTATAGTCACCCTAGAGCTGGAACATCCCAAGCTCATGGAGCTCAAAGAGATAGAAGTAGAGATAGACTAGAAGTAAGCTTTGCCACCCCAGTGGGCAGAGAAAGAACGAGGACGGAGACGAATAGAGTAGAACCTGAGATACTTAGAGCTCACAGGAACCAAAGAAACGTGGATGGATTCCCCCTGCCGAGACCTAGAGAGCACACAAGAACGTTGAGACCGACCCAGTTAGTTAAGTCCATGAAGAATTACTTTGATGGCACAGGAGATCCCTATGATCATGTGGCGGAGTTCAAGCAAGTCTTGAGAGCTGAACAAGTGGAGGATCTATTCACGGAGTACAATGCCTTCGGTCTAACCCTTAGGAACACAGCACTTACATGGTTTCAGCCATTGGATGAGCGACAATTCAGGTGTATAGACCAACTCCTAGAGGCTTTCATTGTAGAGTTCTCTAAGAGTGGCATAAGACACAATACCTCCTCATTGATTCACAACTTCAAACAAACTCCCCAAGAGACTGTAAGATTGGCAGGAAGAAGATTTAGACAATATCTTGAAAGGTGCCCTGTTTCGGAGCTACCCACACCTGCCAAACAAGTAGCCTTATTCCTTGATGGATTACTGAGTACAAAATTGAGATCCTATGTGTACTTGAAGGACCCTAGGACCATAGAAGAGTGTGTACGCATGTGTATTGACATTGAGGACAACCTAGGGGAGGAGTTAGAGCTTTCCAAGATATACAAAGATTTGGATAGTGCCTCTAACATCTCTTCCACGCAATCCACATCAATCGAGGAACTTGCGGAAAAAGTAGCTCAAAAATTAGGAGTCTCTAGTAAACAAATCCCTAGGGTTGCCCCTGTGAAAAGGTGCTATACTTGTGGTGGCGACCACATGGCGAACGTATGTCCCATTATGGCTCAACCCCAAGTTAATCCTAGTAGCCAGTACTGCACCATAGAACGGAGATACACCAATCACACCGCACAAGATTGCCCATACAACAAGCAGGCAGTTAGGCAACCCTACCCTCAGCCATACGCGCAACAAGGAAGATACCAGAACCCGTACCCTCCACAACCATATGGCAGGCCACAACAGCCGTATCAGCAACCCTAC
Source organism: Ceratopteris richardii (assembly GCA_020310875.1). Taxonomy (NCBI): domain Eukaryota; kingdom Viridiplantae; phylum Streptophyta; class Polypodiopsida; order Polypodiales; family Pteridaceae; genus Ceratopteris; species Ceratopteris richardii. The sequence continues at coordinate 35,682,675 of CM035427.1, forward strand.
CAAAACCAACAAAGGCCTCAGCCAGTGTTAGCTCAACAACCCCCTGGCCCAGCTAATGTGATTCCGGTAAAGTATGCTGTTGCAGAAGAAAACCTGAATAGAGCTATAGTCCCTGTAACACCCTTGCTTTCTGAAAGTGACCCGAGTGACCATAGCTTTGATTCTACACATGTTGATAGTCCCCAGGCATACTACATGCAGTCTCCTGAACATGGTGAGTCCTATTACAGCGAAGAGCCAAATGAACCTAGTTGGGAGTCAGATTATACAAACGTCATGTATGCAAACCCCAACCCTAGACCTCAACCTAGGCAAGTAAGACCTCCATTCCCAAGAGGACCGTGCTACAGATGCCAAGGAGATCACCTCATTCGTGATTGCCCCTTACCTCCACTTACACAAAACCAGTCACTGACGATCCAAGGCTTCTGCCAAGATTGTGGAAAAGAGCATCTCTTACGAGATTGCCCAAAGAACCCCAATAATATGCCAAAAATCACGCCTATCAATGTTATTGGGTTAGTGGTAGATTCCAGCGGAAGTGTTACTCCCACTGCACCCGTACAGGTAGTCACGAGAGCTCAAGCAGTGCAGCAAAACCAAGGGGTAGGCAAGGAAAAGAGCCCAGACGCTAGCGATACTGAGAGCCAAAATAAAAAGAGAACAAGAGCTTGGAGAGATAGCCGCGAACGCATGAAAAGGCAATGGGCAAAGAAGATGAGTGAACTTGAGGAAAGTCTACGAGAAACCAAGGCTAAAATTATAGAGATCACATCTCAACCGCACTCTCACACATTCCCACCGCTACCATCCCCATCACCCTCCATCCCTCCATCCTCTAAGACACCCCACGTAACCCACCCACCACCCCAAACAGGGTTAGTATTAGCTGATCCCACTCCTGAAGACATAGACATGATGCTTAAAGCATATCAGGCCAGAATTCAAGAAGGGCCAAATGTCACGGATCATGACAAGTGCTATCCCAGAGCTGACCTAGAGATAGAAAGAACCAAGCTGTGCGCGAAAATGGTCGCATTGGCGCAGACTATGTTTGAAGCCAGTCGCCTTTTCAATTACTCGGGCTCAGCCAAGACGCAATTACACTTGGATGGATTCCTAGAGAAGTTAGAGGGAATAATTGCAAGATCTGCCAAGGAAGAAAAAAATCAAGAAAAAGATAAAGCAAGCAAAAATAGGAACCATCCCCCATCGGAAGTTTATGTGGCCAATTCCACTAAACCAGACAACTTCCCCTCCTTAGAAAGAATAGAGAGGCTAATGGCACAATCAGAAAAGGAACCTAACCCTCAAAGAAAGGAAAGGGTAAGAGAACGGATAAGCAGGCCTCTTCAGGAAGCCCATGTGCCTCCTCAAGAAGCTTATCTTCCCCCCCAAAAGGCACATGAGCCTCCCTCGAAAGCTTGCGTACCTCCACAGGTTGCCTACATTCCTTCTCAGGGAGCTTATGAGCCTGTCCGGAAAAGTAATAGAATAAGTAACCCTCCCCAAGAAGCTGGTGCTCCAGCCATCTATGAGAACGAGGAGAGAGCCAACGATAGAATAAGCCCTCCTTCCCAGATTGCTTATGCGCCTAATTCCACGGAGCCAGAAACTTCTTCTTCTATGAATCGGTTTGCACCAGACTTCCTACGAGAGATTCAAGAAGACAAATGGGATAACGAAAGTGAGGTCGCCCCTCCTTTTGAACTTGTGGATGATGCACACGACCAATTCCCACAAGACATCCCATCTATTTACGGGGAACATGAGAGTACTCAGTCTCACGAAAGACTGGACTTTGAGTCTAATTCCATACAAGAGCTACCCCATTTCACAGGCCCCTGGGAAGCCAAGTCTACTTGTATGAGAACCCCCACAGTCATGGTAAGAAACGAGGATTCAGTCATACCTAGGAACACGGAGGTAGTGAAAAACACTAAAGTGCAGTGCAATCTCAAGTTAGAAGAGCTACTCAAGGTTAGACCTGAATTATGGAAACATGTAGCCAAACAAGTACCAGAAATAGCAAAACCTCGATCCCAGGTAGGATCCCATAGGACAGTGCCAGAAATTCCCTTGGATAAGATAGGAGATATGTGTGAAGGTGAAGAAGGGAACACCTATCTTCCCATCACCTACCAGGAGTACACGACCAAGGCAATTTTGGATTCAGGTGCAGGAGTTGCAATTGCCACCACCTCCCTATGGAAGCGTTGGGGCAAGCCGGCACTCAGGCCAACGAGAATGAAATTGCAGATGGCCGATGGTCACATAGAGAGACCCCTAGGATTGCTAGAAGGAATAACTCTCACCACTTGTGGTGTCGAGTTTGAGCATACATTTGCCATATGCGACTTCAGCAAAAATCATGCCTATGAGATGATTTTGGGAAGACCATTTATGCGACAGTTGCAAGTAGTACAGGATTGGGGAACCAACTCCTTGTATTTGCAACACTTGGGTGTTACGACCAAAGTCAATCTCAAGGATTATTCTCATAGAGATGTCCCTCCTATCCAATGGAATCCCATCCATAGAGCCAAAGATGATACATAATCGGTGCATTCCATAGGGTCTGGATCCTCATGGATGCATGAAGACACTCACTTATGGATGTGCAAAGTAGCATTAGAAGAAGAGAAGAGAGAAAAAGCCAGAGAGGTAGGTGCAAAAGAAACACATAGACCCATTCAAGACCCAGCCTATGCACCTGTAGTCTTTCCTGACGAAGAATTCGAACCCCATGGCTGGGCAGAAATCCTAGCAACAATGGATGTAGCCATCAATGAGGAACAATGGACGCCTCACTGTGATGAGGATGGCTACGATATTTCAGTCTTCTCCATAGAGCCAATCATGGGAGAGGCAGTTCTAGAAGAATGCGAACCTAGCCCTGATGCAATTGAGGATGCAAGTGACTCCGATCTCGAGTCAATCATTATGGACCCACCATTTGCATCAGATGAAGAATACTTCCATGAAGTAGAATTTCAACCCCAGAGGCATGGAGAGGTTACAAATGATGTAAGATTAGCGACACATGTGACCCCAAAGGAAGAAGGAAAGAAACGGAAGAAGAGAGAAGTCTCACCAGAAGAGGAAGAATCTTTGTTTGAGGTCCCAGAAAATTTTAAGAAGTATGAGATAGACGACAGGAGAGTCATAATAAGAATGCCTAAACGAGAGGCACAAGCAGGAGAGGCCTATGATAACAAGGAAACCACTAAGAAAATAGTAGTGGCCCTAGAAGAAGGAGAGGAGAGATGCACGTACATAGGCCATGACCTAACAGAGGAAGAAGAGCATGCGTTAATTGCCTTGCTAAGAGAATACAGAGATGTATTCGCTTGGAGTTACAAGGATTTGAAAGGTGTAGACCCCGATATATGCTCACACACTATCCCCATGACCTCAGATGCTAAACCCTCTAAGCAAAAGCCCTATACTTATAACGATAATTACGCTGCTAAGATCAAAGAAGAGATAGATAGATTGGTCGAAGCTGGATTTATCTATGAAATTGAGCACACTGAATGGGTATCCCCCATCGTAGTGGTGCCCAAGAAGAATGGCAAGCTGCGTGTGTGCATTAATTTGAAAAAGGTTAATGCAGCCACAATTCGAGATAACTATCCGCTTCCCATCACAGAACATCTCTTAGAAAGAGTGGCAGGCAAGGAAGTGTACAGCTTCCTTGATGGATTTTCGGGCTACAATCAAGTAGCCATAGCCCCAGAGGATCAGCATAAGACAGCCTTTGCCACAGAATGGGGCATTTTTGCTTTTAGAGTAATGCCATTTGGGCTTACCAATGCACCAGCTACCTTCCAGAGGCTGATGTGCCATGTGTTTAAGGAGTTCCTAAGGAAGAGTTTAGAAGTCTACGTTGATGATCTTTGTGCTCATTCCAACATTAGAAAAACCCATATCCCTGAACTTAGACAAATCTTTGACAAATGTAGAGAATATCAAGTTTGCCTGAACCCAGAAAAGTGCGTTTTTATGGTCAGGCAAGGCAAGATTCTAGGACACATAGTGTCAAAGAATGGCATATCTACCGACGAGGAAAAAGTGAGAGCCATAGCAGAGCTACCTAGGCCAAAGAATGTCAAGGAAGTACAAGCTTTCATGGGGCATTGTGGTTATTACCGACGATTTATACACATGTATGCTGTCATTGCAAAGCCCATGTACGGACTCCTGACAAACTTTGAGTGGACAGATGAATGTGAGAATTCCTTCCAGGAGCTTAAACGAAGATTATGTTCAGCACCAATCTTGACCACACCAGATTGGAATAAGCCATTCCATGTTCACGTGGATGCATCCAATTATGCCATTGGATGTGTGCTTGCACAACCTACTGGTGAAGGTAATATGGATCTTCCAATTGCCTATGCCAGTAGACAATTGAATGCAGCTGAACGAAATTATACAACTACAGAGAGAGAAGGCTTAGGCATGGTATATGCAGTCAAGAAATTTAGACACTATTTGCTTGCAAATAAGTTTAAATTTTTTACTGATCATCAAGCATTGCTATACCTCGTAAACAAACCATGCAATACAGGAAGATTAGTGAGATGGTTTCTCTTGCTAATGGAATATGACTTTGAGGTAGTGGTGAGAAAAGGGAGGACTCATTTAAGAGCTGATCATCTTTCTAGGCTCACATCTGGAGAAGCCCCACAAGGAGTATCAGATGATCTTCCTGACGCTTACTTGTTTAACTTAGAAGTAGTACCGCAGTGGGCTAAGCCATTGGTACCAGTATTGACATACGGGCCTAACCATCCAGTAGTAAACACACGGAATAAAGAGGTCGTGAAAGCCCAAAAGTACCACATCATGGCAGGAAGCATGTACAAGCACACAGACCAAGGGATCTTGGCTTGTTGCGTAGAAGAGGATGAGTACGCGAAATGGTTGCAATTAGCACATGTAGGTGCATTAGAGCAACACTACTCAAAGCAACGAACTTTACAGACCCTAAAGAGACTCGGAGTACATTGGCCAACTATGGAAGCGGATGTCCAAAAGTTGTGCAAGGAATGCCCAATCTGTTGCACTAAACCACCTGTGGAACACGCCACTCTTTATCAAGTATCCATTGTGCCAGATTGGAGTGAACCTCTAGTATCCTTCCTGAGGACAAACACATTCCCTCCAGACATGACTCTGGCTAGGAAAAGGAGTTTAGAACAAGAAGCCCAGGATTATTCACTCATTGGTGATAATCTATATAAGCATGGTAAAGATGGTTACCTGAGGCTATGTGTCCATGAAAGTGAGTATCTTAAGATCTTAGAAACTGCTCACCAAGGTGTAGCAGGAGGACACTTTGGACCGGATCGGGTGATCAAGGCAATACTATTTGCGGGTTTCTGGTGGCCTACCCTTCACATGGATGCACATACCTATGTGAAACGGTGTGATGTCTGTCAGAGGACTCAGTATCCTATACGCAAAGATGAGATGCCACTGAAACCTATGATGGGTGGACGAGCATTCTCTAAGTGGGGAATAGACTTCGTAGGTCCTATTAATCCCCCAGCTAAAGGTTCTCATGCGGAATACATCATTGTTGCAACAGACTATCTCACCAAGTGGGTAGAGGTAAAGGCTACAACAAAGAACGATGCTCAAACAACCGCCAAATTCTTGTTTGAGAATGTATTCACGAGATACGGGCTACCTATAGAGCTTGTAAGTGATAGAGGCACTCATTTCTTAAATGAAGTGATTGAAAATCTACTCCAAGAATTCTTGGTAATACACAAAAAGTCGGCCCCCTATCACCCTCAAGCTAATGGACAAGCTGAGAGCACTAATAAGATCTTATGCAATGTACTGACAAAATTAGTGAACACTAAACGCTCTGATTGGGACAAACAGCTACACCATGCTGTTTGGGCATACCGAGTTGCCTACAAAACGGTACTCCAAGCCACCCCCTTTCAGATGGTATTCGGCCAAAACGCTGTGCTACCCTTGGATTTCCTGATTCCTACGTTGAAAGTAGCACAAGAGCACGAATGGACAGGTCATGAGCTCTCCTCTAGGATTTTTGACCTTGAACGATTAGGGGAAACAAGACTGAGAGCCGCTGCAGGAATATATGCAGCTAAGAAGAGGCAGAAGGCATACTTTGATGCCCATGTGAAGGATAAAGGCTGAAAGCAGGAGATCTAGTCTTGGTCTATACACTGAAACAACACGCGAGGAAGCTAGAAAAGAGAGGCTACGGACCTATGATCATTAATAGGATCTCCACAAGTGGAGCTGTGCAATTAGCCACATTAGAAGGTGATGTTCTCCCTAACTATATTAGCGGTTGCAGAGTCAAGTTGTATCAGGAACCCCTCACGGAGGAAATGCTCGGCCGACTCAACACTGCTAAGAAACGCAAAGAGGAAGAAAAGCGAGTTCGAGAAGAAGCTCAAGCAGAAGCTTTAGAACGCATCAGAAGGATGAAGTTACGAAGGCAAGGTAGAGATCAGCCTAGAACGAATGACTATGCAGATCAAGGATATCCGATGGCCATGTGTGAAGTCGCAGGAACAAGCTCGCATAGGATAATTGATCGACGTCCTTTCATAACCCTAGATATAGGACAAGGAAAGGGTGCAAGGACCGTAAGAGCCTTGATTGACTCAGGAGCAGCCACTAGTGCTGTTAAATTGTCTTACTGTCAAGAGTTGCAGTTAACTATCAACCCTCTGGAAGCGTATCTCATAGGATTGGGAGGCGTGGAAACCCCTTGTATGGGCGAGGTGGAACTTCCCTTCTACCTTCATGATGAGGCAATGACAGTTAAAGTACTAGTGTGTCAAGATGATGATCTCACTGAACCTCTTGTCCTAGGTCAAGACTGGATTTATGACCAAGCAGTCAACTTAAACCTAAGAAGTGGACTTCTTCAGGTATGGGTCAATCATAATCGAATTTCAGTAGAATTAGATAATGGAGCACTCAAAGAATTAGGAACGGCACAGACTCCTGGTCCCTCCAGGGGCGCACATAAAGTTGACCATGCTATTCTTGTCCAAAACTATGTGTTGCAGAGGAATGGTGTTCTCAAAAAAGGAGTCAGGGATGCAACGGAACTCCCTTCTTTTCCAAAGGCCAGAAGGAGGCAGCAATCAAAGGTGGATCAATGGCAAAGGAAGCAGCATACTACCTATGCCGTAAATCAAAAGTACCAGCACAGCAAAATATCTCAGCAGGGAAACCAAGTGTGGGTGCGGAAAGGCGAACACCCGGCTGCACTCAAGCCAACCACACGGTCAAAGCCTCTTATTAGTAACCGACAACACGTCACTAATAAGAAGTCTTTCGGAAATTCTTCTGCTAACGTGAAATCTATTTGGGTGCCCAAGAAGTTGATGAAGGCTAGCCCACAATCAAGACAAATTTGGGTGCCTAAGGCTTGCTTGCGGGCGCAAATAGCTACGCCGAAGCCACAACCTATACAGCGTAACCCATTCACTCACACAACCGGCATCCAACCGTTTTCAACACTCACGAACACACCAAGGCCCATGAGCACGAACATAATCATTTGTAAATGGGTCCCTAAAAGGCCTCATGTTCAAACTGATACACTTATAATGTTCTCTAGCGTCTCTACGAAACCAAGAGAAAAACCCATCCACTGCATTTGGCAGCTTAAGACCTGTAATAAACCCCCCGACCCAATTTGTAAATTCACCCCACTTACTAACTGCATTAGTCTCCTAGGAATACCCAAGCATTAACTACACACACTGTCTTCGTGCACTTACTAACCACTAACTCACCATCTACCTCATGTTAATGTTGTAACGGGGACAACAACGGATTTATTCTGTCCATTACGATGATTAACGCATGATTCTATATTCTCACAGAATCAGAAGGCAAGAAGTGAAATGGCAGAAGCTACAGGTTCGGGCTCACAAGTAGGGATACTCACTGCAGGAATTGATGTGGATAGTCTACCTGTGGATGTGCCACCAACTGAACGACCAGTGGAGCTGCAGCGCCTTCAGCAAATCCCGGTGCCGGATCCACCCACAGGGATCACAGAAAGAGTCCATGCCAATTCTCATTGGTTCAATGGCATGCCAGGTCCATTAGGAGAAGCCAAGTATATATGGGAGTCTAAGTGCGAGTATGACAGATCATGGGTTCAATTCCAATTTTTCTCCAAGGAGTTCGAGACTTTACAGAACACCGAGGATCTCCAGACCATATGGCAACGAGCAGGGCTGGCAGAATACTTTGAAGCCCCACTACCTAAACCAGATCTCCTCCGATGTTACTATTTGGTCTCCACATTACAAGCTAATGAAGAAAAGGACAAACCCGGATCATTTGTTCTTCCCTCCTTGCTGGGCAACAACGAGTTGAAGAGGTTTGAACTTACTGTGGAGTTGGTAAGCGACGCTTTGAATATGCACGGCACGCATGTACCCTCTGAAAAGGATGCTCTTGTTCCCACTAACATGAAGGATAGGAAACTGTTGAAGCTTAAAGACATGGAAGCACTCACACCAAACGTGTCCATCCCTCTCCGCATGTGCATGCAACATTTCGCCTTTCCCGGCCAAGACCGCTTCACACAACCACACAAGAGAATCTGGTTCGCTCTCTACTTAGCGGAAGCAGGTGCGTTACCCATTAAGCTACCGGTATGGATTATAGATCAATTGTATGAAGCAAACAAACGGTCTTCTAGGAAATTAGTGGTGAACGGATGCTGTGCAATCACGCGCATCATTTACCGGTGCCTAGCATATGATGTTCCCATTGAACGTGCCTTAACTTGGGCACAATTACAAATGTTTAAGAAGCTCAAGACGTCCACACATCAATCCAAGCGCATGAGGGGTGCGATCCCTTGTGTCCAGACAAGAGAAGTTATGACTACTCCTGAGGTATCGCCACGAAGGGAGGCCACTATACCTCCCTTTACCATTAGGATACCCAGGTCGGGATCTGAAACTACGACACAAGCTACCCCATCGGCTCCTCCTGTTCCACCTGAATTCGAATTTGCTGCCACTGGAGATGCTGAAGGAATTGACCCCCAGGACTTCGAAGCATTCCTACAAAGTACACAATTCTCTGATGTGGAGTTTTATTCAGAGGCAGAGGAACAAGGCACATCCTCACGAAGAAGAAGAAAGTCTACAGACGATCGGCATGTACATTGGAGTGATGCTCAGCAAGGTCAACAACAAGGACACCTAGAAGAAGAAGGAGCGTATGAAGAGGAGACCACTGAAGCCCCAGCCTATACGGCAGAACTCCGAAGGCTGTATCAGATTATGGAAAGAGTGCGATCGCAACAACTACTCACCGAACAGAGTAGCAGAGTACTCATGACTCAGTTGTTGGAAGAAGCAGGAGTTGACTCAGAGTATAGGGAAGGTCTCTTATTGATGGCAGAAACATATGGGGTAGTGGAAGCAGTGCGCACTGCCATTCAGAGGTCTCCAGTTCAATATGACCCACGAAGGTTCCAGACACGACCACGTTCAGGTAAGAATATCCAGATTCCCATTACAGCTGCAGAAGAGCCAACTATTACATCTGAACCTATCAGGACAACCTACCAAGCAACCGAAACGACCAGCCAAGAGCACCCAGTCACCCATGAGGAGTCCACAGAGCCACAACCACCCACACCCCCACCCTCGCCTCCTGGAGCAAAACCAGTAGAAATCACCTCGACCACTCAACCCACCGAACCAACCTTCATCTTCCGTACTCCCATCTCTAGTTCCACCCTATTCTCTACCACTGATAACCCTATCTTTGAAGCAACCCCCATCACTACACAATCCACCGAACCGCTCCTAGAGCCTGCCCTAGGGCAACCATCCCCAATGCCCTCAGCCATAGGTCATCCTGACCCTAGATCCACATTCATGGGTTTCCCGGCTACCACGCAACCCTTCGCGCCCTCCTCCAATTTACAACCTCAACCCCCGACCTCTCTCTCTCCATTTCTACAATCCCTCCATGACCTCCTTGCTAGAACTTTTCAACCAGGGTCTCAACCATTTCCTTTCTTTTCAGCGCCCCACCCCACTTCGCATCTATTCACCACTTCCACACACACACCACCTACCATCCCAATGTATATGGCAGATCCCACACTCGCACCCACTCCTGAAGGTATGGACATTTCACCACCCACGGCACCTCCCCCCACGATTCCACCTCCTCCCATTCCCCCTCCACCAATTTCACTCACACACACGACTTCAATAGACACATCATTCACTCCTCCCCATCCCCAATTCCCTTCCCATGCATCTCCCACTGTAAACACCACCCACTCATCTATAGGAAATGCATTGGACACCATGCTTGCTTGTATAACAAACTTAAGGACAGATTACATTCAGCTCCAGCAACAGAATGAACGCCTGCACGAGCACTCAGAAACACTACAGCACCGCCTCGCGGCACTAGAAGAGGAAAATGCTCGCCTCCACACACAGTTCCAAACTCTCCAAGAAGCTCATGGCATATTGGAGGTACAGTTACAGAACACAAATCAGGAAGCGATACAGGTGGTAGAAGGTCACCTACGGACACAGCTGGAACGCAACCCAAAGCTTCAGCGAAATATGGCTCTACTCAAACGCCATCTTGCGGCCGCTCAGGAAGAGAATCGACGTCTGCAAGTACAAAATCAAGAGAACCTGGAGGCAGCTATTGAGAGCACACCGGGGGCACCCATCAGCCCATCCAAGTTTCAAGCAGTGACCCCCGATAATATCAAGATCATATTGGAAGACTATGCCATGCTGCTTGAAGCACATGATAAGCTATCGGAGGAACTGGGACAATTGAAGCAGAAACACCAAAAAGGACCAACAGCAGCCTCTCCAACCACACCCTCCGCGACTTCCCTTCTCACAGACGCAGAGGCCATAAAAGATCTCCAGAAACAGGTCACTGAATTGCAAACACGTCTACTACAATATGAGAGACCACCTTCCCCTCCAGAGGCTCCCACGGACGAAGAAGTTGTGCAAATTCTTGTGGAACAAACGTTTGATGAAGAATACGATCCACAACCATTCCCAGGAGGCCAACAAACAGAAGAAGCTCAGGACACATTCGAGGCACCACGACCCCCATGGCTACGTCAAGTGGAGGAAATCGGGAGTTCGCACGAAGAGCGCACAGTAGTGCAAAATCAGGCCATGAGGGTCATAGAGGAAACGGTGCTACAATCGGCCTACTTCAAGAACCTGTCATCGAGACGCCTAATCCTCTCATCTGAACTCCAATACAGGCCGTATTATATTATCTTGGCTGATTATAATGCAGAAATACAAAGAGTCACGGGTCAGATTCCTACCTTTGCGACCCAATTTCAACCCGAAGACCTCCTCCAGAGGCGCAAAAAGGCAAAATTCGTCAACCCACCTGGCGGTAGAAACTTCTAGAGACATATCCCGAAATGCTACGCACATGGAACAATGCGCCTTTACATCTCTTATATAATCCATGCTACGGTCCAGTTCCACGCCGCAGGTCTTGGAAGGCATTCAATATCAAAGTGCAGAACAACGCACAATGCAAGGAATGGCTGAACTATCCATACATTGCGCCACCACAGGGACCACCGTCGGTAGCATACATGATGGGAACAATTCGCCATTGGATGCCGCGATTGAAGCCCATGCCAGATGTAGCAGCTCAAATGATGCTTAAAATTTTAGATATGATGCAGGTAGTCCTGAAAACTTTTAGAAATGCAGCCGCACCACAGATACGCCTCCCGGGGTTTAGCAATGGAAATTATGATTTGGTGTATGACATGAGCACCACCCCCGGTATTCGTGTGGCTTACGCCTGGCATGCACGCATCAAATATCTCCCTGCATGTTACAAACAGACCTTCGAAGAAATGTTCAGATCAGGGTTCTGGGAGTATCACTCGGAGATCTTCGCACCGAAGCCAACACATCTGCTCCAACTTTTTGCTTGTGAACAAGCAATGTACTCTGAGTACTACACCACCCCGCAACCAGAGACCCCTCGTGCAATAAATTGGGATGCATTGGAAGCTGATCTAGCAAGAGGCTTAAGGATAGGAGAACATGAACTGGCCACCAATGTCATCCAATACTATATCGACCACCCAAGAGAACAAAGGTCTGTCAGGGGCGACAGACGCTAGGAAGGGGGGCGTGTTGGCATACAAAGCAACAGAGCAACAGAGGAGTCATGCACAATACGGCAACAAGGCCAAATCATTTTTTCCCATGGATTATTTACAACTCAAGTGATTTTAATCACTACACAAACATTGTAAATCCCGTTTTTGGTAGAATAGACTCCATTTTGTGCAAGCCGAGGAGTCCTCGAGCTTGAGGAGTATTAGAACTAGCGACATATCAATTTTCATAATTTTTAGACTCTGTTTGAGCCCTCAAATAGACTCTAGAACCTAATTTTTAGCTAGGCCGGACACTAGGTCTGGACAAGACCAAAGCTAGTTAGAAAACTATAAAAAGAGCTAGAGAGCTCATTTTTGGGGTGAGATTGTTTGTGAATTGAGCTTATGTAAGAGACTTTTTGACTAATGCAAAGAACTCCATTGTTCCTCTCCTTGTTCTTGCCTTGTGTGCGCGTGTGTGTGTGTATGTGTGTGCATGCTTGTGTGCTTCTCACTCACACACTTGTGCCTTCACTTGCTCGTAGTCTTCATACTAGTCCTCACGTCTCCACGGATTGACAATTATGAGGTGGATCTTCTCACGTTGGTACTCACCATTGTGCTAGAGTGACAAGAAGCTATTTCAACTGCAGTGTACCTTGTCAATCGACTTCCATCCAAATCACTTCAAGGTATGACTCCTTATGAAGCATGGCATGGAAGAAAACCTAATCTTGGACATTGCAAGGTTTTTGGTTGTTTAGCTTATGTTCATGTACCATCACAAATAAGAGGTAAGCTAGATGAAAGGGCAACAAAGGCAGTGTTTATTGGATATGATTCAACTCAGATGGGTTACAGGTTCTTCAATCCTTCAACCAAGCAATTCACTACAAGTAGAGATGTTGTGTTTGAAGAACACATGTCTTGGTATGATGAAGACAAACAAAAGATAACACTACCATACAATCTTGATTATGACTCTCATCAATTAGGAAGCAAGCATGATACACAGGTCCAGGATCCAAGAAGTTATACAGACGATGACCAAGATGAAAGAGAAAGGGATTACAAGCTATGGAAGTCAAGAGGCAAAGCAAAGATGCAAGAGGTTGGAGAATGCTCCAAACAAGCACCTAGAAGATCAGCAAGAGAGAAGAAACAACCAGAAAGGTATGGATATGATTCCACATTTGTTACAAAGCATTCAATCCACTTGGCAAAAGACTCTATTTCAGAGGAACCCTCAACCTATGAAGAGGCAAAGGGAAACCCTAATTGGGAAAAGGCCATGAATGAAGAGATAGATGCATTGAAGGAGATGCACACTTGGGATTTGGTTCCAATGTCGCCGAATCAAAAGGTAATTGGTTGCAGATGGGTATATAAAGTTAAAAGAAATTCAGATGGATCAGTTTGCAGGTACAAGGCAAGATTAGTTGCCAAAGGATGCTCACAAACTCATGGTATAGACTATGAGGAAACATTCTCACCAGTTGCAAAGATGACTACAATCAGGACATTGATAAGTGTAGCTGCTGCAAGGAATTGGAGACTCCTCCAACTTGATGTGAAAAATGCATTCTTAAATGGTTGGATAAGTGAAGAGGTATACATGTCACAACCACCAGGTTTTGAAAACCCTAATCATCCATCTTATGTTTGCAGACTTAAGAAAGCATTGTATGGATTGAAACAAGCTCCAAGAGCTTGGAATTACAGGTTGGTTACATATCTTCAAGACCAAGGGTTCAAAGCTAGCAGCTCCGATCCTTCTCTATTCATCAAAAGGGATCACAATGAGGTTATCTATCTATGTGTATATGTAGATGATATTATTGTGACAGGTGATGATCTAAATGGCATTCAAAGGATCAAGAGACACATGCAAGAGGAGTTCAAAATCAGTGACCTAGGTGAGCTCACATATTTCCTAGGTATGCAGGTGATATATACAGATGAAGGAATGTATTTGACTCAAAGAAGATACATTCAGGATCTTCTTCTCAAGTTCAAAATGGAGAACACTAAACCTGCAGGTACACCTTTGGAGATGAATCATAAACTTAGTGTTTATGAAGGTGAGAAAATTGAAGACATTAAAGAGTATCAAAGTTTGGTAGGTAGCTTGATATATGCTACTCATACAAGGGCAGACATCTCATATAGTGTGGGAGTGCTTAGTCAGTTCATGCACTCACCAAGAAGACCACACATGGATGCGGCTAAGAGAGTACTTAAGTATCTCAAAGGTACAATCAACGAAGGTATATTCTATCCTTACTCTTCAGATTTGGATATCAAAATCTACTCAGATGCAGATTGGGCAGGAGCTAAGGATGATAGAAAAAGTACATCTGGTTACTTAGCATTTGCAGGTTCGAAGCTAGTGTCATGGAGTTCCAAGAAGCAACCAACAGTTGCTTTATCTTCAACTGAAGCAGAGTACAGAGGCTTGACCATAGCAACTCAAGAGGCAATATGGTTAAAAGCATTGTATACAGATTTGGGACTTGTGAGTTCCAAACCTCACATATTTGGAGATAATGTAAGTTCCATGCATCTAGCGGCAAATCCTATTTTTCATGCGAGAACCAAGCACATAGAAGTCCATTACCACTTCATCAGGGAGAAGCTCATGGCAAAGGAGATCGACATTTCTTTTGTTCCGACTGAAAAGCAAGTAGCAGATATGATGACAAAGGCACTTGATGGAATAAAGCTTTGTAGATTCAAAGCTATGGCAGGTATTCAACCTATCAGAGAATGAAGACTCAAGCATACTTTAGCTTGAGGGGGAGCTGTTGGAACATCAAGCTTACACTATGCTTGAGGTGGATTTGATCTACATCAAAGGCTATCGCGTCGAAAGAATATCCGTTGGAGAGTTCTTTTTCATATGCTCATTTATTGTATTTTTTGAGAATATTTTGATGGCTCATTTACCGTTGTAAAAGCCTTGAGTTGTACACATGTAAAGGTACAAATATAGGGCCAAAATCCCACGAAATTTTGGTGGTTGAAGTTGCATTCAATCAAGCAAATCAAGTCACCTAAAAGTAGATCAATCAAGATCTTCACTTTTCCTAGATTGTAGGGAAGTGAATTGATTCCCTCCAACAACCATTCCCACCTTCATTTGAATTCAAATTCAAGTTGTAAAAGTCGTGGAACACTCCTAGAGGCTATATAAGGAGTTGAAATCACTTGTAAAATACATGGAAGCAATATACATACACTTGTGACCATCATTGTCTTGCTCCTTCAATTTTCTGCATCATCTTCTTCGCCAACAGTAATCTTGCATAGGCTGCTGCTCTCTCCTCAGAGCTCCAAATTGAGTGCAAAAGGACTCATTGGAAAGGTATTAGTGTCTAATTTATGCCTGTAAACTTTCAAAGCATTTGGTTCAGCAGATTTGGAGAAATCTCAGTTTTTCTGCCTCGGGGTCAATCTCTGCGTATTCTTGAAAAATAGGAAGTACCACCGGTGAATGTCGCATTCATTCCTATAGCATATTTTGCTTATTCCTTATACTTTTGTGCATTCCATACACTCAACCCTATGTGTATCACTCCCATAAAAGGATTTTTTCTAATTGTAATCACCCTGGTCGCTATGGGCATTTGAAGTTCATTGTCTCTTCCATAGATAGTAAGTTTTTTGAGTTAGTCGACCCGCGAACCTATCTGTTTTGTATCGACTCATTCTCCTTGATGCTCCAAGGTACATAGTGTGTTTCTTTGCACTTATAGCATGCCTATAAGGTCTATTTGAGTCTCCAAAAGCTCAAGGGCTGGTCTTGTGCCGGTTGGCTTGACCAAACTTCATCGCTTCGAAACGCACTTTTCTACCTTCGACAAGCTTCTCCAAGTTCTTTCACAAAAGACAAGGTTATGCCAAAGGCACATGGTTGTTGTTGGTCGAGGCTTTTGATGTCACTTGTAGACTTGATGCAATCTTTGTTTGGGGGTGTCGATTGAATCTTGCAATGATGTACTCCTCCTTATAGGGATCCATTTGAGAATGGTATGTGGTCCTGTGGAGATCACTTCTGGCCCTTTCATCTTTGGATGGTTGCTAAAATTTGATATCCATCGTGGTCGGCTCCTTGGTGTTGTGGAAGCTGCTGATACTTTTGGCTTCCAAACCCATATCCTTTGTGATTGTCTTTTTATTATCGGCCAGGAGATGAATTCATCTTCTTTTGATCTCTGCCCCTGGTTTCGACTCTTGCTTCTCCGTGGTGTTTTTGCTGAGATTTTCCTCGTGAGGGAGATCAGATGGTTTTGTGCATGTAAGAGTGCCTTGGGTACCCACATTTGTAATCGCTCTTGTTGAGCTGCAACTAATTTCTTTGGCACCCGAATTTGTACGTTAGTATGGTTGGCCTTCATCGAGTGCTTTGGTAACCAAATTTGTCGAAGACCGTGGGATTGAGCTGGTCCTCGTTTCTTGGTGCTTCTTGTAGCATGGTTGGCTTGCCTCACTGGGAAGGGTTGTGGCAAAGCTGGTGCTTGCTCTCCTTTTCATACCCAAATCTGCTTCATGCCCTGAGCTTCTTTCTTCTTGAATTTTATCTGTCTAGTTGATATAGAAGATGTCTTTTTTGCTTGCCTCTTTGGTCGAGTTACACTTGCATTAGTATGTGAAGAAGAAGAGAGGTTTGCTGGCCTTTGAGCTTGTGCTTCCATGAATGAGTCCTTTTGCTTTGTAGGGTTTTTGACACACACAACATTTTCTTTACGAAGATTAGTTTTGGAAGAGCAAGGAGAATGTGTGAGCTCTGGATTTGTGAGCATGCAATTGTCTAGTTCTAATGTAATACATTGTTCATGTGCCCAAACTTGAAGAAGTTGACTTCTTAGGTTCAAGTTGACTGCATGGTCATAAATCCAATCTTGACCCAAGACAAGTGGCTCTATAAGGTCCTCATCATGACATACTAGCATTTTAACTTTCATGGGCATATCTTGAAGGCAGATGGGAAGTTCCACCTCGCCCAAACAAGGGGTTTCCACACCTCCCATACCTATGAGATAGGCTTCTATGGGCTTGATGTACAATTGCAAGTCTTGGCAGTATGAAAGTCTAACTACACTAGTTGCTGCACCTGAGTCAATCAATGCTCTCACAGTCTTTGCATTCTTCCCTTGTCCTACCGCTATGGTTACAAATGGACGTCAATCAATTATTTGAGATGCAATTACACGTGATGTTTGACACATGGCCATGTGGTATCTGGGGGCCTCATGATTGACGTCTAGGCCTAAGCGTCTTAACTTATTTCTCCTAATGCGTTCTCTAGCCTTTGCCTGTGCTTCTTCTCTAACCCTTAACTCTTCTTCTTTTCGCTTCTTAGCCGTGTTGAGTCTCTTTAGCATATCCTCTGTAAGAGGTTCTTGATATAGCTTGACTCGAAAACCATTGATATAATTTGGTAGAATATCACCTTCTAGTGTGGCCAATTGAACTGCACCGCTAGTGGAAATTCTATTAATGATCATGGGTCCATATCCTCTTTTTTCCAATTTACGGGCATGTTGCTTTAGTGTATAAACCAACAATAGGTCTCCATCTTTCAATCCTTTATCTTTGGTATGTGCATCGAAGTATGCCTTTTGTCATTTCTTTGCAGCATAAATGCCTGCCGTTGCTCGTAGCCTTATCTCACCTAAGCGTTCTAGATCAAAGATCCTAGAGGATAACTCGTGTCCATTCCACTCATGCTCTTGTGCTACTTTTGAAGTTGGGATTAGGAAGTCCAAAGGTAGCACGACATTTTGTCCGAAGACCATCTGAAATGGGGTGGCATTGAGTACCGTTTTATAGGCAACTCGATAAGCCCAAACAGCATGATGAAGTTGTTTGTCCCAATCAGAGCGTTTATTATTGACCAATTTTGTCAATACATTACATAGGATCTTTTTTGTACTCTCGGCTTGTCCATTAGCCTATGGATGATAGGGGGCAGACTTCTTATGTATCACCAAGAATTCTTGGAGAAGATTTTCAATGACTTCATTCAAGAAGTGTGTGCCTCTATCACTTACTAACTCTATTGGTAATCCGTATCTTGTGAACACATTCTCAAATAAGAACTTTGCCGTTGTTTGAGCATCATTCTTTGTTGTGGCTTTGACTTCTACCCACTTTGTGAGGTAGTCCGTGGCTACAATAATGTACTCTGCATGGGAGTTTCTAGCTGGGGGGTTAATAGGACCTACAAAGTCTATGCCCCACTTCGAGAATGCACGTCCTCCCATCATTGGCCTCAAAGGCATCTCATCTTTTATAATTGGGTACTGGCCATGTTGGCATGTGTCACATTTCTTCACATAGGTATGTGCATCCATATGAAGAGTGGGCCACCAAAGTCCTGAGAAGAGAATAGTCTTAATTACTCGATCAAGACCAAAATGTCCACCTGCAACACTGCTATGTGCAGTTTCTAAGACTTTCAAGTAGTCTGATTCATGAACGCACAGTCTTAAATAACCATCTTTGCCTCTTTGGTATAGGTTGTCTCCTACTAAGGCATAGTTTTGCGCCTCTTGCTCCATGCTCCGTTTTCTTGCTAGACTAGCCTCATTGGGTAATGTTCCCGATCTCAAGAATTCTACCAATGGAGCACTCCAATCTGGAATTAATGATACGTGATAAAGAGTCGCATGCTCCACAGGGGTTTTCTCTTGGCACACTGGGCAATTCTTGATCCACTCATGAACTTCTTTGTCCATGCTAGGCCAATACAGTCCCAAACATTTTAGATTTTGCAATGTTTCCTGTTTAGAATAGTGATTTCCTAGCAATCCTTCATGGGCTTGTTGCAACCAACTGCTATGTTCATCGTCCTCGACACAACAAGCTAATACACCCTCTGTATCTTGCTTGTACATACTTCCTGCCAATATTTGATATTTTTGTGATTTCACAATTTCGTCTTTGCTTGTTTTTACATTCTTATTTGTGGGTCCAAAGGTTAGGATAGGTACTAATTTATTTGCCCATTTAGGAACAACTTCTAAATTGAACAAATATGCGTCAAGTAGTTCATCAGACACTCCTTGGGGTGGTTCTCCTAAAGTGATGTGAGAAAGGTGATCTGCTCTAAGATGGGTCTCACCTTTCCTAACAACCACTTCAAAGTCATATTCCATTAGTAAGAGGAACCATCTTACTAAACGTCTTGTATTGCAAGGTTTATTGACCAAGTATAGTAAAGCTTGGTGATTAGTGAAAAATTTGAACTTGTTGGCCAATAGATAGTGTCCAACCTTCTTCACAGCAAATACCATGCCTAAACCTTCTCTTTCGGTTGTGGTGTAGTTTCGTTCAGCAGCATTCAATTACCTACTAGCATATGCTATAGGCCAATCTAAATTCGCTTCACCAGTTGGTTGTGACAGCACACATCCTATTGCATAATTGGATGCATCTACGTGTACATGGAATGACTTATTCCAACTCAGGAGTGGTCAGTATTGGTGCTGTGCACAAGCGTCTCTTCAGCTCATTGAAGGACTTTTCGCATTCATCATTCCACTCAAAATTTTTCAACAAGGCATAAAGAGGCTTAGCTATAATTGCATACATGTGAATAAACCTACGGTAATTTCCACAATGGCCCATAAGGGCTTGTACCTCTTTAACATTCCTCGGCCTCGGCAACTCCGCTATGGCTTTTACCTTGTCCTCATCTGTTGATATTCCATTCTTAGAGACAATATGACCTAAGATTTTACCTTGACGTACCATGAACACACACTTCTTTGGGTTCAGACACACTCGATATTCTCTACACTTGTTGAAGACCTGTCTGAGCTTAGGGATGTGATATCTTCGCTCTTGGGAATGAGCACATAAATCATCCACATATACTTCTAAGCTCTTTCGCAAGAACTCTTTGAAGACATGACACATGAGCCGTTGAACGGTTGCAGGTGCATTGGTGAGCCCAAAGGGCATCACCCGAAATGCAAAGATCCCCCATTCTGTGGCAAAAGCTGTTTTATGTTGATCTTCTGGGGCAATGGCTACTTGATTGTAACCTGAAAATCCATCAAGGAAGCTATAAACTTCCTTGCCTGCAACACGCTCCAATAAATGTTCAGTGATTGGAAGCGGATAAATATCTCTTATTGTGGCAGCATTAACTTTTTTAAGGCTAATACACACACGTAACTTTCCATTCTTCTTAGGCACCACTACAATGGGGGACACCCATTCAATATGCTCAATCTCATAGATGAATCCAGCTTCAATCAATCTATCAATTTCTTCTTTTATTTTGGCGGCATAAGTGTCATTATATGTGTAGGGCTTATGTTGGTGGGCTTCGCATCTGCTATCATGGGGATCATATGAGAACAAATTTTCGGATCTACTCCCTTCAAGTCTCTATAGTGCCATGCAAACACGTCCTTGTATTCCCTTAATATTGCTACCAACTCTACTTCCTCTTCTTTACTTAGATCATCTCCTATGTACGTACATCTCTCTTCGTTCTCTTCGATGGTGACTATGATATTTTGGTCTTTTCTTTGTTATCATATGCTTCTCCTATCGTGGCCTCTCTCTTAGGCATTCGTACCAAATTTTTTCTTTCCTCAACTTCGTATTTTTTGAAATTTTCTAGTACTTCAAACAATGGTTCCTCCTTGTCCCGTTTCACTAATTTTCTTTTCTTTTTCTTTTGATCTCCTTCACTCCCATCCTTTGAATTGACAGTTTTAATGCTAATCACCTACTAAAGTTATACACCCAAAGCAATCATAGATTCAGGTGCTGGTGTTGCTATTGTGACCATCTCCTTGTGGAAGCAATGGGGCAAACCCACATTAAGAACAACTAGAATGAAGCTTCAAATGGCCGACCATCATTTTGAAAGACCTCTAGGATTGCTCGAAGGGATAACTGTAAGAACTTGTGGTGTAGAGTTTGAGCACACATTTGCTATATGTGACTTTGAGAAAATGTTTATGAGATGATCCTAGGAAGACCCTTCCTACGAAAATTGCAAATAGTACAGTATTGGGGAACCAACTCCTTGTACTTACAACACTTAGGGGTCACCACCAAGGTCAATTTGAAGGATTACTCCTTCAGAGATATACCACCCCTACAGTGGAACCCTATTCACAAAGCAAAAGAAGATTCCTGGAAGTTCTCCTGACCCATCCTCGTTGCATGAAGATACTCATTTGTGGATATGCAAGGTCGTAGAGGAAGAGGAAAAATGCTTGAAGGTGAGAGAAGAAGGAACTTCACTAGGAGATAGGCCAGATAGAGACCCAGCTTAATTTGAGCCCCATGGCTGGACAAAAATCTTAGCCACCATGGACATTGTTGTCAACGAGGAACAGTGGACACCTCATTGTGATGAGGAGGGTTATGATATCTCAGTGTTCATGTGTCAGCCCTTGCTAGAAGAATGTGACCCTAGTGATGTCATAGAAGAAGAAGAGAATGACGATGATATAGAGTCCATTGTGATGGATAGTTGCTTTAACTCAGAGCAGCACTATCTAGAAGATATAAGAGTGTTCACCCAGAAAGAAGAAGAACCTCTCAGAAGTATTAAAACGGTAAATTCAAAGGATGTAAGTGAGAGCAGTCAAAAGAAAAAGAAAAGAAAAGCAGTGAAACAAGAAGAGGAGGAATCATTGTTTGAAGTACCAGAAAACTTCAAGAAATATGAAGTTGACGACCGCAAAATTTTGGTACGAATGCCTAAGAGAGAGGCCATCATAGGAGAATCATATGAAATAAAGAAAAGACCAAGAAAATTGTAGTGACCATTGAAGAGAATGAAGAGAGATGTACATACATAAGAGGTGACCTAAGTGCAAGAGAAGAAATGGAGCTCGTAGCTCTATTAAGGGAATATAGGGATGTGTTTGTGTGGCACTATAGAGACTTGAAAGGGGTAGATCCAAGAATTTTCTCTCATACTATCCCCATGACTGCTGATGCCAAGCCCACCAAACAGAAGCCCTACACATATAATGATACATATGCAACCAAAATAAAAGAAGAAATTGATAGGCTGATTGAAGCTGGATTCATCTATAGGATTGAGCATACTGAATGGGTGTCCCCCATTGTAGTGGTGCCCAAGAAGAACGGGAAGTTGCGAGTGTGTATTAACCTTAAAAAAGTTAATGCCGCTACAATCAGAGATAGTTATCCACTTCCAATCACGGAACGCCTATTGGAGTGTGTTGCAGGCAAGGAAGTTTATAGCTTCCTTGATGGATTTTTAGGTTACAATCAAGTAGCCATTGCCCCAGAAGATCAACACAAAAATAGCTTTTGCCACAGAGTGGGGAATCCTTGCATTTTGTGTGACGCCATTTGGGCTCACCAATGCACCTGCAACATTCCAAAGGCTCATGTGTCATGTCTTGAAAGAGTTCTTGCGAAAGAGCTTAGAAGTGTATGTGGATGATTTATGTGCTCATTCCCAAGAAAGAAGATTTCACATCCCTGAGCTCAGACAAATCTTCAACAAGTGTAGAGAATATCGAGTGTGTCTGAACCCAGAAAAGTGTGTGTTCATGGTGCATCAAGGTAAAATCTTAGGTCATATTGTTTCTAAGAATGGAATCTCAACAGATGAAGATAAGGTACGAGCCATAGCGGAGCTGCCAAGGCCAAGGAATGTTAAAGAGGTACAAGCCTTTATGGGCCATTGTGGATATTACTGTAGGTTTATCCACATGTACGCGATCATAGCTAGACCCCTTTATGCCTTGTTGTCTAATTTTGAGTGGAACGACAAATGCGAGAATTCTTTCAATGAACTGAAGAAACGTTTGTGCACACCACCAATACTGACCACTCTTGATTGGAATAATCCATTCCATGTCCATGTGGATGCATCCAATCAGGCCATAGGATGTGTGCTAGCACAACCCACAGGTGAAGGAAATTTAGATTTGCCCATAGCATATGCTAGCAGACAACTAACTGCAGCTGAACGAAACTATACCACCACCGAGCGAGAGGGTTTAGGCATGGTTTATGTTGTGAAGAAGTTTAGACACTATTTATTGGCCAACAAGTTCAAGTTTTTCACTGATCATCAAGCTTTTCTATATTTGGTCAATAAACCTTGCAATACAGGACGCTTAGTAAGATGGTTCCTCTTACTAATGGAATATGACTTTGAAGTCGTTGTTAGGAAAGGTAGAACCCACCTCCGAGTAGATCACGTTTCTCGCATTACTTCAGGAGAGTCACCTCAAAGAGTGTCTGATGACCTACCCGATGCTTATCTGTTCAATGTGGAGGTTGTTCCTAAATGGGCAAATAAGTTGGTACCAATCCTCACCTTCGGACCCGCAAATAAGAATGTGAAAACCTCGCAAGAAGAAATTGTAAAATCACAAAAATATCACATATTGGCAGGAAGCATGTACAAACAAGATACGGAGGGTGTACTTGCTTGTTGTGTCGAGGATGACGAACATACTAGCTGGGTGCAACAAGCCCATGAAGGATTGCTAGGAAATCAATATTCTAAACAACGAACATTGTAGAATCTAAAACATTTAGGAGTGTATTGGCCTAGCATGGACAAAGAAATACATGAGCGGATTAAGAACTGTCCAATGTGCAGAGAGAGACCACCAGTGGAGCATGCCACCCTTTATCAAGTGTCATTAATTCCTGATTGGAGTACTCCATTGGTAGAGTTTATGAGAACGGGAACCTTACCCAAAGAGGCTGGTCTAGCAAGAAGACGAAGCATGGAGAAAGAGGCTCTAGATTATTCTGTGGTTGGAGACAACTTATATCGAAGAGGCAAGGATGGTTATCTAAGATTGTGCGTTCACGAATCAGACTATTTGAAAGTCTTAGAAACTGCACACAGCGGTGTTGCAGGTGGACACTTCGGTCGTGATCGAGTAATCAAGACCATTCTATTCTCACGACTTTCGTGGCCCACTCTTCATATGGATGCTCATACCTATGTGAAGAAATGTGACACATGCCAACGTGCACAATATTCAGTTAGAAAAGACGAGATGCCTTTGAGGCCAACGATGGGAGGGCGTGCATTTTCAAAGTGGGGCATAGACTTCATAGGTCCTATTAACCCCCCAGCTAGAAACTCCCATGCAGAGTATATTATTGTAGCCACAGATTACCTTACAAAGTGGATAGAAGTGAAAGCCACAAAAAAGAATGATGCTCAGACTACGACTAAATTCTTATTCGAGAATGTGTTCACGAGCTATGGGCTACCAATAGAGTTAGTGAGCGATAGAGGCACACACTTCTTGAATGAAGTCATTGAAAATCTTCTCCAAGGATTCTTGGTGATACATAAGAAGTCTGCCCCCTATCATCCACAAGATAACAGACAAGCCGAGAGCACCAATAAGATCCTCTGTAACGCAACGTCATCTCTTTCCTCTGCAACCCATCTTACCATTGGAACCTTTCTAGAAATGGGGTCTAGATTTTATCGGTCCAATTACACCACCAGCAGTCTTCAGTAACAACCGTTACATACTGACCTGTACAGACTATGCAACCAAATGGGCTGAAGCCTGGGCTTTACGGTCTGCTACAGCCGTTACGGTAGCAAAGTGTCTACTAACCGATGTCTTTCCACGTTTTGGATTACCACTAGAAATTGTATCAGATCAAGGCACTCATTTTGTAAACAATTTAATGAAGGCACTTACACAGTCGTTCCAGGTCACACATAAATTTAGTTCTTCTTATTATCCGCGTGCTTATGGTTTGGCCAAAAGTACAAACAAATCTCTGCTGAATATACTTCAGAAATTGATCATGGAAGCACCGGAAAGATGGGATCAACTGCTACCTGCAGTGTTATTGGCATACCGGACTACCTACAAGGTAACGACAGGATTGACACCTTTCAAATTAGCTTATGGCTTAGAAGCAATAGCACCAATGGAGATAGTTATACCAAGTTTACGAGTAGCCATTACCCAGAAACTGCTACCGGAAGACTCACTGTCATTTCGGTTGGACACACTCAGAGAGTTAGACGAGCACCGATGGCTCAGTTTTTTAACCATGCACGACGTTCAACCAAGCCAGGCAAGGATGCACGATCGAAACCTGAAGACTCCTGTATTTTCGGTAGGACAGCTTGTACTTTTCTATAATGCAAAGTCAAATAGATCCGCAGGCAAATTCAAATTACGGTGGTTCGGCCCTTACAAAATCTCAGAGCAAATCGGTCCAGCAACTTTTCGGTTGACTACGTTGACCAGAAATCCACTTCCAAAAGCAATCAACGGCTCGAAACTGCGGCCGTATCAAAGCGCTACTAGTCCGCATTAAATCATTCGGCGGTGGACCGCATTTTTTTAGCTTTTGTTTTTTACTTTTCATTCTATTCTTTCTTTTCTTTTTAAAATAGCCGTGTTTTGTCATAAACTGCCCTCCTTACCAATTACTCAAGCATGCACGCCAAATTAAAAGCAATATCATTCCAGCACCGCACAATGATAACCATCACTTCCTACCCCCCCCACCGTAATATCTGTACTTAAGCTCTTCGGTTGCGCCAAAAAACGCTATTGTGTTCTTGTGATTGTGCTTGTGTTTTCTGTGTTCTGTGTATCCGTGTGCTGTGTCCTGTGTATTCGTGTTCGCGTGCGCAATGGAAGTGTTGGCGAACTACACAGCTTTCTGTGATGGTATCCCTACGGAGGTAGGAGAATACCTGCACACCCGCGGGTTGGCCAACTTCGCTGAGCTGCCATGGCACTCGGTGGAAGCCCATCCCTTCTTCGCACAAATCATCCCTGCCATCGCCCAATCCCCCATCGCTGAACGACAATGGCTCTTCCCCTCCCTACCATCTAGAACCGTAATAACCTTCCAGGCCTTCGCCGAAGCCTTCCGCCTCACTCCACAAGGCCGCGAGAATGGCCCAAGTATCCCCGTAGCCCGCATGACCGAACTTTTCCCCCGCTATCATCGAACGAATACGCCATTCTCTGCCGCCCCGAACCTGAAAGAACTGCATTACAATTCTTAGTTGCAATCCTTAACCTCTAGAAACGCACCTACGGTATATCCCGCCCGTTCTATTCCGCCATCGACCTTGCTGCACATGAACCCGTCAACTTCGCCTCCTTTTTCTTTCACCGTATCCATAAGGAGTGTGTAGCCATAGTGAAACAAGTCAACAAAGGAACCACCCCTCGATCCAGACTTCCCCACATCCTCTCCTTTCTCTTTCCGACCATACTCGCAGCTCAACCACCACCACGAGGACCCGTCCTAAGGCATGAAGAATCAGTACAGCTACTAGAGGATGAGAAAGAAGAAGATGAAGAAGAGCTCAATCAATTGTTCCGTCGGAAACGAATCAGGATTAGCTCTTCCGAAAGCGAAGCACAAGGCTCAGCCGAAAAAGATAAAGATGACAATAAAGAAGAAGAGAAGAACGAAAAAGAGACATTCCATGATACAACTACTTCAATGCACAATGAATCATCGACTGAGCAACAAGAACAATAGGATCGAGCAGAAACAGAATCAATTTCGACCGAAAAAGAATCAGAGCAACAGGTAGACGAGCAAGAATCTGCCAGAGATGCACTAGATAAGCTACTGAAGGCAGTGGAATCCACAAAAGCGAACAATGCAGAACAAACAAACACGGTAACAACCACTGACTCTGCCCTCCCCAAAACACCGCCTGTTAACCCCATTTCCCAACCGGAACCACCCCGCAGTCCCATCAAGCCCAGTCACCCCACCGAAACTGCTGAAGCCTCTACATCCTCCCTCAACTATTCACCACCAAATTCACAACAACTCCTCACCGAAACCTCTTCGCAACCTCGCCCTCCTCTGCCACCCCACCCCGTTCTAGTTTTTTCGGAATTAGAATCTATGGGTCGAATGTTGATTAATCTATCCCAACAAGTGCCACAACAACTGAAGCAAGCCACAGACAATGCACGAGGTGAATTCCAAAGAAAATTGGAAGTGATGGAGGTAGATATCACCCCCCTCCAGGAAGAATTACAAGCCGCAAGAGCAGAAAACCATGCACTCCATGAGCAGATCAAGCACCTACAGGCTACACTCCAAGCACAAGAAGAGAGCTTAAGCCAGTGAGATAAGGCACTGGCTGAAAAGAAGAAGTACTGTCAACTGCCAACACAGAGATAACAAGATTAAATCAAACAATCAAAGATACAGAAGACACACGAATCGCGCTAGGAAACCTACTGGAAGAAACAAGACTCCAGCTGCAGGACACAGTACAGAAATACCAAGAGCAGCAGAGAGAAGCTAAGCAAACCGAGGAACAACTACAGAGAACGAAAGAATCCTTAGACGACGTCAACAATATGCTCAAACACCAATTGAACAGGGAAACCAAATATCAAAAGGACTTAGCGAATGCCCGCAGAGAACGAGATGCATATCACAAAACTATACAGTTCCAGAATCAACAGTTTGAAAGATTAGATAATCAGGTACGCAACCAGAAAGACCGAATCACCGAAATGCAGAAGCAATTAAGTGAAATGAAGACAGCCAGAGATGCGGCATTATCCAATGACTTCTACTTACAAGAGGCCTTTTTGCAAACACAAGCCAAAATTTTGCTCACCGAAGCCATTGCCCTTAGTTCTGTTAGAGTAGATGTGCAAATATTAGAACCCGACACCCTTAAACAGTTATGAGAAACCCTTCAGAAAAAAATAGCCCGTACATTTAGATTAGCCAGAAATATGTATCTAGAAGGAATCATAGATGAACAATAATTTTTGTAATAAAAAATCACTTGCGGGTTCGAGTCCACCGTGCGTGCCAGTGTTAGACGGCCGCCGAAGTAGGACAAATGAATGCCGGATGTAACGGAGTTTTCGAAATTCGCGCGAAAAGTTGGTACGCACATCCTGTAAACATCTTTATAAAGCAATGGAAAAAGAGTGGTCGAGAGCCCATTTTTCTGGACTTTCTAGAGTGATTGTCGAAGCCTGTGTGATGTATTGTTGTGTAGTCTGAGTCTTGTTAGTGTTCTGATCATTCAGCCTCGCCCACTGATACTGTGGTGCATAGTAACGAATCGTAAGTAAAAGGTTGTGTGTCGTTGGCGTTGTGTTCGGTTGTATAAGTCCCCAGGGTTTACATACTGTCAGTCATTTCTTTGCATAAGCTAATTGATAGTGGGAATTCCGAATAGATAACTGGAAGTGTGTTCTCGTATGCTCTGTTGTGCTACCGGATTCAGTACCTTCGGTATCATTCTCTGGTAATCCCGATTGTGAGGAAGAGCTAGTACCTTCAGTAGCATGAATAAGTTTTGAAGAGTACTGATAAGTTTTATGACGAATGAATCTATCGATTATAGTATCTTCGGGTTGATTTACTGAGCTTGTCTGCTATTCGGCATATATACCTGTCTTGAAGAAGTTGTGTGTTGATTTACGAGAATATAATACCTATTAGTTGTTAGTATTGTTGTAACACTCGGACTACTGCCCTGTCTCAATAGCCAGTTTAGTCTGTAAGACTTAGATACACAGATTCCCAGAAATCGGATATTGTTTGATGAAGGCTAATAACTGAGCTAAGACGTGTTAATGGTTATTTACTGTTGTGCAAAGATTTGGGAAATTAGTACAGGGCCTCTGTCTAACAGACCCCTACCACTCCCAAGAACCCACGTTGTTTCGATGACGATAATGGAAGTTTAACACAGTTTACGGTGAATCACTGTTTTACGTTTAATATTTGTTCGGTAACGATTTCGGCTAGACAGTAGCACAGCATTACCGTTACTATAACACACTTAACACAACATCTTCAAACTTCTCTTCCATACCTTTTGTTTTCTTCATCTTGAAGTAGCAAACACTCTTCACCTCTTCAAATGACCTTTTTTCTTCCTCTAGTGCTAAGAGTAAGAGACAAAACAAACATGGTATACAAATGGAAGTGAATATAGAATCATGTTTTATCATCTCCTCATATCTTTGAATAAAAATTTTGCTTCAAATGTCTGAAACGACTAAATTCACCAATCGTTGTCTGAATGATGAATTGCCCTTCTAGAGTTACCTTCTCTAGATACATTTGTACCTTGATATCCAACCAACTTACA
Source organism: Ceratopteris richardii (assembly GCA_020310875.1). NCBI lineage: Eukaryota > Viridiplantae > Streptophyta > Polypodiopsida > Polypodiales > Pteridaceae > Ceratopteris > Ceratopteris richardii. Next base: position 35,711,966 of record CM035427.1, read on the forward strand.
ACAGAAAACTGGATGAACATAAAACTCATCTCATCTTCACATTTGTCTTCTTAGATGAACTTTCTTGCCATGACAGAGATTTCTCAAAACTGTCTAGAAAAACCTCTAGATACCTGTTTTGATGTAGCCTTTAACTTTCAAATGATGAAAGCGTATAAAAGAATTCCTTGATTATCTTCAAATCTCTTCATAACTGCTCTTCTAAGATATGACGTGCAAATGATAATCTGAAAGTAGAAAGTGATACCTGTGATTTGATGTTGATGTGCTTCCTTCATTTTCTCTAAACCATTGTTCTTCCTTGAATTTGAAGTAGCCTTCTCTTCATCAAGTCTGGGTCTTCAAACAATACTTTTGTAAAGTATTTGCATACTCTTCCAAAAATATTTGGCTGCTAACAGATCATCAACTTCGACTCCACACTGATAAATACACATGTAACTGAAGTGTCTAATTCTCAAATCTCTACTCATCTAGATTAAGTGTGTATGTCAAATGTCAAATGTTAGAAGATGCTTTCAAATCATATGTTGTAAATCTGGAATTCTGGAAAACCTGAGAATATGAATGAGCCTTAATGCATTGATGCCAAAGACCTAAAGTTCTGAAACCAAAACCTTAGTGCTCTGATACCAAATGTTGGAAGTGAGGTAGGCCCTTGGCTTATGTCACAGGTCCATGGTTCCATAGGTCCAGCATATACAACATTAATTCCAACAATCTTCTTATATTGACAAAACATGAACATACCACAACTTAATCATACAGATGATGAGAGAAAGATAGAGAAAGAATAGACGACATGTGTAAGGTGTTACGTAAGCCATCGCTTACTCATAGTATCATACATACCAATGTTCAATGTACAATGTGGGAGAAAAACTCTCAACCACTCTATGTGATGAGAAATAGATGTATGAGTGAATGTACAATGTGGCAAACATATTCAGATGTATGGGCAGTAATCTGAATATACATGAGATGTGTGACCTTATAGGTAATAGAAGAGTGAATATGAGTGACTAAAAGAGGAAGGATCAGTGTGAAACTGATAGTCAACAAACCCTCATCTGAACTTAGGCTATGGAAGACCCTAAGTCAGATACGTGTGTGAAAAGATCACATACTTATAAAGTAGCAAAGGATGCTAACAAGTTTGTTGCCGGAAATCCTCAAACTCATGTGAACACACCTTCTCAAACACCTCATCCAAATATGCATAAAGCATATATGTACTGTTTCTTTTGTACCTATGCTGAATAGGACTCCTCCTAATATGAATGCCATGGCCTCCATAAAATTCAAGTAGTACCTGTGTGCATAAAGAGAATATGTACCTGAATACTTAACATAAGATGTGAATCTTATGTTAACCACCATCCAATGTCTTTGAAGTAGCCCGACAACTTCTTGTAGAAGATAATCTTCAACCTGACATCTTCTTGTAGAAGATGATCTTCAAATACTCCATGTAGATGGCCCCATCCAATGTTTTTGAAGTAGCCCGACATCTTCTTGTAGAAGACAATCTTCAACCTGATATCTTCCTGTAGAAGACAATCTTCAAATACATCATGTAGATGGTCGATCCTCACCATTAAGCTGCTAATGACCAAGTCTTCTTGCCATGAACAAGAGATAACCTCCTCTCCATGTGCTAGAGTGTGAGCACACCCTTCATCTTCTCCAAGAAGAATCATTAAGAAGAACTCCATAGCTGCTCCTCAACATGCTTCAAGTTAGCACCATGGCTGCCCCATGTGCTAGACGAAACACCACCTCTATTGAGGTCCAAGCTCTAAAAATCTTGTGTTGAAATTGGTGAAGGATGATAGACAATAAGCTAAGGTTGTCTTATATAGGATTTGATGATCCTTGAAAAGCTCTTGAATAAAGCAAAAAACTACGATCGTAGCGATCGCCAAATCCATCATGATAGAGAAAATATTGCAAAAAGTTTATTCGTCCGTCGTCTGTTTATCCGTGTTTGCTTTTAATTTGCAAAAGAACAAATTAAAATATCTTCACGTTGACGTCCACGGGACTTGAGCCCTAGTAGTTTATGTGGGAGAATGTTTTCTTATCCATGATGTCTGGCACCTTTGCTTGTACATAGAGTACAAAACAGTTCTACATATACTGTTCGCGTCCGTCGTCATTTCTTGTAGGAAGGAGTTAGAAAAGACTACTACACATGCTATACATAGTGGACCATTGAACCAATAAGGCATTGTTTTTTCAACAATAACTTGTGCCTCTTTTGTACTTGCTTGATCGTCTTGTATAACCGTTTGATTTTTGCACTGTATGCAAGGGCTTCCTCCTCACTCTCCTCTAATATGTGCTCCTATTCCTCCTCTTGTTCATGTGTGTCTTCAACTTGAGTTTGCTATTCTTCATCATCCCAATGTACCCGTCATTCTTCTCGATGTGGATGTCCTCTATGGGATGATGATCCTGGGCCTTCTGTGTCAGAAAAGAAATCCACATCAGAGAGTTGTGTTGTTTGTAAGAAGGTCTCGAAATCAAAGGAAGGAGCTCTCGCCAATTTACTTGTGGAGGCAAACTCAAAATCCGAGGGTAATGGAGGAGCCGACGGAGTGGCTTGTGTAGTGCCCTCTGAATGTGATTGTTGGAGGCAGATGGTGAATGGGGCCACCTGTCCTTCTTCTCTAGGGGAGACTTTCGGGGTAGACTCACGAGGAATCGGGACATAGGAAAGTGATCCCTACATGCGCTTAGCTGGTTGAACCCTTGATTTTCGTCCTTTGAATAACTGTAGCTGTGAGTAAGTAAGTGCCCATTCGATTGGCACATCATATGCTAGACATCTGTATATGATCCTAGTAATGGCACAACAACCATTCAAAGAAGGCTTCTATGATCCTCTTTTGCCTACTTCATAAAATTGATCAAGAATCCATACCGGCATTTTGATGGGTAGACTCCCTGTCTCCACTAAGTATAGGCTGAACCAAATCTTCTTGTGGGGTTGAGTGGACCGATCTTGACCTGGGAATGAAAAGTGCTAAAAACACATGTGCAATGGGATGGCGATATTTGGCGTCAGGGCACACATGTCTTTCAACTTCCGTAGCTTGCTAGCTTTGATAGTATCCGGTATCAGAGAGTCTCGATCAAATGGCACATGGGTACCGTACATTTGGAGAGCCTCCTTAATTAGGGTAAGGTTCGACTAGAGTTTCTTCATTTCTTCGTTGTTTGATAGAGATGGCACCAAGAATGTGCCTGACTGTGCACGATCTCTTGTAGCTTTGAGAGTTGAAATCAAATACTAACATCTAATAAAATCTAGATTGGGTAGGGGTGTGCTAAAGTAGTCTTTGAATCCCACGTTCTACCAAATATCTTGAAGAGGTGGTGTGTTCTGTAGTGACTCAAACTCCCTCGAGAAGAACTAGAATGTCCACCAAACTGATCCAACTTCCAATTCCCAGATGTGAGCTGCATCACCCAACGCTCCTGACATCTCATTGAACCAATGAGAGTGTCCTTTTACCCTTTCTATTAAGCTGCCTGGTGGATCCAAAATGGGTATTTGTCTTACATTGCGATACTCTTCAAGCGTAGCTATCAATGGGGCCTCCATGGGTATGGCCTCCCAATCCACTTAAGAACTAGTGCCCACTCCGTCCATCATGGTTGTAATTGGGCTCGATGAGAGTTGATGTCTGATAGATGAATGGAATACCATATTAGTATTACAATGGACACAACAATGTATGGTCCTCTCCTCAGCCCTATAAATTGATGTTAGCATATGGTTTGTCAAGTGCTTTACAAGTGTGAGTGAGAGTTATTAGGTTAGTCATGATCTTACATGCTTACTCGAAATGTGCAAGGAACTTAGGTGATTCTAATTTGGTGACAGGTAATTACAGGGTGTGGATGGAAGTGGTGGTGTTGAAATTTCACTCTCCAAAATGTCCTATGATGTGCATGTGTTGATGGGGTCGGTGTTCGTGCACTCAAAACCCTATGAATGATGTGTTCGGTGTGCACTTCACTTTCAGTATCCATTTCCAGGTTGTGTATGGTGACAAATATGCTCATGACATGAGGAAGTGAGATGTGCTAATTTTTAAATAACTATGGGGTGGTGAGTGGTGAATCACGTTCATCTTCCTAATAGGTTTTAATTGAGTGTGCAAGCATGTCTTAGGCACCCATATTTTTCTAGGTTGTGGGTCAACCTTCATCAATTGCTTCGGCACCCATATAGAGAAAACTTGCTTAGCCTTGTAAGAGAGAGGCCTTGTCGATATAGTCATCTTTTGCTTTCTTGAGAAGATAGATCCTTGAAATCTTGGTGGCGAAGTAGTGTAATCTACTTCCTTGATTGATCTTGTCCATCGGGGAGTCGCTTTTGGCCACGTGGCTTATCCTTCAAAGACAGATACTGTTGGTGCTCCTTTGGTTGATGTGGCTCGATGGTTGTGAAGGAGGATGGGAGATCAAGCTCCTTGTTGGTGTCCATAGAGATTTCTGTCGTTTTCTGCATCACAAAGGTTTGGACATTTGCAACATGTTTATCTAGATGTGAGCTCCTAGAGGGACCAAGAGTAGGTGCCTTTTCTGGTTCCTTGAGTGCTTCAGTAGCTAGTTCTATTGTGATGTATTGCTAGTTCACCCATACCTGAAGAAGTCCACCTCTTAGGTTGAGATTGACTGCATGATCATATATTCAGTCTTGACCTAAGATAAGAGGCTCAGTGAGATCCTCATCTTGACACACTTGCACCTTAGTTGTCATTAGAACATCTTGAATGTGGAGGGGAAGCTCCACCTCGCCCATGCAAGGGGTTTCCACACCTCCCAATCCTATGAGGTATGCTTCTACAAGATTGACACTTAATTTCAACTCTTGACAACAAGAACGTCTAATAGCACTAGTGGCTTCACCTGAGTTAATCAAGGCCCATACAGTCCTTACACTATCTCCTTGTCCTATCTCTAAGGCCACAAAAGGACGTCGGTCAATTATTCTATGGGAACTTACACGTGAGACTTCACACATAGCCATGTGATATCCTAGAGATGCATAGGCATCTATCCTAGGCTGATCTCTACTGTGTCTTCTCAATTTCATTCTTCGGATGCATTCCAAAGATTCTGCCTGCTCTTCTTCTCGGATTCGTTTTTCTTCTTCTTTGCGTTTCTTGGTCGTATTGAGTCGACTAAGCATTTCCCTTGTGAGGACTTCTTGATATAATTTGACTCGGCATCCACTAATGTAACTTGGTAGGATATCGCCTTCTAAGGTGGCTAATTAGACTGCCCCACTTGTTGATACTCTGTTAATAAGCATGGGTCCATAGCCTCTCTTCTCTGATTTCCATGCATGTTGCTTTAAAGTGTAAACTAAGACTAGGTCTCATGCTTTCAAACCCTTATCCTTCACATGTGCATCAAAATATGCCTTTTGTGTTTTCTTGGTTGCGTACATCCCTATGACAGCTCTCAGTCTCGTTTCAACAAGCCATTCAAGATCAAAGATCCTAGAAGAGAGTTCATGCCCTGTCCACTCATGCTCCTGTGCTACTTTCAATGTAGGTATCAAGAAGTCCAATGTTAGCACTGCATTTTGGCCAAATACCATATGAAAGGGTGTGGCTTGCAGTACCATTTTATAGGCAACTCTATATGCCCAAATAGCATGGTGTAATTGTTTGTCCCAATCAGAGCGTTTATTATTCACTAATTTTGTCAGCACATTACATAGGATCTTATTGGTACTCTTAGCTTGTCCATTCACTTGTGGATGATAGGGGCCAAAATTCTTATGTACTACCAATAATTCTTGGAGAAGATTTTCAATGACTTCATTCAAGAAGTGGGTACCTCTATCACTTACTAGCTCTATCGGTAGCCCATGTCTAGTGAACACATTCTCAAATAAAAACTTAGCTATCGTTTGAGCATCGTTCTTCATTGTGGCCTTCACTTTGGTTAGATAGTCTATGGCCACAATGATGTATTCAGCATGTGAACCCTTAATTGGGGGGTTAATAGGACCTACAAAGTCTATTCCCCACTTAGAGAATGCACGTCCACCCATCATAGGTTTCAATGGAATCCCATCCTTGCGTATCGGATATTGAATTTGCTGACAAATATCACACCGCTTCACATAGGTATGGGCATCCATGTGAAGGGGTGACCACCACAAGCCTGCAAATAGAATTGCCTTAATCACACGGTCTAGTCCAAAGTGTCCTCCTGCTACACCTTGGTGAGCAGATTCCAAAATCTAAAGATATTCACTCTCATGGACACATAGTCTCAGACATATGTCTTTTCCATGCTTGTATAGATTATCACAATGAGTGCGTAATCTGGGGCTTCATGTTCTAAACTTCTTTGCCTAGCCACGATCATATCTTGAGGGAATGTTTTCGTCCTCAGGAAGGCTACAATGGTTCGCTACAATCTGGTATTAGAGACACTTGGTACAATGTAGCATGCTCCACAGCTGGTCTAATATGACAGACTGGGCATTCCTTACACAACTTATGGACATCTGCTTCCATACTTGTCCAGTGCACTCTGAGTCTCCTTAGTTTCTGTAAAGTTCTTTGCCTTGATTAGTGTTGCTCTAATGCACCCACATGTGCTAATTGCAACCATTTTGCATACTCCTCCTCTTCCACACAACAAGCTAATATCCCTTGAATTGTATGCTTATACATACTTCCTGCCATGATATGGTACTTTTGGACTTTTACTACCTCCCTATCTTGAGTGTTCATTACTGGATGTTTAGGTCCATATGTCAATACTAGCACTAATGTCTTGGCCCACTGCGGTACAACTTCCAAATTGAACAAGTAAGCATTAGGGAGGTCATCTGATACTCCTTGTCCTTTCCAGATGTGAGTCTCGAGAGATGATCTACTCTCAAGTGAGTCTTGCCCTTCCTCACCACTGTCTCAAAGTCATATTCCATTAGTAAGAGGAACCATCTTACTAATCTACCTGTATTGCATGGCTTGTTTACCAAGCATAGTAGGGCTTGATGATTAGTCAAAAATTTAAACTTATTTGCAAGCAAATAGTGTCTAAACTTTTTAACTGCATATACCATGCCTAATCCTTCTCGTTCGGTGGTGGTATAGTTTTGTTCAGCTGCATTCAACTGTCTACTAGCATAGGCAACTAGAAGATCCATATTACCTTCGCCCATAGGTTGTGCAAGTACACACCCAATAGCATAATTGGATGCATCCACGTGAACATGAAAGGGTTTGTTCCAATCGGGTGTGGTCAAGATTGGTGTTTTGAACATAATCACCGTTTAAGCTCATTGAAGGAGTTTTCGCAATCTTTCATCCACTCAAAGTTAGTCAACAGAGCATACAAAGGCTTTGCAATGATAGCACACATGTGAATGAAATGTCAGTGATAAGCACAATGCCCATGAAAGCTTGTACTTCTTTGACATTATTTGGCCTAGGTAACTCTGCAATAGCTCTCACTTTCTCCTCATCGTGGATATGCCATTCTTTGACACTGTGTGTCCTAGAATCTTGCCTTGGCTGACCATGAAAACACACTTTTCTGGGTTCAGGTAGACCTGATATTCTCTACATTTGTCAAAGATTTGTCTGAGTTCTGGTATATGTGTTTGTCTAATATTGGAATGAGCACAGAGGTTGTCAACATAGACTTCCAAGTTTTTCCTCAACAATTATTTGAACACATGGCACATCAGTCTCTAGAAGGTTTCAGGAGCATTGGTAAGACCAAATGGCATTACTCAAAAAGCAAATATGCCCCACTCTACAGCAAAAGCCATCTTATGCAGATCCTTTGGAGATATGGCCACTTGATTGTAGCCAGAAAATCCATCAAGGAAGCTATAGACTTCCTTGCTTGCCACTCTTTCTAAGAGATACTCACTGATGGGAAGCGAATAACTATCTCTAATAGTGGCTGCATTAACTTTCTTCAAGTTAATGCATACACATAGCTTTCCATTCTTTTTGGGCACCACAACAATGGGGGATACCCATTCAGTGTGCTCAATTTCATGGATGAATCCAACCTCAACAAACGATCTATTTCTTCCTTGATTTTGGAAGCATAGTTATCATTGTATGTGTATGGATTCTGCTTAGAGGGTTTGGCCTCTTGCTTCTCTTCCTCCATCAAGTCATGTCCTATGTATGTGCACTTTTCTTCTCCTTCTTCTATGGTTACCACAATTTTCTTGGTGATTTCCTTCTTATCATAGGCCTCTCTTGCTTGTGCATCACATTTAGGCATTCTTATCATGAATCTCCTATCTTCTATCTCATACTTCTTGAGAAATTCAGGGACCTCAAACAAGGATTCTTCCTCCTCTGGTGTGACTTCTCTCTTCTTCCTCTTTTTGCCTTCATTCTTAGTGGTTAGCTGTGTGGCTAAACTCACATCCCTCGTACTTTCCTCATGTCTCTGAGGGTAAGCTTCTACGTCGTAGAAATATTCCTCATATGATGCAAATGGTGGGTCCATAATGATTGGCTCTAGATCGGAGTCACTTGCATCCTCGAATGCATCAATGCTAGGTTCACATTCCTCTATAAGTGAATCACACATTATTGGCTCTATGGTGAAGACTGCAATGTCATAGCCATCCTCATCAAAGTGGGGTGTCCATTGTTCTTCATTGATGGCTACATCCATTGTTGCTAAAATCTGTGCCCAACCATGAGGCTCAAGCTCTTTGTCTGAAAATACTATAGGTGCATAGGCTGGGTCTTGAACTGATCTATGAGTTTCTTTTGCACCTACCTCTCTGGCCTTTTCTCTCTTCTCTTCTTTTGCTATTACTTTCACATCCATAAGTGGGTGTCTTCATGCATCCATGAGGATCCTCATCCTATGGAATGCACTAACTCCGTATCATCTTTGGCTCTATGGATGGGATTCCATTGAATAGTGGGTACATCTCTATGAGAGTAATCCTTGAGATTGACCTTGGTTGTTACACCTAAGTGTTGTAAGTACAAGGAATTGGTTCCCCAATCCTGTACTACTTGCAATTGGCACATAAATGGTCATCCTAAAATCATCTCATAGGCCTGATTCTTGCTAAAGTCACATATGGCAAAAGTATGCTCGAACTCGACACCACATGTGGTGAGAGTTATTCCTTCTAGCAGTCCTAAGGGTCTTTCAATGTGACCATCGGCCATCTGCAATTTCATTCTCATTTGCCTGAATGTTGGCTTGCCCCAACGCTTCCATAGGGAAGTGGTAGCAATTGCTACTCCTGCACCTGAGTTCAAAATTTCCTTGGTGGTGTAACCTTGATGGGTAATTGGAAGATAGGTGTTTCCTTCTTCTCCTTTCTCATGTCCGATATCTTGTCCAAAGGTATTTCTGGCATTGTCCTATGAGATCCTACCTAGGAACAAGGTTTTGCTACTTCTGGCACTTGATTGGCTACATGTCTCCATAATTATGGCTTAACCTTGAGTAGCTCTTCTAAAGTGAGATTGCACTGCACTTTAGTGTTCTTTAGTGCCTCTGTATTCCTAGGTATGACTGGGTCTTCATTCCTTACCATGACCGTGGGTGCTCTCATACAACTTCACTTCCTATGGGCCTGTGAAATGGGGTAGTTCCTACAAGGAATTAGACTCAAAGTATAATCTCTCACAAGATTGGGTATCCTCCTACTCTTCATAAATGGAAGGTCTATCTTGTGGGAATTGATCATGTAGGGCATCCACAAGTTCAATGGGAGGAGGATTCTCACTTTCTTTTGCCCATTTCTCTTCCTAAATCTCCCTTAGAAATTCTGGGGAATATCGATTCATAGATGTAGATGTGTCTGGTTCTACGGAATTAGGCACATAAGCTTTTTCGGGGGGAATGCTTATTCTTTCACTTGCACTATCCCTTCCTTGGAAGGTGGCTTCCTTGCCAGATCTTGCAATTAAGCTCTCCAATCTCTCTACTAGTCCATCAAAGTGTAACTGTGTCTTAGCTGAACTAGAGTAGTTGAAGAGGCGACTGGCTATGCCTTAAGCATCATGTCTAGGTCCTTGGGAGTGGGATCTGCTAAGATTGATCCTACTCTAGGGGGTGTTGGGATTGTGTGAGGTGGTGGATTGGAGGGAGATGGGAATGGTGGATCTGGAGTAGTGTGAGAGTGAGTCTGAGATGTGAGTTCAAATATCTTGGCTTTTGTTTCTCTTAGGCTTTCCTCAATTTCCCTCATCTTCTTTGCCCATTGCCTTTTCAATCTCTTTCGACTATCCCTCCAAGCTCGGTTCCTTTTCTTTGTTATGCTCTCAGTCTCAGTAACCTCAGAACTCTTTTCTTGTACTAAACCTTGGTTTTGCTCCAAAGGTTGGGCTCTAGTGACTACTTGCACTGGGGCAATGGAAGTTACACTTCTTGTAGAGTCTACAACTAACCCAATAATGTTGATAAGAGTGATTTTTGGCATATTTTTGGGGTTCTTAGGACAGTCTCGCAAGAGATGCTTTTTCCCACAATCGTGGCAAAAAACTTGAATTGTCACAGATTGAGGTTGTGTAGGTGCCGACATAGGGCAATCACGAATGAGGTGATCTCCCTGACATTGGTAGCATGGTCATCTAGGAAATGGGGGTCTTATCTACCTAGATTGAGGTCTAGAGTTAGGGTTTGCATACATGACATTTGCGTACTCTGGCTCTCAACTAGGTTCGCTTGGGTCCTCATAGTAATATGACACTTTATGCTCAGGTGATTGCACGTAGTAAGCCTGAGGGCTATCAATATGAGTGGGGTCAAAACTATGATCACTTGGGTCACTTTCTGAAAGCAATGGGTTTACTGGCACTAAGGCTCTATTCATATTTTCTTCTGTAGCTGCGTACTTTACTGGAATCACATTGGCTAGAAGAGGGGATTGCTATGCTAGAACTAGTTGAGGTCTTTGCTGGGCCTGATATTAAGGTTGATAGGGTTGTTGAGGCCTACTATACTGCTATTATGGGTACTGATTTTGGTATCTTCTTTACTGTGGGTACGACTGTGGATAATTTACCTAACTGCTTGCTTGTATGGACAATCTTGTGCGGTGTGGTTAGTGTACCTTCTCTCTATTGTGAAGTAGGATTCGCTTGGGGTTGAGCCATGATAGGGCACACATTAGCCATATGGTCTCCCCCACAGGTGTAGCACCATTTTACTGGGGCAAATCTTGGAATCTGCTTGCTAGAGACTCCTAATTTTTGGGCTACCTTCTCTAACAGATCCTCAATTGATGTGGATTGTGTGTAAGTGAGGCTAATAGAACTATCTGAAACTTTATAGATCTTTGAAAACTCTAATTCCTCCCCTAGGCTATCCTCAATGTCTATGCACATCCGTACACACTCTTCTATGGATCTAGGGTCCTTTAAACACACATATGATCTCAATGTACTTAACAATCCATCTAGAAATAAGGCCACTGGTTTGGCTAGAGTGGGTAACTCTGGCATTGGGCATCTCTCTAGGTATTGTTAGAATCTTCTTCCTGCAAGTCTCACTATCTCTTGAGGTGTTTGTTTGAAGCTATGGATCAGTGAGGAAGTGTTGTGCCTTATACCACTCTTAGAAAACTCTGTGATAAAAGCTTCTAGAAGTTGGTCTATGTTCCTAAACTGCCTCTCGTGTAGTGGTTGAAACCATGTACGGGTTTGTGTTCTTGAGAGCTAGACCAAATGCATTATATTGTGTGAAGAGGTCATCGACTTTCTCAGCTCTCAAGACTTGCTTAAATTCTGCCACATGATTGTATGGGTATGCAATACCATCGAAGCAATTCTTCATGGACTTAACCAGTTGTGTTGGCCTCAAGGTCCTCGTGTGTTCTCTAGGCCTTGGCAAAGGGAATTCATCTATATTTCTTGGATTCCTTGGGTCTATAAGCCTCTTGTTTTCCATTCTATTCATCTTTGTTCTCGCACTGTCTCTTCCTAGTGGGTTAGCAAAGCTCACTGTGGGCCTATCTCTATTCCCATCCCTTTCAAAACTACAATTTATTCTCTCCAAAAATGAGCTCTCTAGCTCCTTTTATAGTTTTTGACTAGCTAGTGGCCCTGTCCAGACCTAGTGTCCGACAGAGTTAAAAATTAGGTTCTAGGGCTTATTTGAGGGCTCAAACAGAGTCTAAAAATTATGAAACTTGGTAGGCAGATACTTCTAATGCTCGCAAGCTTGAAGACTCCTTGGCTTGTAGAAAATGGAGCTACAAAAAGGCAAAATGGTATTTACAATGAGCTTTAGTATGAAAATCACTTTTAAACTAATTTGAGGATTGAAAAAATTTGATTGGTTGCCCAAGTGGTAGATCTACGTGTATGCCCATACTTGCTTCTTCCAAGATACCAACACCAAGCCTCATATGGAGTGATAGACTACAATGCTTTAGTGGGACACCTGTTAAGTACATATGCTTCACACATAACAGCCTCAAGCCAGAAACTATGTGGTAAAGCCTGACTCTTGACCATACACCTCGCCATCTCCATGCATGACCTGTCCTTAAATTCCATTCTATTGAGGTGTATACGACACTGTACACTGATGTTTTATCCCACATTCAACTAGAAATGCATTAAAGTTAGAAGACATATATTCCCCCCCTCGATCAGAACGAAGGGTGCCCATTTTACATGCTAACAAATTTTCAGCCAAAACTAAAAACTATTTGAAGCACAAAAACACTTCGAACATTGCCTTCAATGGATATACCCATGCATGCGTGGAAAAATCATCGATGAAAGTCACGAAGTAAAGCTAGTTTCCAAAAGAGGGTATCTACATACGACCACAGACATCACTATGTATAAGCTTCAGTTTCTGAGTAGCCCAAACTGAACCATCTATTGGAAAGGAGGAATGTTGCATTTTGCCCAAAATACAACCTTTACAAACATGTTTTCTACGTGCCTCAAGTTTGGGCAAAGAGGACCCCATTTCAAATTTCTGTAGGCATAGCAAACTAGGAAAATTCAGATGATCAAAATGTGCATGCCAAAGCTTTGCATCTGACATAGCCTCATAATCATGTACTACACATGCCGAATCATTCATAGATCTTTCATAGTCTATGAGCTTATACAGCCCACGACATAAAATGCCAAAAGCAATAATCATATCTCCATTTGACAGATCATGAATTGTACACCTTTCATCAACAAATTTCACAACCAAACCAATCTTGGCTAAAGCTAAAACTGATAATAGATTCTTCTTGATCCATGACACAAATAAAGCATCTGACAAAGTGAAAGAACTACCATCTATAGTAGTCAAAATGATCTTACCAACTCCCATGACAGGATAAGAGGAGTTGTTGGTGCATGTGACAATATTCCCTATAGGGGTAGGCTTGAGTGAAGAGAAGAAACTGCGCTGCAAGGTGATATGTTTGGTTGCCCCACTATCAAAGTACCAAACATCTAAGTCTATTGTAGACATGCACTGCTCATGCGAAGATGGGTCAAAACTGCACGCACTAGTAAATGCCCATTCTTCATCCTGCACAAGATTAGCAGACTCTGTTTTCAGTGTAGAGGCCTCTACAACAATCATTCTAGCCTCTTTCTTCTTTGCCTCTTTAGGAGCAAGTTTTGGACAACTCTTAATGACATGATCATTTGCTTTATAGTATTTGCAAAACAATTTTTGCTTTTTCAATTTCTTCTCATCTTTGTCTTCCTTCTTCGAATGTGCAACATTTGCAGATTTTTGCTTACTAGTAGAAGAGCTCCATTTCCTTTGCCCTTCTGACTAGCCAAGAAAACATGATTTGCAACACGCATGATGTACCTATTCTGCCTAGACTGATGTTCCCTCAACAAAACAGAGACTAGCTCCTCAAATGACAAGGCATTTGATTGCCTTTCATCATTAAACAAAGAGTAGAAGCAAGAATCTGATATGAATCAGGAAGATCATTCAAAATGGTCTGCACAAGTGAACTATCTGGTATAACTTCATCAGTAGAAATCAACTGTTCTTTCAAATTCTTGATCTTTGTGAGAAAACTTTCCATAGAATTACCTTCATTCATGTGCTCACTCGCCAACTGTTTTCGAAGGTAAGCAACATGAGCCTCATTCCTAGCCTAGTACAATGTGGTAAGTGTATCCCAAGCTATTATGCAAGAGCGAATATGAGGAATAATGGCACGTTTGATAGACAAAGCTATCAATGCATGTGCCTGAGCATCTCTGCCATCCCAACAAATTTGCTCTGCAGTAGGTGCAATAGAAACAACAACACGAATAGGAAACTGTAGAATATCACCATCTTTGACACCATCTACATCGGCTTCAGTACTTGTATTTGTAGTACCTATATTCGTAGGTGTAAGAAGACATCTTTGAACTCCCTGTACAATGTTCCACAATCCTTTTTCAACCAATACATGTCACATCATATAAGCCCATAATAGGTATTTGGTACCATCCAAGTTATCCTCAACAACCAACATATGGAATACATTACTACTTTGAGCCATGATCGGTGACTAAAATACCTTGATGCAGAAAATTGATTGTATCTCAAAAATTCAATGAACAAAACTGCCTAGATTGATTTTGTTAAGCTTGTAGCAGACTTTGAGATGCTTATATTGATGAACCAAAACTAGTATATACCTTTGGCACAAAAAGATGAAATAGCTTGCACGTGCTGTGATAGTGCGTTCGGAGACCGAAACGAGCTCATATCGTGATTTCGGCACCACATAGCGAAGCTATTTTGATCTCTAAAATAGCCTGAGTATATGCACCAAATTTTTTTGCGATTTTGATCTTATGATTGGAGGGATGTCGATGACACCCTAGATGAAGCAGCGACCTGCTCTAATACCAATTGTTGGAGTTAGACGTCTGCAGAAGCATGTGAATAGCACAAGGAAGAAGGAGAAGCTTGGAGCATAAGACACTAGACTGAATGTATTACCACTATAATGTACAACGATAACTAGCCCATTAGGGCAATAAGGGTATATAAAAGCCGGGGGAAAAAAACCTCCTAAAGATTGAAAAGAGTGCCCTGACGGTACTAAAGTGTTCATACACATCACTACCTAAATACATCAACAAAGTTGGATGGTACCAATTAGCCATTATGGGCTTATATGATGCGTCATGTATTAGTTGCAAGAGGATTGTGGAATATTGTGCAAAAATGTCCTATTTCACCTGCAAACTCGGTTGCTAAAGGTGATGTAGATGGCATTGAGGATGGTGATATTCTTCAAGTTCCTGTTCGTATCGTGATTCCTATTGCACCTACTGTAGAGCGAATTTGTTGGGATGGCAGAGATGTAAGGCACATGATATTGTCACATGCACCAAAAACTGCTCTTATCCTATTATGGGAGTTGATAAGATCATTGTGACTAATACTACTGGTAGTTATTTTACATTGTTAGATGCTTTATTTGTGCCAGGGATTAAGAAAAGTCTATTATCAGTCTTAGCATTAGCCAAGATTGGCTTGGTCATGAAATTTTTTGATGATAGATGTATAGTTCATGATCTATCAAATGACGACATCATTATTGCTTCTTGCATTTTATGTTGTGGGTTGTATAAGCTCATAGATTATGCAAAATCTATGAATGATTCAACATGTGTAGTTCAAGATTCTCAGGCTATGTCAGATGCAAAGCTTCAGGATGCACACTTTGGTCATCTGAATTTTTCTAGTTTGCTATGCCTAGAGAAATCTGAAATGGTGTCCTCTTTTCCCAAACTTGAGACACCTGGTAAACATGTATGTGAAGGCTGTATTTTGGGAAAAATGCAACATTCCTCCTTCCCAAAAGGTGGTTTAGTTTGAGCTACTCAAAAATTGCAACTTGTTCATAGTGATGTTTGTGGTCCTATGCAGACACCTTCTTTTGGGAACTATCTTTACTTCATGACTTTGATGATTTTTCCAGGCATGCATGGGTATTGTTGATATATTTAGGTAGTGATGTGTGTGGACACTCTAGGATCGCCGGGGCACTTTTTTCCCTCTTTAGGAGGTTTTTTCCCCCAACTTGTATATACACCGATTGCCGTAACGGGCTACTTATCTTTGTACATTCTAGTGGTAATACATTTAGTATTGTGTGTTGTGCTCCAACCTTCTTCTTCTTCCTTGTGCTGTTTGTGTGCTTCCGTAGACGTCTAACTCCAACAATTGGTATCAGAGCAGGTCATCGCTTCATCTAGGGCATCGTCGACACCTCTCCCATTGTAGTCTCAGAATCGCACAACTTTTGCTGAGCATACTCAAGATGTTTCCAAGATCAAAACAACTTCGCTTTGTGGTGCTGAAATCACGATCTGAGCTTGTTTCTGCCTCCTAATGCACTATCCTAATGCACTATCACAGTGCTTGTGCAGGCTAGTTCATCTTTTTGCACCAAAGGTATATACCAATTTTGGTTCGCTAGTATAAGCATCTCGAAGTCTATTACAGGTTTAGCAGAATTTGTTTGGGCAGTTCTGTTTAACTTTTTGAGATAGAATCAATTTTTTGCATCAAGGTGTTTCAATCACCAGCCATGGCTAAAAGTAGTGATGTATTCCGTATGTTGGCTGTTGAGGACAAGTTGGATGGTATCAACTACCCGTTATGGGCTTATATGATGCGACATGTATTGGTTGCAAAAGGACTATGGAACATTGTGTAGAGTGTTGAAAAATGGTCTATCACACCTGCAATTGTTACAGCTGCAGGTACTAAAGTGGATGCACAAGTTGTCGAAGATGATGATGTTCTACATATTCTTGTTCATGCTACAATTTCTACTGCACCTACTAAAGAGCAAATTTGTTAGGATTGTATAGATGCCCAGACACTTGCATTGATAGCTTTCTCTATCAAACGTGCCATTGTTCCTCATATTCACTCTTGTAGAATAACTAAGGATGCTTGGGATATGCTTACCACATTGTAACAAGCTAGGAATGAGGCTCGTGTTGCTTACCTCCGAAAAAAATTGGAGAGTGAGCACATGAATGAAAGTGATTCTATGGACAATTTTCTAAGAAAGATCAAAGACTTGAAGGAACATTTGATTTCTACCGATGAAGTTATACTAGATAGCTCACTTGTGCAGACCATTTTGAATGGTCTTCCTAATTCATATCAGAGTTTGGCTTCTACTCTTCAATTGATGATGAAAGGAAATCCAAATGCCTTCTCATTTGAGGAGTTAGTCTCTATTATGTTGCAGGAAGATCAGTCGAGGGAGAACATCTCCATTATGCATGTTGCAGATCAAGATTTCCTGGCTAGTCGGAAGGGCAAAGGAAAATGGAGCTCTTCAATTAGCAAGTAGAAATCTGGAAATGCTGCTCATTCGAAGAAGGAAGACAAAGATGAGAAGAAATAAAAAAAGAAGAAACTGTTTTGCAAGTACTGTAAAGGAAATGATCATATCATAAAGATCTATCCTAAAGTTGCTACAAAAGAGGCAAAGAAAAAGAGGCTAGAATGGTTATTGCAGAGGCCCCTACTCCAAAAATAGAGTCTGCTAACCTTGTGTAGGATGAAGAATGGGTGTTTACTAGTATTTGCAATTTTGACCCATCTTTTCATGAGCAGTGCATGTATGCATTAGACTCAAATGTTTGGTACTTTGATAGTGGGGCGACCAAACATATAACCTCGTAGCACAATTTCTTCTCTTCACTCGAGCCTGCCCCTACAGGGAATACTGTTACATGTGCAATAACTCCTCTTATCCTGTTATGGGGGTTGGTAAGATCATTATGACTACTATTGACAGTAGTTCTTTCACCTTGTCTGATGCTTTATTTGTGCCAGGGATCAAGAAGAATCGGTTATCATTTCTATAGTAGCCAAGATTATCTTGGTTGTGAAATTTATTGATGACAGTTGTAGAGTTCATGATCTGTCAAATGGCAATGTTATTATTGCTTCTAGCATTTTATGTTGTGGGTTGTATAAGCTCATAGACTACGAAAAATTTGTGAATGATTTGGCATGTGAAGTACATGATTCTTAGGCTATTTCAGATGCAAAGCTTTGGCATGCATGCTTTGGCCATTTGAGCTTTGCTAGTTTGCTACGCCTATAGAAATCTGAAATGGTGTCCTCTTTGCCCAAACTTGAGGCACCTAGTAAACATGTATGTGAAGGGTGTATTTTGTGCAAAATGCAGCGTTCCTCATTTCCAAAAGATGGTTCAGTTCGGTCTACTAAGAAATTATAGCGTGTTCATAGCGATGTCTTTTGGTCCTATGCAGACACCTTCTTTTGGAAACTATCTTTACTTCGTGACTTTCATTGATGATTTTTCTAGGCATGCATAGGTATATCCACTCAAAGCAAAGTCTGAAGTGTCTATGTGCTTCAAATAGTTTCTGGTTTTGGTTGGAAATTTATCAGCATGTAAAATGGGCACCCTCCATTCTGATCGAGGGGGGGGGGGATATATGTCTTCTGAATTTAATGCATTTTTGGCTGAACGTGGGATAAAACACCAGTGTACATTGTCATATACACCTCAACAAAATGGAGTTGCTGAATGGAAGAACAAGTCAATCATGGACATGGCAAGGTGTACGATCAAGAGTCAGGTTTTACCACATAGTTTCTTGCTTGAGGCTGTCATGTGTGCAACATATGTACTTAACAGATGTCCCACTAAAGCACTACAGTCTATCACTCCATATGAGGCTTGGCATGGTCGCAAGCCATGTGTTGCTCATTTGCGTGTTTTTGGTTGTTTGGCATATGCATTAGTGCCTAAACAACATCGTAGAAAATTGGATGATAAAGCAGTAAAATGTATTTTTGTTGGGTATAGTTCTAAAAGTAAAGGTTATCGTTTGTATCATCCATAGAATAAACGCATTCTAGTTAGCCGTGATATTGTCTTTGTGGAAGATGCTATTCAACCATTGTCTTCATGTACTAAGAAGACATCTGTTAGCTCCATAGACATGTATGATACTTTGCTACCTCTTTTTATAGGTGGATAATCTAGTGCTGGTCCTAATGAGGCAACTTCTCAACCTTTGCAGGTTTATGTGATGATGCAGATCATCCCATTTCTGATGCAGATTTACATGATGCAATTGTTGATGAGAGAGTTGATATTGAGGAGGCAAAAACTATGCCGAAATGGCTGGTGGAGACCTTGCATGATAGCAAATTAGATGCATCTCTATCATATCATACTTGTTTAGGCTCTCATAGTGCCTCTTTTACATCAAATTGTTGTGCTATGGCTACATCTAGTCTCTAATGAGCCTGTTTCATTTGATGAAGCACAAAGTTAAAAAAATTGGATGGCTGCTATGCAATCTGAATATGATACTATAATGAAGAATAGTACTTGTTCTTTGTGTGACTTGCCTCCTAGAAATAAGGCCATTGACACTAAGTGGGTTTACAAGCTAAAGCATAAGCCTGATGGAACAGTTGATAGGTATAAGGTTAGGCTTGTTGCAAAGGGTTATGCATAGGAAGAGGCATTGATTTTGATGAGACCTTTGCACCTACATGTTGTATGACTACTGTTCGGAGCATCTGTGCATTTGCAGCCCATCATGGTTGGAATGTACATTAGCTAGACATTAAAACAACATTTCTGAATGGTGACTTGCATGAAGAAGTGTATGTTTTTCAGCCCCGTCGCTTTGTGCAGAAAGGGCATGAAAACCAGGTGTGCAGGTCAAAGAAGGCATTATATGGTTTAAAGTAAGCACCACATGCTTGGTGTGAGAAGATACATGCCTATCTGATTGCACACGATTTTGAGAAGAGTCCAACTGAAAGCACCTTATATGTTAAGCATGCTAATGATGTGCTTCTGATCATTGTTGTCTATGTTGATGACATGCTACTCACTGGTCCTATTGAGAAGCATATTGGTGATTTTAAAGCTGATTTACATGCCTCATTTGAGATGTCTGATTTGGGGGGTTTGCATCATTATTTGGGCATTCAATTTATGCATGTTGATGGTGGGATGGCTTTGCGTCAAATGAAATATATTGACACATTATTGCAGTATTTTGGCCTTGAAGACTGTAAAACTATTACCATTCCTATGGAGATAGGTTTACGATTGAGTCTTCATGATGCTGGAGATGCATTTGATGCTGTTCTCTATCAGCAGGTTGTGGGATGCCTGATTTACTTATGCATTACTCGGTTAGATATTTAGTTTTTTGTCTGACAGATGAGCAGGTTTATGCATTGCCCACATGTAAAGCATTGGCAGGCGGTTAAGTGCATCTTTTTCTACTTGAGTGGTACTTGACTACTTGGGTTGTTTTATCCTAAGGAGGGATCACTACCACCAGATTTTCATGGTTTTTCTGACTCTCATTGGGCTGGTTGCTATGACACTCATGTGTCCTCTAGTGGTTTTTGCTTCATGCTTGGTAACTCATGTATATCTTGGTTGAGCAAGAAGCAGCCTACTGTGGATACTTCCAATTGTGAGGCTGAGTATAGGGAAGATTTCAGAGCTACTATTGAGTGTGTGTGGCTCAGATGCCTTATGGCTGATTTGGGTGTTGGTTAGGCTTCTGCCGTGACCATCTTCACTGATAGTTAGAGTGCATTGGTAGTTGCGAGGAGCCCTGTGTTCCATGCTCGCAGTAAGCACTTTGAGGTGCATTATCATTATGTTAGGGAGAGATTCTCTACTAGGGAGATCATCTTGGCATATATGCCCACGCAAGAGAACATTGTAGAACTTTTCATGAAGGCTCTGCCTAGGGAGAAGTTTGAAGCTTTTTGCAAAGCTTTGGGCTTACTTCCTTTTGTGGAGTGATTTCCACATAGCTTGACACTTCCTTATACATGAGTGCCAGCTCCTTGTTCACTGCATCACTCCAAAGGGAGATTTGTTGATGTATTTAGTTAGTGATGTGTGTGAACACTCTAGGATCACTGGGGTAATTTTTGTTGATATATTTAGGTAGTGATGTGTGTGAACACTCTAGGACTGTCGGGGCTTTTTTTTCCCTCTTTACGAGGTTTTTTTCCCTCTGCTTGTATATATGCCTATTGCCCTAATGGGCTACTTATCTTTGTACATTCTTTAGTAATACATTCAGTATTGTGTGTTGTGCTCCAAGCTTCTTCTTCTTCCTTGTCTTGGTCGTGTGCTTCCACAGACGTCTAACTCCAACAATTGGTATTAAAGCAGGTCGTCGCTTCATCTAGGGCGCCGTTGACACTCTTCCGGTTGCAATCTCAGAATCACACAAATTTTGGTGAGCATACTCAGCGTGTTTTTGAGATCAAAACCGCTTCGCTTTGTGGTGCCGAAATTGCGATCTGAGCTCTTTCAGCCTCCGACCGCACTATCGCAGCGCTTGTGCAAGCTATTTCTTCTTTTTGTTCCAAAGGTAGATACCAGTTTCTGTTCGCCAATATAAGCCTCTCAAATTTTGCTATAAGTCTAGTGGAATTTGTCTGGGCAGTTTTGTTCAACTTTTTGAGATACAGTCAATTTTTTGCATCAAGGTATTTTAGTCACCAGCCATGGCTGAAAGCAATGATGTATTCCGTATGTTGGCTGTTAAGGATAAGTTGGATGGTATCAACTACCCGTTATGGGCTTATATGATGCGTCATGTGTTGGTTGCAAAAGGACTATGGAACATTGTGCAGGGTGTCGAAAAACGTCCTATCACACCTACAATTGTTACAACTAGAGGTACTGAAGCTGATGTAGAAGGTGTCGAAGATGATGATATTCTGCATATTCCTGTTCGTGTTGCGGTTTTTACTACACCTATTGCAGAGCAAATTTGTTGGGATGGTAGAGAGGCCCAGGCACATGCATTGATAACTTTGTCTGTCAAACGTGCCATTATTCCTCACATTCGCTCTTGTAGAACAACTAAGGATGCTTGGGATACACTTACCACATTGTACCAAGCTAGGAATGAGGCTCGTGTTGCTTACCTCCAAAAACAGTTGGAGAGTGAGAACATGAATGAAGGTGATTGTATGGACACTTTCCTAACGAAGATCAAAGACTTGAAGGAACGGTTGATTTCTACTGATGAGGTTATACTAGATAGCTCACTTGTGTAGACTGTTTTGAATGGTCTTCCTGATTCATATCAGAGTTTTGCTTCTACTCTTCGGTTGATGATGAAAGGCAAGCCGAATGCCTTATCATTTGAGGAGTTAGTCTCTGTTCTATTACAAGAAGATCAGTCCAGGCAGAACAAGTCCATTATGCGAGTTGCAGATCAAGCTTTCCTGGCTAGTCAGAAGGGCAAAGGAAAATGGATCTCTTCAACTAGCAAGCAGAAATCTGCTAATTCTGCATATTCGAAGAATGAGGATAAAGATGAGAAGAAATAAAAAAGTAGAAATTGTTTTGTAAGTACTGTAAACGGAATGATCATATCATAAGGAACTATCCAAAACTGGCTGCTAAAGAGGCAAAGAAGAGAGAAGCTGGAATGGTTGTTGCAGAGGCCTCTACAACAAAAACAGAGTCTGCTAATCTTGTGCAGGAAGAAGAATGGGCATTTACTACTGTCTACAGTTTTGACCCATCTTCTCATGAGGAGTGCATGTCTGCAGTAGACTCAGATGTTTGGTATTTTGACAGTGGAGTGACCAAACATATTACCTCGCAGTGCAGTTTCTTCTCTTCACTCGAGTGTGCCCCTACAAGGAATACTGTTACATGCACCAACAACTCCTCTTATCCTGTTATGGGAGTTGGTAAGATCATTTTAACTACTGCTGATGGTAGTTCTTTCACATTGTCAGATGCTTTATTTGTGCCAGGGATCAAGAAGAACCTATTATCAGTTTCTACATTAGCCAAGATTGGCTTGGTTGTGAAATTTGTTGATGACAGGTGTACAGTTCACGATCTGTCAAATGGCGATGTGATTATTTCTTCTGGCATTTTATGTCGTGGGTTGTATAAGCTCATAGACTATGAAAGATCAGTAAATGATTTGGCATGTGCAGTAAATGATTCTCAGGCTATGTCAGATGCAAAGCTTTGACATGCATGCTTTGGTCATCTGAACTTTGCTAGTTTGCTACGCCTTCAGAAATCTGAAATGGTGTCCTCTTTGCCCAAACTTGAGGCACCTAGAAAACGTGTTTGTGAAGGCTATATTTTGGGTAAAATGCAGCGTTCATCCTTTCCAAAATATGGCTCAGTTCGGGCTAGTAAAAAATTGCAGCTTGTACGTAGTGATGTTTGTGGTCCTATGCAGACACCTTCTTTTGGGAATTATCTTTACTTCGTGACTTTCAGTGATGATTTTTCTAGGCATGCATGGGTATATCCATTGAAGGCAAAGTCCGAAGTGTTCATGTGCTTCAAACAGTTTTTGGTTTTGGCTGAAAATCTGTCAGCATGTAAAATGGGCACCCTCCATTCTGATCAAGGGGGGGATATATGTCTTCTAATTTTAATGCATTTCTGGCTGAACGTGGGATAAAACACCAATGTACAATGCCATATACACCTCAGCAGAATGGATTTGCTGAATGAATGAACGGATCGCTCATGGAGATGGCAAGGTGTATGGTGAAGAGTCACACTTTACCGCATAGTTTCTGGCTTGTGGCTGTCATGTGTACAACATATGTATTGAACATGTGTCCCACTAAAGCGCTGCAGTCTATCAATCCATATGAGGCTTGGCATGACCGCAAGCCATCTGTTGCTCATCTGCGTGTTTTTGGTTGTTTAGCATATGTATTAGTGCCTGAACAACATCGCAGAAAATTGGATGATAAAGCACTAAAATGTATTTTTGTTGGGTACAGTTATGAAAGTAAAGGCTATCATCTATATCATCCACAGACTAAACGCATTCTGGTGAGCCATGATGTTGTTTTTGTGGAGGATGCTATTCAACCATTGCTTTCATGTACTAAGGAGACATCTGTTAGCTCCAAAGACATGTATGATACTTTGCTGCCTCTTTTTACAGGTGGATAGTCTAGTGCTGGTCGTAATGAGGCAACTTCTCAACCTTTGCAGGTTTCATGTGATGATGCAAATCATTCCATTTCTAATGCAGATTTACATGATGCACTTATTGATGAGAGAGCTGATATTGAGCAGGCTAGAACTATGCCAAAATGGTTGGTGCAGACCTTGCGTGATAGCAAATTAGATGCACCTTTGTCATATCATACTCGACCAGGCTCTCATAGTGCCTCTTTTGCATCAGATTGCTATGCTATGGTTGCATCTAGTCTATGTGATGAGACTGAGCCCGTTTCGTTTGATGAAGCTCAAAATTCAGCAAATTGGATGGCTGCTTTGCAATCTGAATATGATGCAATAATGAAGAATGGTACTTGGTCTTTATGTGACTTGCCTCCTAGTAAGAAGGCCATTGGCACTAAGTGGGTATACAAGTTGAAGCGTAAACCTGTTGGTACAGTTGATAGGTATAAGGTTAGGCTTGTTGCAACGGGTTATGCACAGGAGAGAGGAATTTATTTTGATGAGACCTTTGCACCTACAAGCCGTATCACTACTCTTCGGAGCATCTGTGCACTTGCAGCCCATCATGGTTGGAATGTACATCAGTTGGACATTAAAATAGCATTTCTGAATGGTGACTTGCATGAAGAAGTGTACGTTTTTCAACCCCATGGCTTTGTGCAGAAAGGGCATGAAAACCAAGTGTGAAGGTTACAGAAGGCATTATATGGTTTAAAGCAAGCACCATGTGCTTAGTATGAGAAGATACATGCCTATCTAATTGCACATGGTTTTGAGAACAGTCCAACTGAAAGCACCTTATATGTTAAACGTGCTAATGATGTGCTTCTCATCATTATTGTCTATGTTGATGACATGCTGCTCACTGGTCCTATTGAGAAGCATATTGCTGATTTTAAGGCTGATTTGCATGCCTCATTTGAAATATCTAATTTGGGGCATTTGCATCATTATTTGGGCATTCAATTTATGCATGTTGATGGTGGAATGTGTTTGTGTCAAACAAAATATATTGACACATTATTGCAGCATTTTGGCCTTGAAGACTGTAAGCCTATTGCCACTCCTATGGATACACGTTTACGATTGAGTCTTCATGATGCTGGAGATGCATTTGATGACGTTCTCTATCAGCTGTTAGATGCTTGATTTATTTATGCATTACTCGGCGAGATATTCAGTTTGCTGTCTCATAGATGACCAAGTTTATGCATTGCCCAGGAGTCAAGCATTGGCAGGCGGTTAAGCGTATCTTATGCTTTTTCTGACTCTCATTAGGCTATTTGCTATGACACTCGTGTGTCCACTAGTGGCTTTTGCTTCATGCTTGGTAGCTCATGTATATCTTGGTTGAGCACGAAGCAGCCTACTGTGGCCACTTCCAATTGTGAGGCTGAGTATAGGACAGCTTTCACAGCGACTGTTGAGTGTGTGTGGCTCAGACGCCTTATGGCTAATTTGGGTGTTGGTCAGTCTTCTGCCACCACCATCTTCATTGAGAGTTAGAGCGCATTGGCAGTTGCGAGGAACCCTGTGTTCCATGCTCGCACTAAGCACATTGAGGTGAATTATCATTATGTCAGGGAGAGGTTCTCTACTGGGGAGATCAGCTTGGCATATGTGCCCACGCAGGAGAACATTGCAGACCTTTTCACGAAGGCTCTACCTAGGGAGAAGTTTGAAGCTTTTTGCAAAGCTTTGGGCTTACTTCCTTTTGTGGAGTGATTTCCACATAGCTTGGCACTTCCTTATACATGAGTGCCAGCTACTTGTTCACCGCATCACTCGTAGGGGGATTTGTTGATATATTTAGGTAGTGATGTGTGTGAACACTCTAGGACTGTTGGGACATTTTTTTTCCCTCTTTAGGAGGTTTTTTTCCCTGGGCTTGTATATACACCTATCGCCCTAATGGGCTACTTATCTTTGTACATTCTCTAATAATACATTCAGTATTGTGTGTTGTGCTCCAAGCTTCTTCTTCCTTGTGTTGTTCGCGTGCTTCTGCAGACGTCTAACTCCAACACTGTTTTCCCTCTTTAGGAGGTTTTTTCCCTCCGCTTGTATATAGACCCATTTCCCTAATGGGCTACTTATCTTTTTACATTCTAGTGGTAATACATTTAGTATTGTGTGTTTTGCTCCAAGCTTCTTCTTCATTGTGCTATTCGTGTGCTTCTGCAAACGTCTAACTCCAACAAGTATATCCATTGAAAGTAAAGTTTGAAGTGTTTATGTGCTTCAAATAATTTTTGGTTTTGGCTGAAAATCTGTTAGCATGTAAAATGGTCATCCTTTGTTGGGATCGAGGGGAAATATTTATCCTCTAATTTTATTGCATTTTTAGTTGAACATGGGATAAAACTTTAGCGTATAGTGTCTTATACACCTCAACAAAATGGAGTTGTTGAAAGGAAGAATGGGTCACTCATGGAGATGGTGAGGTGTATTGCCAAGAGTCAAACTCTACCACATAGTTTCTAGCTTGAGGCTATTATGTGTGCAGCATATGTACTTAACATGCATTCCACTAAAGTATTAAAGTCTATCACTCCATATGAGGCTTGGCATGGTCATAAGCCATCTGTTGCTCATCTGCATGTTTTTGGTTGTCTAGCGTATGCATTAGTACCTAAAAAACAACACAACAAATAGGTTGATAGAGAAGTGAAATGTTTTTTGTTGGGTATAGTTCTGAAAGCAAAGGCTATCATGTGTATAATCCACAGACTAAATGCATTCTGGTTAGCCATGATGTTGTTTTTATGGAAGATGTTATTCATCCATTACTTTCATGTATTAAAGAGACATTTGTTAGCTCCAAAGATATGTATGATACTTTGCTGCCTCTTTTTATAGGTGGACAATCTAGCGTTGGTCCGAATGAAGCAATTTCTCAACCTTTATAAGTTTCAGATCATTCGATTTCTAATGTAGATTTACATGATGCACTTATTGATGAGAGAGCTCATATTGAGGGGGCAAAAACTATGCCAAAATGGTTGGTGCACACTTTGTGTGATAGCAAAGTAGATGCACCTTTGTCATATCATACTCATTCAGGCTCTCATAGTGCTTCTTTTGCATCAGATTGCTATGCTATGGCGGTCTCTAGTCTCTGTGATGAGAATGAACCTGATTTGTTTGATGAAGCACAAAATTCAAAAAATTGGATGGCTGCTATGCAATCAGAATATGATGCTATTATGAAAAATGGTACGTGATCTTTATGTGACTTGCCTCCTGACAAGAAGGCCATTGGCGCTAAGTGGGTATACAAGCTGAAAATGTAAGCCTAATGGAATATTTGACATGTATAAGGCTAGGCTTGTTGCAAAGGGCTATGCTCAGGAAAGAGGAATTGATTTTGATGAAACCTTTGCTCCTAGATGCCAAATGACTACTGTTCATAGCATTTGTGCATTTGCAACTCATGATGATTGGAATGTGCATCAGTTGGACATTAAAACTAAATTTTTTTATGGTAACTTGCATGAATAAGTGTATGTTTTTCACACTCATGGATTTGTGTGAAAAGGGCATGAAAACCAAGTGTATAGGTTGAAAAAGGCATTATATGGTTTGAAGCAAGCACCACGTGCTTGGTATGAAAAGATACATGCTTACTTGATTGCGTGTGGTTTTGAAAATAGTCGAATTGAGAGCACCTTATACATCAAGCACACAAATGATGTGCTTCTGATGATTGTTGTCTATGTTGATAACATTCTACTCATTGGTCCTACTTAGAAGCATATTGCTGATTTTAAGGCTAATTTGCATGCCTCATTTGAGATGTCATATTTCAAGCACTTGCATCATTATTTGGGCATTCAGTTTATGCAAGTTGATGGTGGAATTGCCTTGTGTCAAACAAAATGTATTGACACATTATTGTAGTGTTTTGGCCTTGAAGACTTTAAACCTATTTCCACTCCTATGGACATATTCTTATGGTTGAGTCTTCATGATGCTGGAGATGCCTTTGATGATGTTCTCCATCACCAGGCTGTTGGATGCTTGATTTACTTATGCATTACTTAGCTAGATATTTAGTTTCCTTACTTAGAGATCAGTGGGCTTATGTATTACCTAGGTGTCAAGCATTGGCAGGCAGTTAAGTGCATCTTTCGCTACTTGAGTGGTACCTGGCTACCTAGATTGTTTTATCCCAAGGGGGGATCACTACCACCAGATTTACATGATTTTTTTGACTCTGACTCGGCTAGTTGCTATGACACTCATGTGTCCACTAGTGGCTTTTGCTTCATGCTTGGTAGCTCATGTATAACTTGGTTGAGCAAGAAGTAGCCTATTGTGGCCACTTCTAGTTGTGAGGTTGAGTATAGGGTAGCTTTCATAGTGACTGTTGAGAATGTGTGGCTCAGACACCTTATGGTTGATTTGGGTGTTGGTTAGTCTTTTGCCACCACCATCTTCACTAATGTGAGAGTGCATTGGCAGTTGCTTAGAACCCTGTGTTCCATGCTCACACCAAGCACATTGAGGTGCACTATCATTATGTTAGGAAGAGGTTCTCTGCTAGAGAGATCAATTTGGCATATGTGCCCCCATAAGAGAACATTAGAGACCTTTTCACAAAGGCTCTGCCTAGGGAGAAGTTTGAAGCTTTCTGCAAAGCTTTGGGCTTACTTTCTTTTGTGAATTGATTCCACATAGCTTGGCACTTCCTTATACATGAGTGCCAGTTCCTTGTTCACCACATCACTCCAAGGGGGGATTTGTTAATATATTTAGGTAATGATATGTGTGAACACACTAGAACTACTAGGGTACTTTTTTCCCTCTTTATGAGGTTTTTTTGCCTCAGCTTGTATATATACCTATTACCCTAATGGGCTACTTATCTTTGTACATTCTCTTGGTAATACATTTAGTATTATGTGTTGTGCTAGAAGCTTCTTCTTCTTCTTTGTGTTGTTTGTGTGCTTCCGTAGACCTCAAACTCCGACATTATTTTGGGAAAAATGTAGCATTCATCCTTCCAAAAAGATGGTTCTATTCGAGTTGATCATAAATTGCATCTTGTCCATAGTGATGTTTGTGGTCCTATGCAAACACCTTCGTTTGTAAAGTATATTTCGTGACTTTTGTTGATGATTTCTCGAAGCATCCATGGGTGTATCAATTGAAATTAAAGTCCAAAAAATTTATGTGCTTCAAACTATTTCTAGTTATGGCTAAAAATATGTAAGCCTTTAAAGTGGCCACCCTCCATTTTGATCAAGGGAGGTGTAGCTCAGCGATGAGTAGCACCTCCTTTAATGTCAATCCGGGAAGACGTGAGGATGGTATGAAGACCTCGAGCAAGTGGAGGCACAAGTGCGTGAGTGAGAAGCACACAAACATGCACACACACGCGCACACACGGCAAGACAAAGAGTGAGAAGCAATGGAGTTCTTAGATTACTTTCAAAAAGCTATTACAAGTTCATTTCAATTACAATCTAACCTCCAAAATGAGCTCTCTAGCTCTATTTATAGTTTTTGACTAGGTTTTGGCCCTGTCCAGACCTAGTGTCCGGCCTAGTTAAAAATTAGGTTCCAAGGCCAATTTGAGGGCTTAAACGGAGTCTACAAAATACGAAAATTGATATGTAGGCACTTCTAAGGCTCCTCAAGCTCAAGGACTCCTTGGCTTGCACAAAATGGAGCTACAAAAATATGAAATGGTATTTACAATGATTGTTAGTGATAAGAATCACTGTTATAAAGATGTTGATTTGGAAAAATTTGAAGGGCCTATCTGCTAGATTTGCGTCGACTGCTTTGTCTACTTAATCCTTCACCTCGCTCTGACTCTCTCCGTTGGCTTCCTTGTCTAGTCAGTCCTTGGGTGCCCATACTGCTCTCAACACCCCCCCTCTCTCGCGTCTGTCGTCCCTGACAGACCCTTGATGCTGGGAGTGTTGGATGTAATATTCCACAACCTGAGTGGCAAGCTGATGTTCTTGTATGCGTAGTCCTCTGGCCAAGTCTGTCATCATACGATCCCAATCAATTGGTCCTGGAATGTCCGGATGTGGTAGACGTAACTGATCTGCATGGATCGCTTGTTCTACTGCGAATAGATGTAGCAAATGTGTGGGTCTGGGAATGAAAATTTCTGAATGATATTCCCAGAATCCCGTAGAGAACATTTCCTCAAATGTCTGCTTGAAGCATGCGGGTAAGTACTTTATTCGTGCATGCCAGACAAAGATTATAGTGATCGAGGGAGTCTGGCTCATGTCGTAGACTAAATCCTTGTTACCTTGGGAGAATCTAGGGGCAGAGATGTATGGAGCTTGTACCATCCGAAAGGTTTTGAAGACAATGGTCATGAGCTCGAATATTTTCATACACATTTTTGCTGCTATGTCGGGTACATTATTTAGACGTGTAGACCAGTGCCGAATTGTTGATACCATGTAGGCTACGGTTGGGATCCCTCGAGGTGGAGCAAAATATGGATAGTTAACCCAAGCCGAGCATTCTTTATTGTTGCGTACCTTGATCGCAAATGCTTTCCATGATCTGCGACGTACCATTGGGAAATAACATGGATTATACTTGATATACAGTGGCATGGTTGCCCAGGTGCTCATCATCTCAGGGTAATCGGTTAGTAGACGTGCACGCCAATTAGGCTGGAAAATCGAGCCCGCACGCGCATCTGTCAGTAAGTCCTCTGGCTCAAATTGAGTGGCAAATGTGGGCTCCTTCCCTGTATGTCTTTTAACTTCTGCATTATAATCATGTAGCAAGACAAAATAAGGCATGTATTGCGACTCTGATGTTGTGATTAACCGTTGGTGGGATAGGTTCTGAAAGTAAGAAGACCGAAGGACAGTTTCTTCCAGATTTGTGAGAGATTGCATTTGCACGGCAACGCGATCATCATGTGTCTTACCCACTTTCTCGACCCTTTTTACCCAATCTGGAACTTGAATTTCTAAAGTGTCCTGTCCTTCCTCTGTAGTCCGACCACCGGGTGTTGGCATTGGCTCGTACGGCTCTTCATAGCTGTCATCGACGGGGATTTCCACTACTGTTTCAGGTTCTGGTTCTTCAGTGGGTGAGGGTGGGTTATAAGTGAAGGTAGAGGTGATGACTGGCGTTTCTTCCATGGTGGGAGGTGGTGGTGGGGGTGGAGAAGGTGGTGATGGGGGATGCTGGGGTGAGATGGGTGATGTCTGAACGAAGGTTTCGGCAGAGAGGTCAATGGTGGTGGTGGGGTTAGCTGTGGCTTCAATGGTTACCTCTTGTTCTGTGACAGGCATCCTGATAGTCTTACCTGCTCGTGGTAATGTGTCGACTCTGCGTTTGTCATACCTCACGGACTGGCGGACTGTAGTGTGGACAGCCTCCGGAACTCCTAAAGACTCTGACACTAATTTGAGGGTGTCAATGAAATGTTGATCCACCCCATCATCTGATAGCATTTCTTGCATCAAAGCTTGACCTGACACAAGAGAGAGTTGATGCCTTTCTTGCAGTGCTTTGATTGTGTCGTATAACCTTTGTAGTTTAGCTGTATATGCAGGTGCACCTACAATTTCTGGCACTTCTTGTTGCTCATCATGATGCTCTTGATCATAATCCTCCTCATCTTCCTCCTGTTCTTCATCTTCATCATCCTCTTCATCCACTTCAACTGTGGTGACAGGTACTTGGGCGGTTGTTGCTTGCGTTTGCACATTCTCCACTTGTTGTGCCTCTTCTGCCTCTAGCTCTACATCTTGTAATAATTGTTCGAAATCTTCATTCGTGAGTTCTTCCAAAGGTGCACCACTGGGAAATTCAAGATCGGTTGGGATGGGAGGGAATATCAAGGTAGAACCATCGGTGCTGCATCTTGGAAGTCGGAGTGTGAATGGTCGGACTCTTCGGGGTGGAGGGGTGACGTCTGGTGTTAGGGTGGCTCCACGTGGTTGAGCACATGGGACTTGGACAGTGCCTCTCATCTTCTTAGAAGGGGGTCCAGTGGATGTCCTGCCTCTAAACTGCTCTACACGATTCCACATTAGGGCCCATTGAATAGGGATGTCATAAGCCAAACACCTATAAATTATTCTCGTCAGAGCACAACATCCATATAACACCTGTTTCCGCGGCCATCGTTTGTGAGCTAGGTGTATCTGATCAATTATCCAGTGGGGTAAGTTGATGGTGAGGCTCTGTGTCTCTGCCAGAGACAAACTAAACCAAATCTTTTTAGGCGGCATGGTGAATCTATCTTGGGCAGGAAAAGCAAAGTGTTGCATGCACATGCGAAGGTGTATTGCAACATTAGGCGTCATGGACACCATGTCCTTGAGTTTGGTGAGGCTTCGATTCTTCATGTAATCCGGCACTAGGGTTTCCTTCTCTGTAGGAATATGCATTCCGCGCATATCTAGGGCCTCTCTCACCAAGTTGTTGGATAACCTAAACCTCTTGAGCTCATTTCCTTTTGTTAGAGATGGGATCACAAATGAGCTTGCACCTTTTGGGTTCTTGTTTGGGGTCAAGGTGTTGATGAAATAGTAGCATCGCATGAAGTCAGGCTTTGGGAGCCGTGCACTGAAATATGCATTCAATCCTGCCTTCTCCCATACCGAACGTAGACCTTCTGCATTTTGTAAATTCTCGAATTCTCTTGTAAAGAAATGGTATTTACCTTGCTTCCCATTGAAGTCCAACTCTGATTCCCATAGGTATGTTCCCTCTCCCAAGGGTCCTGCCACTTCACTAAACCAGTTGGAAGCTTTTCCTACGGGCATGGTATGGCCACTGGGAGGGTCCGCTATAGGTATGATTTTGATGGCTTGCAATTCTTCTGGTCTTTCGTTTGTTTCAGGCAAAACGGGTAAAATGTCTAAGTCCACCACTTGCTGGCTTGTTTCTGTTTGAGAGCTAGTTCCTGCCGCCTCAGCCATGATGAAAACTTCGCAGCTGGTTCTGTGAGAATACATGAATAAATGTTAACATTGCAATGGACACAAAAATGACACCGTGTCCCCGTTACAACATTAACATGAGGCTCGGGAGAGGTTAGGGGGTTAGTAAGTGCTCAGTGCTTGTGTGTGTAGTTAGGAATTGGGTAGACCTAAGAGCTAAGCGGAATGATGTGGTGTGAGAGTGAAGTAGTTAGTAGGTGGACATGGATTTAAAATTGGGGTCTGGGGGTTTATTACAAGTTTTAGGTTGCCAAATGCAATGGATAGGTTTTGATTTTGACTTTGTGGAGGCTCTGGGGAGTGTGATAGGGTATTTAGTTGAAAAATGGGGCTTTTTAGGGACCCTTTTATGAGTGATTCTACTTTTGCGCATGGAAGAATATGTGTCCGTGCGTGGTGTGTAAGAATGGTCCTCAGAAGTTTGAGTGAGTGAAACATGTTGTACAGGGTTTGGCCTTGGTGTAGCTATTTGAGCCCGCAAGCAAGCCTTAGGCACCCAGATTTGTCGTGATTGTGGGCTAGCCTTCATTGACTTCTTGGGTACCCAAATAGACTTCACTTTCGCAGAAGAATTTATGAAGGAATTCTTATTAGTGTCGTGTTGTTGATTACTAATAAGAGGTTTTGGCCGTGGTGTTGGCCTGGTCGAAACAGGGTGTTCACCTTTTCGCCTCCATACTTGTTTCATCGGCTGAAACAATCTGCTTTGCTCCTTTTTTTGGCCTCCAGTACAGGTAGTGTTCTGCTTCTTCTGTATTTGATCTGCCGTTGGCTGCTGCATCCTTCTGGCCTTTGGAAAAGAAGGGAGTACCGTCTTATCCTTGACTCCGTTGTTGAGACAATCCTCTTTCTGCATCATACATTTTTGGACAAGAATAGCATTGTCAACTTCATGTGCACCCCTGGAAGGACCAGGAGTTCGTGCCTTACCTAGTTCCTTGAGTGCCTCATTTTCCAATTCAACTGTAATTCGACTATGATTTACCCATACCTGAAGAAGTCCACCTCTTAGGTTTAGGTTGACCGCATGATCATAGATCCAGTCCTGACCCAAGACAAGAGGCTCAGTGAGGTCCTCATCTTGACACACTAGTACTTTGACTGTCATTGCTTCGTCTTGAATGGAGATGGGAAGATCCACCTCGCCCATGCAAGGGGTTTCCACACCTCCCACTCCTATGAGATATGCTTCAATAGGATTGACAGTTAATTTCAACTCTTGACAGTAAGACAACTTGACTGCACTAGTGGATGCACCTGAGTCAATCAAAGCTCTTACAGTCCTTGCACCCTTTCCTTGTCCTATATCTAAGGTTATAAAAGGACGTCGATCAATTATCCTATGAGAGCTGATACCTGAAACTTCACACATAGCCACGTGATATCCTTGGTCTGCATATGCACCTAGCCTAGGTTGCTCTCTGCCTTGTCTTCTTAATTTCATTCTCCGTATGTGCTCTAAAGCTTCTGCTTGAGCTTCTTCTCGAATTCGTTTTTCTTCTTCTTTGCGTCTCTTAGCAATGTTGAGTCGACATAGCATCTCTTCTGTCAGAGGTTCCTGATATAACTTGACTCTGCACCCGCTTATATAGCTAGGAAGAACATCACCTTCGAGGGTAGCGAGTTGAACTGCTCCACTAGTTGAGATCCTATTAATGATCATGGGTCCGTAGCCTCTTTTCTCTAGTTTTCTCGCGTGTTGTTTCAAAGTGTAGACTAGTACTAGGTCGCCTGCCTTCAAACCTTTATCCTTGACGTGGGCATCAAAGTATGCCTTCTGTCGTTTCTTAGCTGCGTATATCCCTGCAGCCGCGCTCAGTCTTGTTTCTCCTAATCGTTCTAGGTCGAAGATCCTAGAGGAGAGTTTATGACCTGTCCATTCATGCTCCTGTGCTACGTTCAATGTAGGTATTAAGAAATCCAACGGTAGCACTGCATTTTGGCCAAATACCATCTGAAAGGGGGTGGCTTGGAGTACCGTTTTGTAGGCCACTCGATATGCCCAAACAGCATGGTGTAGCTGTTTGTCCCAATCAGAGCGTTTATTGTTCACTAATTTTGTCAGTACATTGCATAAGATCTTATTGGTGCTCTCAGCCTGGCCATTTGCTTGAGGGTGATAGGGGGCAGACTTCTTATGTACTACCAAGAATTCTTGGAGCAGATTTTCAATAACTTCATTCAAGAAGTGAGTGCCTCTATCACTAACTAGCTCTATAGGTAGCCCGTATCTAGTGAACACATTCTCAAATAAAAACTTAGCTGTTGTTTGAGCATCGTTCTTCGTTGTGGCTTTTACCTCTACCCACTTGGTTAGATAGTCCGTGGCAACAATGATATATTCAGCATGGGACCCCTTAGCTGGGGGATTAATAGGACCTACGAAGTCTATTCCCCACTTAGAGAATGCACATCCACCCATCATAGATTTCAGTGGCATCTCGTCTTTGCGTATAGGATACTGAGTTCGCTGACAGACATCACACCGTTTCACATAGGTATGTGCATCCATGTGAAGGGTCGGCCACCAGAAGCCCGCAAATAGTATTGCCTTGATCACCCGATCTGGTCCAAAGTGTCCTCCTGCTACACCTTGGTGAGCAGTTTCCAAGATCTTGAGATATTCACTTTCATGGACACATAGTCTCAGGTAACCATCCTTACCACGCTTGTAAAGATTATCACCAATGAGTGAGTACTCTAGGGCTTCTTGTTCTAGACTTCTTTTCCTAACCAGAGTCATGTCTGGAGGGAATGTTTTCGTCCTCAGGAAGGGTACTAGTGGTTCACTCCAATCTGGCACTATGGACACTTGATAAAGAGTGGCATGTTCCATAGGTGGTTTAGTGCAACAGATTGGGCATTCCTTGCACAACTTTTGGACATCAGCCTCCATAGTAGGCCAATGCACCCCGAGTCTCCTTAGTGTCTGTAGAGTTTGTTGCTTTGAGTAGTGTTGCTCTAATGCACCTACATGTGCTAATTGCAACCATTTAGTGTACTCATCCTCTTCCACACAACAAGCCAAGATCCCTTGATCTGTGTGCTTGTACATACTTCCTGCCATGATGTGATACTTTTGGGCTTTTACTACCTCTCTATCCTGCGTGTTTATTACTGGATGGTTAGGCCTGTATGTCAATACTGGTACCAATTGCTTAGCCCACTGCGGTACAACTTCCAAATTAAACAAGTAAGCGTCAGGAAGGTCATCTGACACTCCTTGTGGGGCTTCTCCAGATGTGAGTCTAGAGAGATGATCCGCTCTCAAGTGAGTCTTCCCTTTCCTTACTACAACCTCGAATTCATATTCCATTAGTAAGAGAAACCATCTTACTAATCTACCTGTATTGCATGGCTTGTTCACGAGATATAGCAGTGCCTGATGGTCAGTAAAAAATTTATACTTATTTGCAAGCAAATAATGTCTAAACTTTTTAACTGCATATACCATGTCTAATCCTTCTCGTTCGGTGGTTGTATAATTTCGTTCAGCTGCGTTCAATTGTCTACTAGCATAGGCAATTGGAAGATCCATATTACCTTCACCAGTAGGTTGCGCGAGTACACACCCAATAGCATAATTGGATGCATCCACATGGACATGGAAAGGCTTATTCCAATCTCGAGTGGTCAAGATTGGTGCTGAACATAATCGCCGTTTAAGCTCATTGAAGGAATTCTCACATTCATCAGTCCACTCAAAGTTAGTCAGAAGTTCGTACATGGGCTTTGCGATGACAACATACATGTGAATGAACCGGCGGTAGTAACCACAATGTCCCATGAAAGCTTATTACTTCCTTGACATTCCTTGGCCTAGGTAGCTCTGCTATGGCTCTCACTTTCTCTTCATCAGTGGATATGCCATTCTTTGACACTATGTGTCCTAGAATCTTTCCTTGCCTGACCATAAAGACACACTTTTCTGGGTTCAGGCAGACTTGATATTCTCTACATTTGTCAAAGATTTGTCTGAGTTCAGGAATATGGGTTTGTCTGATGTTGGAATGAGCACAAAGATCATCAACATAGACTTCTAAGTTCTTCCTCAGGAACTCTTTAAATACATGGCACATCAGCCTCTGGAAGGTTGCTGGTGCATTGGTAAGCCCAAATGGCATTACTCTAAAGGCAAAAATGCCCCATTCAGTGGCAAATGCCGTCTTATGCTGATCTTCTGGAGCTATGGCTACTTGGTTGTAGCCAGAGAATCCATCCAGGAAGCTGTACACTTCCTTGCCTGCTACTCTTTCTAAGAGATGCTCTGTGATAGGAAGCGGATAGTTATCTCGAATTGTGGCTGCATTAACCTTCTTCAAGTTAATGCATACACGTAGCTTTCCATTTTTCTTGGGCACCACTACGATGGGGGATACCCACTCAGTGTGCTCAATTTCATAGATGAATCCAGCTTCAACCAGTCTATCTATCTCCTCTTTGATCTTAGCAGCATAATTATCATTATATGTGTATGGCTTTTGCTTAGAAGGTTTGGCATCCGAGGTCATGGGGATAGTGTGTGAGCATATGTCAGGGTCCACTCCTTTCAAATCCTTGTATCTCCAAGAAAATACATCTCTGTATTCTCTTAGCAAGGCTATTAGCTCTTGTTCTTCCTCTTCTGTCAGGTCATGGCCTATGTACGTGCATCTCTCCTCTCCTTCTTCCAGAGCTACCACAATTTTCTTGGTGGTTTCTTTGTTATCATAGGCCTCCCCTGATTGCGCCTCTCGTTTAGGCATTCTGATCATGACTCTCCTGTCATCTATCTCATACTTCTTAAAATTTTCCGGGACCTCAAACAAAGATTCTTCCTCTTCTGGTGAGACTTCTCTCTTCTTTCTTTTCTTTCCTTCTTCCTTCGGGGTCACATGTGTGGCTAATCTTACATCATTTGTAAGCTCTCCATACCTCTGGGGTTGAAATTCTACTTCGTAGAAGTATTCTTCATCAGATGCAAAAGGTGGGTCCATAATGATTGACTCTAGATCGGAGTCACTTGCATCCTCCAATGCATCAAGGCTAGGTTCACACTCTTCTAACACTGCCTCTCCCATGATTGGCTCTATGGAGAAGACTGAAATGTCATAGCCATCTTCGTCACAGTGAGGTGTCCATTGTTCTTCATTGATGGCTACATCCATTGTTGCTAGGATTTCGGCCCAGCCGTGGGGTTCAAACTCTTCGTCAGGAAAGACTACAGGTGCATAGGCTGGGTCTTGAATTGATCTATGTGTTTCTTTTGCACCTACCTCTCTGGCTTTTTCTCTCTTCTCTTCTTCTACTGCTACTTTGCACATCCATAAGTGGGTGTCTTCATGCATCCATGAGGATCCTGACCCTATGGAATGCACCGATTCTGTATCATCTTTGGCTCTATGGATGGGATTCCATTGGATAGGAGGGACATCTCTATGAGAGTAATCTTTGAGATTCACTTTGGTCGTAACACCTAAGTGTTGCAGGTACAAGGAATTGGTTCCCCAGTCCTGTACCACTTGCAACTGTCGCATAAAAGGTCGCCCCAAGATCATTTCATAGGCATGATTTTTGCTAAAATCACATATAGCAAATGTATGCTCGAACTCGACACCACATGTAGTGACAGTTATGCCTTCTAACAATCCCAAGGGCCTCTCAATATGGCCATCGGCCATCTGCAATTTCATTCTCGTCGGTCGGAGTGCTGGCTTGCCCCAACGCTTCCATAGGGAAGTGGTAGCAATTGCAACTCCTGCACCTGAGTCTAGAATGGACTTGGTGGTGTATCCTTGATGGGTGATAAGAAGATATGTGTTTCCCTCTTTGCCCTCACTCATGTCTCCTATCTTGTCCAATGGTATTTCTGGCACTGTTCTCTGGGATCCTACCTGGGAACGAGGTTTTGCTATCTCTGGTACTTGTTTGGCTACATGTTTCCATAGCTCTGGCCTTACTTTGAGTAGCTCTTCTAAGGTGAGGTTGCATTGTACTTTAGTGTTTTTCACTACCTCTGTGTTCCTAGGTATGACTGAGTCCTCATTTCATACCATGACCGTGGGTGTTCTCATACAAGTAGACTTAGCTTCCCATGGGCCTGTGAAGTGGGGTAATTCTTGTAAAGAATTAGACTCAAAGTCTAGTCTTTCCTGAGAGTGGGTGCTCTCCTGCTCCTCATAAATGGATGGGATGTCTTGTGGGAATTGGTCATGTGCATCATCCACAAGTTCAATGGGAGGAGGGACTTCACTTTCCTTAGCCCATTTATCTTCTTGAATCTCTCGTAAGAATTCTGGTGTGAACCGATTCCTCGAAGATGATGTGTTTGGTTCCGTAGAGTTAGGCACATAGGCTTCCAGGGCAGGGAGACCTGCCCTTTCACTTGCCTTGTCCTTGTGTTGAGAGGCGGGTTCCTTTTTGTGCAATTAGCTTCTCTATTCTTTCTAACAGTCCATCAAAGTGCAACTGTGTCTTCGCTGAACTAGAGATGTTAAATAGGCGATTGGCCTCAAACATGGTCTGAGCCAATTCCACCATCTTAGCACAAATTTTGGTTCGTTCTAGCTCTAGTTCTGCTCTAGGGTAACACTTTTCATGATCAGTTACGTTTGGCCCTTCTTGGATTCTGGCCTGATATGCTTTAAGCATCATATTAAGGTCCTCGGGAGTGGGATCTGCTAGGACTGATCCTACTCTAGGGGGTGGTGGAATTAGGTGAGGCGGGTTGGAAGGTGGCGGGTCGGATGGAGTTGGGAATGGTGGAGGTGGGGTAGTGTGAGAGGGAGTTTGAGATGTGAGTTCAGTTATCTTGGCCTTTGTTTCTCTGAGGCTTTCCTCGAGTTCACTCATCTTTTTTGCCCATTGCCTTTTCATTCTTTCACGACTATCTCTCCAAGCTCTAGTCCTCTTCTTTGTCATGCTCTCCGTTTCACTAACATCTGGGCTCTTTTCCTGGCCTACACTTTGGTTCTGTTGCAGGGCTTGGGCTCTAGTGATTACTTGTACTGGTGTAGTGGAAGTCACACTCCCTGTGGAGTCTACAACTAACCCAATAACGTTGATAGGAGTGATTTTTGGCATATTATTGGGGTTCTTTGGGCAATCTCGTAAGAGATGCTCCTTTCCACATTCTTGGCAAAAGCCCTAGATCGTCACTGACTGGGGTTGTGTAGGTGGAGGCACGAGACAATCACGAATGAGATGATCTCCTTGACATCTGTAGCATGGTCCTCTAGGGAATGGAGGTCTTACTTGCCTAGGTTGAGGTCTAGGTTTGGGGTTTGCGTACATGACGTTTGTGTAATCTGACTCCCAACTAGGTTCATTTGGCTCTTCACTATAGTAGGACTCACCCTGTTCCGGAGATTGCATGTAGTAGGCCTAGGGGCTGTCAATATGCGTCGAATCAAAGCTATGGTCACTGGGATCACTTTCTGAGATTAATGGTGTTACTGGGACTATAGCTCTATTCAGGTTTTCTTCTGCAGCAACATACTTTACTGGAATCACATTAGTAGGAGCAGGTGGTTGTTGTGCTAGTACTGGCTGGGGTCTCAGTTGGGCCTGATATTGTGGTTGGTAGTTTTTTTGAGGTCTAGTATACTGTTGTGGTGGGTATTGACTCTGGTATCTGCCTTGTTGAGGGTATGGTTGAGGGTACGTCTGCCTAACAGCTTGCTTATTGTAGGGACAATCTTGCGCGGTGTGATTGGTGTACCTCCGTTCTATGGTGCAGTATTGGCTACTAGGATTTACTTGGGGTTGAGTCATAATGGGACATACATTCGCCATGTGGTCGCCACCACAAGTATAGCATCTTTTCACAGGGGCAAACCTTGGGATCTGTTTGCTAGTGACACCTAATTTCTGAGCTACTTTCTCTGCAAGTTCCTCAATTGATGTGGATTGCGTGGAAGAGAGGCTAGAGGCACTATCTGAATCTTTGTATATCTTGAAAAGCTCTAACTCCTCCCCTAGGTTATCCTCGATGTCAATGCACATGCGTACACACTCTTCTATAGTCCTAGGGTCCTTCAGATACACATATGACCTCAATTTGGTACTTAGCAATCCATCCAAGAATAAAGCCACTTGCTTAGCTGGCGTGGGTAGCTCAGGGACAGGGCATCTCTCCAAGTATTGCCTAAATCTTCTTCCAGCAAGTCTCACGGTCTCTTGAGGGGTTTGCTTGAAGCTGTGAATCAGCGAGGAAGTGTTATGTCTTATGCCACTTTTAGAGAATTCGATAATGAATGCCTCTAGAAGTTGGTCTATGCTCCTGAACTGCCTCTCGTTTAGTGGCTGAAACCATGTCAGGGCAGTGTTCCTAAGGGTTAGACCAAAGGCATTGTATTGCGTGAACAGATCTTCCACTTGTTGAGCTCTCAAGACTTTCCTAAACTCAGCCACATGATCGTATGGATCTCCAGTGCCATCAAAGTAGTTCTTCATGGACTTAACTAGCTGAGTCGGTCTCAGAGTCCTTGTGTGCTCTCTAGGTCGTGGTAGAGGGAACTCATCCACATTTCTTTGATTCCTGGGAGCTCTAAGTACCTCAGGTTCTACTCTGTTTGTTTCCGTCCTCGTTCTTTCTTTGCCCCCTGGGTTGGCAAAGCTTACTTCTGGCCTATCTCTACTTCTGTCTCTTTGAATTCCATGAGCTTGGGATGTTCCAACTCCAGGGTGACCATAGGACACATTCGATCTTGGTTGGGGGAAAACCAATTCACCCTTCCAAGTGTAAGCATGTCTGTCATGTTCTGTAACCACAAAGATCCTCTCTGAAGCGTGATCTAAGTAGGTCACTCTGCCTGGGCTATTTGGATCTTTAAACTCATAGATCATGATTGTTCCTATATCATTTGGTCGATCAGATTTATACCTCCAAAAGGCTTCGTCAGTCTCTCGGTTCAGAAGCAGATCTATGCTCTTGTTGTCCTGGGGAACCCACTCGGGATTGAGGATTCTAGTAAGAACAGATTTCCCTTGAGGGGTCCTAGGTTCCACTCCTACGTTCCCTTGTTCTAGGTCATCTATGTCCGTCTCAGGGATCACATTCCCGAATTCATCTGTCCTCTCTGGGTGACTAGTGACCACGTATATGGTTCCCTCTTTATCAAGGTATGCACCCTTTTCAAACTTGACAGCAGGGTGTTCTAGTCCTATGGATTGGTCAAGGTTTTTAATCTGGACCACGGATCTTCCTAGACCGTCCTCATAGATGCTAGCACCTAATCGGTTGGTCCTAAGGTATTCCAGCTGCGTCTTGCACGGGCCTTCTACCCTGTGCAAGTATGGCACTCCTGAACTTCCCGTAGGTCGGTCCATGCCTTGAGACATCTCTGATTCACTGGTCTCAGAGCTAGGGTAGTATGAGTGGTGGCTCAACTGCTGGGCCCAAGACCTAGCAGTGTGGTTGACACTAGCCTCTGAAGACCTAAGACTTTGTCTATCTCTCCCTAGATGTCGCCCTGATCTAAGGTTCATAAGCCTAATTGAATAGCCCAAATTTGCCCAAGCACAACCTCGTTGCTGAGTTCTTTTGTATCAGTCACTTGATTCTTTTTTAGTCGATTATCGTGTTTATGCTCTAGTCGGAAATCACGTCGTCAAGAATATTTGAGTCAATTTTCGCACTGTAAGTTGATCGTTCCACGTTAGATTCTTTCCTTTAAGGTTATCGCATCACGAAGAGATTATGTTTAATCTTGAACTTGAGTGCATAGGTAGTCTTCAACTTGATTGATTCCTATCGTTGCCCTGACTTACTCCTAGCACTAGTTGTTCTTAGCCTAAGCTAGGAATTGACAAAGGGAGTTGAGGATTTTCCAACCTTGAGTTTCTTTCCTTGTGTTGTTGCCCTACTGTGCCCAGGACGTGTGTTCCCAAGCTTGCACTTACTCTTGCTTAGAATGCCCTCAAGTGCTCTTACTGGACCTGTAAAAGTCCCACGGTTAGCTCAAGACTTTGATTCAAATGACACAATAGACCACTTTCATGCATGTGACTCACAGAGCAAATTATCCTTTGCCTTTATGGAAAACAATCCCAAGGATCCCTTAGTTTTCCTACCTCGGGGTATGGTCAACTTCAAAATACCCTATCTAATAATCCTGATATTAATTTGTACTCCCCACGAGCTTTCCAACAAAACAAGAATCACAGCAAACAGATTTCGTATGAGAAAGTTATGTCAGTTCAGGCTTCAGGGATTAAAACAGGGTTCAAACAGGCCAACAGGGCAACAAGTTTTCCTCGGGTTATTTTCCTATAGCCTCCTTATGTGCTCTAGAGTCCATGATCCATGTCCAAAATTAGCCAAAATCTTCAAATTAAAAAACCCCTAAAAAATTGGCCGAAATTGGCTGTCAATCGCGATCGACTGGGCTGTCAATCGCGATGGACAGGTGTCAATCGCGATGGACTGGTGTCAATCGCGATGGACTGGTGTCAATCGCGATCGAAAGGGCTGTCAATCGCGATGGACAGGTGTCAATCGCGATGGACTGGTGTCAATCGCGATGGACTGGTGTCAATCGCGATGGACTGGTGTCAATCGCGATGGACTGGTGTCAATCGCGATGGACTGGTGTCAATCGCGATGGACTGGTGTCAATCGCGATGGATTGGTGTCAATCGCGATGGACTGGTGTCAATCGCGATCGAAAGGGCTGTCAATCGCGATGGACTGGTGTCAATCGCGATGGACTGGTGTCAATCGCGATGGACTGGTGTCAATCACGATGGACAGGTATCCGTCGCGATGGACTGGTATCAATCGCGATGGACTAGTGTCAATCGCGATGGACTGGTGTCCATCGCGATGGACAGGTATCTGTCGTGATGGACTGGTATCAATCGCGATTTTTCTGTCGGTCACGATGGACAGGGGTGTCCGTCGCGATGGACACGTGTCCGTCGGGGTCTGTCAATCGCGATGGACTGGCTATCCGTCGCGATGGACAGTGTCAATCGCGATGGATGCTATCAATCGCGATGGACTGAAATTTTGCAATTTTTCCAAAAGTTTTTGTGGATCTGTGTTGTGCAAGGCCTCTAGTCTACTGTGGTGCACTCAGTTTTACCAAAAGATGAAAGTTTCTGTCAATCGCGATCGACAGAAGCTGGCGACTGCGAGACAGTTCTGCACATTTCCGTACCTGTGCAACGTGCTGGAGGGGATGATGCTGCTGGAACCTGCAAGAAACTCAACAAACATGCAAAAACAACGCACACAATATCGCTCTCTCGCTCTCTCTCACAAGTGGAATGAGGGAAATGAAAGGAGGAAGGAGATATGATCAAAAAACTGAAATTTTTGCGATGATGGAGATGGAGGTGGGAGATGGTGAGGATGATGATGGTGATGATGGTGGTGAGGTAAGGAAGAGAAAAACAAGAAGAGGAAAGAAGTTACCTACGACGCCAACGTCTCAACTCTACGTCTTACCATCACACGCTCGTTCTCAAAGCTCGATCCCCGACAACGGCGCCAAAATTTAGTGTAGCTCAGTGATGAGTAGCACCTCCTTTAATGTCAATCCGGGAAGACGTGAGAATGGTATGAAGACCTCGAGCAAGTGGAGGCACAAGTGCATGAGTGAGAAGCACACAAACATGCACACACACGCGCACACACGGCAAGACAAAGAGTGAGAAGCAATGGAGCTCTTAGATTACTTTCAAAAAGCTATTACAAGTTCATTTCAATTACAATCTAACCTCCAAAATGAGCTCTCTAGCTCTATTTATAGTTTTTGACTAGGTTTTGGCCCTGTCCAGACCTAGTGTCCGG
Source organism: Ceratopteris richardii (assembly GCA_020310875.1). NCBI lineage: Eukaryota > Viridiplantae > Streptophyta > Polypodiopsida > Polypodiales > Pteridaceae > Ceratopteris > Ceratopteris richardii. The sequence goes on from CM035427.1 coordinate 35,756,676, forward strand.
CCTAGTTAAAAATTAGGTTCGAGGGCCAATTTGAGGGCTTAAACGGAGTCTACAAAATACGAAAATTGATATGTAGGCACTTCTAAGGCTCCTCAAGCTCAAGGACTCCTTGGCTTGCACAAAATGGAGCTACAAAAATATGAAATGGTATTTACAATGATTGTTAGTGATAAGAATCACTGTTATAAAGATGTTGATTTGGAAAAGTTTGAAGGGCCTATCTGCCAGATTTGCGTCGACTGCTTTGTCTACTTAATCCTTCACCTCGCTCTGACTCTCTTCGCTGGCTTGTCTAATCAGTCCTTGGTGCCCATACTGCTCTCAACAGGAGGGAACACATGTCTTTTGATTTTAATGCATTTTTGGATGAGCATGGGATAAAACATTAGCATATAGTGATACATACACCTCAAGAAAATGGAGTTACTAAAAGAAAGAATAGGTATGTCATGGAGATGATGATGTGTATGGTCAAAATTCAAGCTTTATCATATAACTTCTAGCTTGAGGCTATTATGTGTGCAACATATGTACTTAATAGGTGTCCCATCAAAGCACTACAATCTATCACTCCATATGAGGCTTCAGGTGGTTGCAAGCTATTTGATGCTCATCTACATGTTTTTGGTTGTGTGGCATATGCATTAGTGTCAGAACAATAATGCAAGAAATCAGATGATAAAGGAGTGAAATGTATTTTTGTTGGGTACATTTTTGAAAGCGAAGGATATCGTCTGTATCATCCACAAACTAAACAAATTTTAAAGATGCAATTCAGCCACTACTTTCATGTACCAAGGAGACTTTAGTTAGCTCTAGAGATGTGTATGACACTTTGCTGCATCCTTTTTAGAGATGGACAACCAGAGATAGCATGTTAGATGAACCTCTATCATATCGTACTTGTTTAGGCTCTCATATTGCTTCCTTTGCATCAGATTTCTATGCAATGACTGCCTTGAGTCTTTGTGATGAGAATGAGCCTATTTCTTTTGATGAAGCACAAAATTAAAAAAAATGGATGGCTATTATGGAATCAGAATATGATGCTACTATGAAGCATGATACCTCTTCTTTATGTGATTTGCCTCCAAGAAAAAATGCCATTGGTAGTAAATGGGTATACAAGCTAAAATCTAAGTATGATGGAACAATACACACGTATAAGTCTAGGCTTGTTCCAAAAGGTTATGCTCAAGAGAGATGCATTGATTTTGATGAGACCTTTATTTTAATGTTCATTTTCTTCTTCTCTAGCCTATTTTCTTATAAATTTCCTTTCAAGCCCTGCTTCATCCTACATTTAATCTCTTCGTCTTTTGTCTTGCACATTAGCAATGTGTGGCTCGACAGAGAAACAATTCATAGGAGACTTTGAAGCAGTCTTTGCATGATTGCATGCAGTGGTCTTACTAGTGCTTGTGTTTGAGTTCTTCTTTAAACTTTTTTATTAGCCTCCAATGGCTCAAGTTTGGCTTCGAGTGTGCTTGTGTTGGTTTTTGACAAATTTCCATATAATTTCTTCATTCCTCCCTTCCCCCCAGTTTAGAAGCAAGGGAAGTCAAGTTCTAAAGTCACATAATTTCTTGCCAATATCCATAACCAAGTGATGCTCTTTTTCTTGTTTCAATTCTTCACATGCATAGGAGAAATGCTCTCTACATCACACCATACACATTATCTAGCTTTTGTTCATCATCTTCCATTTGGATCACTATTTCTTTGATACATAGGTTGAACTGGAGAAGTAGGATATTCTTGAGCTATCTGCTGCACTTGAAGGGCAACTTGAGGCATCATATAAGTTTAAGGACTATTTTTCATAGGATTGCCTTGCATTGGATTCACATTATTTGTACTCAATTGACTAGATCCAGGATCTTGATATCCCATGGAATCTCTTATTGGAGTTCCAATAGAGCCCTTGATGTAGATACAACATTAGTTGTAGTCATTGTTATATTTACATTAGGTTCCATTGTCATGTGTTGCAAAGAAAGGAAGCACAAAAGAGGAGCCCCAAAAATTTTCAAAATTGAGCCTAAATTTTCTTCTTCAAAATCCTACAAAATTCCCTTGAAGCTATGTAAATGCACTAGAGGAGTCCTCTAGATGCATAAGCCCACATCATTGGAACATAACTCTTCTAAAATATTAGGAAATTAGAGCTAGACAATAAATGTGCTGGTCTCTTGTGTGAAAGGACCATTTTAAGGGCACATGTATACAAGTCACTTTGTGACTCTTTTAAAGAAATTTTTTGCCATTGTGAATAATTCAAAGAGACTTTTGAATTTTCTTCTTTCGTGCTGATTTTCTCCTTCTCCATGATCTTTTGTGTGTTTGTAATGCTTGAAATGTGTGTGTAGGACTATTATCTATCCCTTCCCATCACTTTGGAATTGTTTTAGCGTGTGTGTGAGCCATTATGAGTTGTGGAGTGTGTGTTGGTGTTTCCCACCATTCACTATTTTGCCCAAAACTTGAAGTGTGTTTGTCAGATTCGAGTGAAAACTTGCAATAGATGCATGCATCTTCTCGAGAGCTTCAAAATGAACCCACTATTGACCATATTCAGAGTTCGGAGCTGAGATAAAAGTTTGAATTTGTGCTTATTGTTGCAAATGGTATTGTGGCATGCATTTTCAGAGGATTAGTGAGTTAGAGACTTCACATGCATTGTAGCTCAACCACTTCACTTTTCATCATGTGCACACACTTCTTCATACACTTGGTTCTTATGGTTCTTCCGATTGATAATTAAATGTGTATTAATCCACCACTATATGTACTTGTGGGGCGATTGAGTTCTAGTCTCATCGACACAAGTCCCTAAGGTTTCGCGACTTAGGTACACACGTTTTTGGTGCCATTGCTAGGGAAGAAACCTAATCAAGGCGCCCTCTCTCGGAAATGGAGTAGCCATTTGCAACAAAGATTAAAGATTGAGGAATAATTCTTTGATATATGCATGTAACACGTTCCGGCGAATCATACCCCAAATACAATAGAGATCAACATCCCTAGGTAGTTCCAAACCTATTGGGAACACCCCTTGGTGGTAGAAGTACAGGACCATTAAGCCCAGTTGCAAAAGGTTCAGTACACCTAGCCAGTAGCAATTCCGGTGGTAGTTTGGTAGCACACGACGAGAATCCGGTGCGTTCCAATGCGAGTCCGATACCTTCTGAAGAAAGTATGGTGATTTTTGGTTGTACAGAGGCACAATGCGGAAATAGTTCCGCATTATTTGGTTATAATTCGATCACTTTTGGTGACAGGTTCGCATTATCCGGTGAGAATGTCTCCTGTAGCAATGCAGTCTGGTCTGGTGAGAATTCGGTGATTTTCGTTGAGAGTTCGGTATTGCCTGGTGGCAATTTGAAGATTTTTGGTGAAACTGTAGTGTTGTTTGGTGGACACTTACTGCATTCACCATTTTTCGGTGTAAGTCTAGCTAATTTTGACACCAAAGTTGACGAAGGGCTGGTAGACTTGGAGTTAAGCAATCGGTTCAACGACATTTTAGGATTGGAAAGTGAGCAGGTTGACCATACAGTTCAGGAAGATCAAGAGATACCTCCCCAAATTTTAGGAAACAACAATAACACCAACAACAATAGCACCATGAGTGGCTCACAACAACAACAACAACAACAATAACAACAGCAGCAACAGATTGTTCCACCACATTCGGTGCTAGTGGGAGTCACGTATACAAAATTTGGAGGTTTTTCGGGGGATGATCCAGATGCACATGTGCGGACCTTTGAGATTAATTATGCAGTTCTGAATTGTCCCATAGATCTTGCGTATAAAGCTATTGTGTTCCAGTCAACTCTAGTTAATGAAGCTGCAGGATGGCTAACCAAATATGATTTGAACCACTTTCGACAGTATGATGATGTGAAGGATGCCTTTTTACAACGATTTTGCTTAAAGAAGAACCCTGTTGAAATTTTTGATTACTTGCAGAACAATAGGCAGAAACCACACCAAACTGTACAGGATTATGCCATGCTATTTCGGACTCATTTACGGTAGTTGCCACCAGCACATGCTAATTTACCAGATGATGTTATCACACAGTGGTTCATCAATGGATTAAAGCCCCAATTGAAGCAGATTATGATCATACAGTGCGTGGGTGGAATGACTTTGAACGTTGTAATTGCTATGGCACTACAATTAGAAAACAAAGTGGCTGGATTCACCGAAGACCTAGAGTGGCCGAAAGCATCCAGGCAATCCAACAAGGATCCTTTGAAACAAATATACTGTACTAAATGCAAAAATTCAGGGCACAGAAGCTCAACATGCGTGCTGCATCAATTGTATTGTGCTATTTGCCACACAACTGACCACACTATGGAGACTTGCCCGTACAATGCCAAGGTACAGAATAGAGCAGTTGTTAATGCCATCATTCAGGAACAAGGGCAACCGGCCAGCCATTATGTTCCACCACAATTGAGGAATACCCAGTACCAGGGATACAAGAATTATCGAGGAGGACGGTCAAATAATTTTGGACAAGCTCGGTGGAATGCAGATCCATCAGACGAAGGTACATCTCCCCCACCCGCTAAATGTCATTTTTGTGGCAAAATTGGGCATATCCGAAGGTTTTGCAAAGATGCAGTGGAGTATGACAAAAAGAAAAAAGAACGACAACATTCAATGGAAAATATGGTGTATATCTCACCAGTAGACATGCAAGGAGCAGTGATCCAAACCTGTTTCAAAAAGCAATTACAGCCAGCTGCACAGATTTTTGAACCCGACATTCGTGAACAACAGAAGGTGTTTACAAGAGCAAGCAAGTGGGCGACACAAGAGCAAACGGTATTCCCTGACCCAATTCCGGTGACGCAGCAAAGCATACCACCGGACATACTCGAGAGGTGAAATCTAACTCACACAGTACTAGAGTCCACACCGGAGACCGTATCGAAAACAACCAAAATTGATGCGGTGTGGGATGTGATGTCCAAGGCATCAATTACCTTGCCCTTGGGTCAATTATTGGCTTTGGTCCTGGGAGTGCGTCAACAGTTCCAGTAGCATGTCAGTCCAGGACCCTCCAGTGCTCCCGCCACAGCTACATCCCAACCATAATTGGACCCAATGGTTGTCCATGTGCTCTTTGCCTCATCATCACAACCTACTCATTCTCTTCCCCCCCCAGCAGTAATGTTCAAGGAATTGGCTTCTATGGGCCAACTTCTCATTCAATTTTCTCAACAGCTGCCTTTCCAGATGAAGATGGCAACTCAAACAATTCAAGAGGAACTATAGCGTAAGGTTGGCCTTATAGAAGCCGATATCGCACCCCTTCAAGAGGAATTTCTCGCTGCGAAGGCTGAGACCAGTACCTGCGAAGAGTAGATTCATCTTTTACAAGCCGAATTGAATGAGAAGAATGTTCTCCTTGCTGCTCGCAATGAAGAAATTGCTCAATTGGAACAAATGGTACGTGATAAAGAAGATGCCCAGGTTGCGCTAGGAAATTTACTGGAGGATACACGCGCAGATCTTGCTGTGGTAGAGCAAAAAGGATAGGAAATGGCTGACCTTGCCATGCAAACCACCGCAGAGTTAAAGCAGGTGTCCGAAGACCCTTTTCAGAAAGGTCGTGAATTGGAAGCGGAGATTGGTCGGACTATTCAGTTAAAGAAGGAGATGGAAGCGATTAAACAGGAGAGAGAGGCTTATTATAAAACGATGCAGTTTCAAGCTCTGGAACTTGAAAGAAGAGAAAAGCAGTTAGGTGTTTAGGCAGACAAGCTCTCGCGAATTGATGCAAATATAGCAGAAATGAAGCTATGACGAGACGTTGCTCTGGCCAATGAGTTCTACCTTCAAGAATCATTTTTGCAGACTCAGACGTATTTATTAATAAGCTAGGTCGTTGCTGCAAGTTCTATTAGGACTGATGCACAACTTATCGAGCCTGCCATTTTGAAAGATATGTTAGATTCCTTAAAGCAGAAGATTACCCAAACCTTTAAATTAGCTCGAACTCTATATATCTAGGGCATCATTAATGAGCCTTAACTATAATTTCCATTTTTGGGTTTGAGTCCACCATGCGTGCCAGTGTAAGCCACCAAAAAGGAACTCATATTCTTCAGCCATATCCACAACATGGAAGATAGCAGAACCAGTACCCACCACAACAGTATGGTAGGCCCCAACAACCCTATCAAGGGCAATAGTGACCTCAATGGATTCTAGCGTAGCAACCCCCTACTTCGGCCAATGTGATTCCAGTGAAGTATGCAGCAGCAGAGGAAAATTTGAATAGAGCTTTAGTGCTAGTTACTCCATTACTTTCACAAAGTGACCCCAGTGATCAAAGTTTTGACTCTACTCATATTGATAGCCCACAAGCTTACTACATGCAATCACCTAAGCATAATGAGTCCTATTATTATGAAGACCCGAGTGAACCTAGTTGGGAGCTAAAGTATGAAAATTTCATGTATGCAAATCCCAACTCTCAACCTCAACCTAGGCAGGTAAGACCCCCATTTCCTAGAGGACCATGCTACCGATGTCAGGAAGATCACCTCATTCGTGATTGCCCTATGCCTGCACCTACGTAACCCTAATCTGTGATAATTCAGGGTTTTTTCCCCGATTGTGGGAAAGAGCATCTCTTGTGAGATTGTCCTAAGAACCCCAACAATATGCCAAAAATGATTCCTATCAACGTTATTGGGTTAGTTGTAGACTCTACAAGAAGTGTAACTTCCACTGCCCCCAGTGTCAGTAGTCACTAAAGCCCAAGCTTTGCAACAAAACCAAGGTTCAGGCCAGGAAAAGAGTTTCGAGGCTAGTGAAACTGAGAGCATAACCAAGAAGAGGACTAGAGCTTGGAAGGATAGTCAAGAAAGAATGAAAAGGCAATGGCCAAAGAAGATGAGTGAACTCGAGGAAAGTCTAAGAGAAATGAAAGCCAAGATACTTGAACTCACATCTCAAACTCACTCTCACGCTACTACACCACCACCAGTTCCATCACCCTCCAGTCCACCACCTTCCAACCCACCTCACACAATCCCACCACCCCGTAGAGTAGGATCAGTCTTAGTAGATCCCACTCCCAAGGAGCTAAACATGATGCTTAAGGCATATCAAGCCAGAATCCAAGAAGGTCCAAACATAACAGATCATGAAAAGTGTTACCCTAGAGTTGAACTAGAACTCGAACGAACTAAAATTTGTGCTAATATGGTGGAATTGGCTCAAACCATGTTTGAAGTCAGTCGCCTCTTTAACTTCTCTAGTTCAGCTAAGACACAATTGCACTTTGATGGGTTGCTAGAAAGATTGGAGAGGCTAATTGCAAAATCTGAAAAGGACCCCGCCTCTCAAAGTAAGGACAAGGAAAGTGAAAGAATAAGCCTTCCTGTACAGGAACCTTATGTGCCTAACTCCACAGAACTAGATGCATCTTCTTCTATGAATGGGTATCCTCCAGAATTCTTGCGAGAGATTCAAGAAGAGAAATGGGCTAAAGAAAGTGAAGTTCCTCTTCCCATTGAACTTGTGGATGATGCGCATGATCAATTCCCACAAGACATTCCTTCCATTTATGGAGAGTAGGAGAGTAATCAATCTCAAGAGAGATTAGACTTCATATCTAATTCCTTATAGGAACTACCCCATTTCACAGGCCCATGGGAAGCTAAGTCTACTTGTATGAGAGCACCCACGGTCATGGTGAGAAATGAAGCCTCAGTCATACCTAGGAACACAGAGGTAGTGAAAAACACTAAAGTGTAGTGCAATCTCACTTTAGAAGAGCTACTCAAGGTTAGGCAAGAACTATGGAAACATGTAGCCAATCAAACGCGAGAAGTAGCAAAATGTCGTTCCTAGGTAGGATCTCAGAAATACCCTTGGACAAGATAGGTGACATGAGTGAAGGAGAAGAAGGAAACACCTATCTTCCCATTACCCATCAAGGTTACACCACCAAGGCAATTCTAGACTCACGTGCATGAGTTGCAATTGCTACCACTTTCTTATGGAAGCATTGGGGAAAGCCAATACTCAGGCCAACAAGAATGAAATTCCAGATGGCCGATGGCCACATAGAAAGACACTTAAGACTGCTAGAAGGAATAACTATCACTACATGCGGTGTAGATTTCGAGCATACTTTTGCCATATGTGACTTTAGCAAGAATCAAGTCTATGAGATGATTTTGGGAAGACCATTTATGTAGCAGTTGCAAATGGTACAAGATTGGGGAACCAATTCTTTTGTATTTGCAACACTTAGGTGTTACAACCAAAGTCAATCTCAAGGATATTACTCTCATAGAGACATACCCCCTATTGAATGGAATCCCATCCATAGAGCTAAGGATGATACAGAATCAATGCATTCCATAGGATTAGGATCCTCATGGATGCATGAGGACACCCACTTATGGATGTGCAAAGTAGCCATAGAAGAAGAGAAGAGAGAAAAAGCTAGAGAGGTAGGTGTGAAGGAAACTCATAAATCAATTCAAGACCCAGCCTATGCACCTATAGTATTTCCTGACGAAGAATTTGAACCTCATGGTTGGGCAGAAATTCTAGCAACAATGGATGTAGCCATCAATGAAGAACAATGGACACCTCACTATGACGAGAATGGCTATGACATTTCAATCTTCACAATAGAGCCAATCATGTGTGACTCGATTATTGAAGAATGTGAACCTAGCATTGATGCATTCGAGGGTGCAAGTGACTCCGATCTAGAGTCAATCATTATCAACCCACCTTTTCCATCAGATGAGGAATATTTCTACAAATTAGAAGCTCACCCTCAGAGACATGAAGAGCCTACAAATGACGTGAGGTTAACCACATAAGTGACCACCAAGAATGAAGGCAAGAAAAGGAAGAAGAAAGAAGCAACATCAGAGAAGGATGAATTTTTATTTCAGGTCCCTAAAAATTTTAAGAAGTATGAGATAAAAGATAGGAAAGTCATTATAAGAATGCCTAAACATGATGCATAAGCAGGAGAGGCCTATGACAACAAAGAAACCACCAAGAAAATTGTTGTAGCCATAGAAGAAGGAGAAGAAAAATGCATGTACATAGGACATGATCTAATCGAGGAAGAAGAGCACGAGTTGATATGCTTACTAAGAGAATACAAAGATGTATTCACTTGGAGTTACAAGGACTTGAAAGGGGTAGACCCTAACATATGCTCACATATGATTTCCATGACCTCGGATGCCAAACCCTTGAAGCAAAGGCCATACACATATAACAATAACTATGCTGCCAAGATCAAGGAAGAGATAGATCATTTGGTCGAAGCTGGATTCATCTATGAAATTGAGCACACTGAATGGGTATCCCCCATTGTAGTGGTACCCAAGAAGAATGGCAAGTTACATGTGTGCATTAACTTGAAGAAGGTTAATGCAACCACCATTCGAGATAGATATCCGCTTCCTATCACTGAGCATCTACTAAAAAGAGTAGTAGACAAGGAAGTCTACAACTTCCTTGATGGATTCTCTGGCTACAATCAAGTAGCATAGCTCCAGAAGATCAGCATAAGACAGCTATTGCCATAGAGTGGGGCACATTTGCTTTTCGGGTAATGCCATTTGGTCTCACCAATGCACCAGCTACCTTTTAGAGGTTGATGTGTCATGTATTTGAAGAATACTTGAGCAAGAATTTGGAGGTCTATTGGTGACAGTCAAGGTCACACACAAACATGGAAGCGCATCAATGGAGTGGACACACAAGAAGAAGGAGCATGTAGGGAGCTCCAAGAAGCACATGTAAAATTTCCATAAGAAATCCCTATAAAAATAGTGATTTTTATCACTAAAAACCATTATAAATACCATTTTCTATTTTTACAACTCCATTTTGTTCAAGTCAAGGAGTCCTTGAGCTTGAAGAGTATTAAAAGTATCATCCTACCATTTTTCATAATTTTTAGACTTCGTTTGAGCCCCCAAATAAACCCTGGAACCGAATTTTTAACTACGCCAGACACTATGGCTGGACATGGCCAAAACTACTCAAAAAACTATAAAAAGGGTTGGAGAGCTCATTTTAGGGGTTAGCTTGTTGTAAATTTCAGCTTCTATAATAGAGTTCTTTTGTAATCGAAGTCCTTCCATTGTTCCACTCTTTGCTCTTACCTTCTGCATGTGTGTGTGTGTGTATGTGTGTGCATGTTTGTATGCTTCACTCACACACTTGTGCACTTCACTTGCTCTTGGTCTTCACACCGGTCCTCACGTCTCCACGGATCGACATTTATGAGGTGGAGCTCCTCACGTTGGTACTTGCCATTGTGCTAGAAAGACACCAAATTTGACACCGTTTCCGGGGAGAGAGCTTGGAGGACGAGCGTGTGACGGTAAGACATAGAGTGGAGATGTTGGAAGGCTAAAAAATCACCATTTTTAGTTCAATTTTTGAGTTTTCCTTCTTCTTCATCTTCATCATCATCACCATCTTCTCCCATCTTCATATTCTCTGATTTTTTCCATTTTTGATTGTACATTCGCCTTGTTTTTCACTCGTGGCTACGAGCAAGAAGCATAGAGGTTTTTCAGAGCTAAAACGCTGAAGAATCACTCTTGAAAAACTCTCAAAAAACACCAAAATCTAGGCAACAGTATCGTTGAGTGATAAGACCTACATCTGGTATCGCGAGTGGAATATCACAAGTCTGGAGGGTGGTTTTGCATGTACATGCTGATAGAGTGACAAGGAGAACATAAGGTACACATATCTACACATAGAGTGACAAGGAGAACATAAGGTACAAATTCAAAAATTTTTGAATTTGGACTCCAAAAATCCAAGTATCATGTCTAGTTGAGATTTGGTATCGCGATACCAGAACTCCCATGTATTGCGATACGTATCGAGGTATCGTATCATGCACACCCACTTGAGGTATTGTGATACGATTCTGGTATCGTATCGTCAAGTGTTGGTATCATGATTGTAGTCCCTCAGTGGTATCGTATTGCGGTAGTCACGATATCGTATCATCAACCAAGTGGTATCATATCGCCTCTTGTTTTGGTATTGTATTGTCTGAACCTCCAGTATTTTATCGCAAGAGTTCGAGTATTGTATCATGTAAACCTTTGGTATCGTATCGTGTTGGTTCAGTGGTATCGTATCGTTTGCCTAAGTGGTATCGTATCGCATAGCATAAGCAGTATCGTATTGCAGTTGGAGTGGTATCGTATCGTTCACATATTGGTATCATATTGTGAGCCAATCAAGTATCATATTGTTAGCTATCTTGGTATTATATCGTGAGATTGGTATCATATTGTGCAAATCAGAGGTATCGTATCATGACCATTTCGAGTATCGTATAGTGTGGATAGCAGTATCGTATCATGGAAGTTGGTATCGCTATCATAGTCTCCCAGGTGGTATCGTATCGTCTAAAGGTGGTATCATCTAAAGGTGGTATCATCTATAGTGGTATCGTGTAAAACAAAGGTATCATATCGTGAAAATCTGGTATCGTATCGCCTGTCCTGAGTTACTCCCAGAGAGATCCTGTTTCCCTATTTTAAACCCCAAAACCCTGAACTGGCATAACTGTAGCTCAGTGATGAGTAACACCTCCTTTAATGTCAATCCGGGAAGACGTGAGGATGGTATGATGACCTCGAGCGAGTGAAGGCACAAGTGCGTGAGTGAGAAGCACACTAACATGCACACACATACACACACACGCACACACGGCAAGACAAAGAGTGAGAAGCAATGGAGTTCTTAGATTACTTTCAAAAAGCTCATACAAGTTCAATTCAATTACAAGCTAACCCCAAAAATGAGCTCTCTAGCTCTATTTATAGTTTTTGACTAGGTTTTGGCCATGTCTAGACCTAGTGTCCGGCCTAGTTAAAAATTAGGTTCTAGGGCCTATTTGAAGACTCAAACGAAGTCTAAAAATTATGAAAATTGGTAGGTGGCTACTTCGAATGCTCCTCAAGCTCTAGGACTCCTTCGCTTGCACAAAATGGAGCTACAAAAATATGAAATGGTATCTACAATGGCTTTTAGTGATGAAAATCACTATTGTTGCAGGGATTTCTTCTAACGATTTGACATACATATCTTCGAGCTCCCTACTTGCTCCTTCTCCTTGTGTGTCCACCTCTTTGATATGCTTTAGTGTCCTGAAAAAATATTGGCCTACTTGCCAGATCGTCGTTGACTACTCTGTCTGCTTGTGCTTTCTCTTCTCTCTGACTCCCTTCGTAAGCTTCCTTGCCTTGTGAGTCCTTCAGTTCCAACACCCCCCCTCTCTCGCGTCTGTCGTCCTTGACAGACCCTGGTTGGGAGGGTCGTTGGATATAGTATTCTACAACGTCTTGCGCTAAGTGATGTTCTGCAATTCTCAACCCTTTGGCCAAGTCCGTGAGTAGAGCATCCCAATCTACTGGCCCGGGAACCTCTGGATGTGGTATACATAACTTTTCTAAATGGAGAGCTTGTTCCACTGCAAACAACTGCAATAAATGTGATGGCTTGGGAATGAATATCTCTGAATGATATTCCCAGAATCCCGTGACAAACATTTCTTCAAACGTCTGTTTGAAGCAGGCTGGTAGATACTTTATACGCGCATGCCATGCATATACAACATTAATAGATGGTGTTGCGCTCATGTCGTAGACAAGGTCCTGATTACCCTCATTAAATCCAAGAACTGACAGATGAGGCTCCTTGACATTCTTGAAGGTCCTGAAGGTGACCAACATGAGTTCAAAAATTCCAAGGCACATTTGGGCCATGACATCTGGTACATTTTTGAACCGGACCCCCCAATGCCGAATCGTCGAAATGATATATCCTATGGTCGGTTGGCCCTTAGGTGGTGCTAAGTAGACATAATTGAGCCATTTCTCGCATCCTTTGGTTGTCAGCAGAGTTTTTGTGTATTCCGACCACGATCTTCTTCGAAATACAGGGCAGTAGCATGGGTTGTATTTGATATACAAAGGCATGTTATTCCATGTCCTTACCATCTCAGGGTAGGTTTCCAGCAGACGAATCCTCCATGTAGGTTGGTGTATATTTCCCTGCTTGGCACTTGCTGGGATGTCGTCCGGTGCAAACTGTGTAGCCGAGGTTCGTTCTTTTGAGGTGTGGTGCTTGATTTCAGCATTGTAATCTGCCATTAAGACATAGAAAGAAACATACAATTCGTCGGATGTGCCGATCCACCTATGATGGGAGAGGTTTCTAAAGTAATCCGACTTTATGACTACCTCTTCCAATCGTGACATAGAAGCTATCTGAACTGCCACTCTGTCATCATGGGTTGTGGCCACTTTCTCTAACCTCTACATCCATTCAGGAGCCTCGATCTCGATGGTGTCCATGCCCTCTTCTGTTTGCTTGCCCCCTGGTGCAAGCATGGGAACGTATGGGTCGAGGTTTCCTCTATTTCAATTGGCACTAAGTCTTCAGGCTCGGGCTCTACAAGGGGAGAAGGTTGACGCTCGTATTGCATGACTTTACTTCGTAATTCTTCTAGTTCTGCTCTGAGTTTTTTGACCTCTTCAGACGTGTCAACTACGGTTGTGACTTTGCTTGGTGACTCATGCTAGGTTGCCAATTGCTTTAATAGTTCATCTCTTTCTCTTTCTAATGCTGCATGGGCTTCTAGGAGGTCGGCATGGGTTTCCAACACAATTTGCATATTCGCTGAGGGTATGGCCTTGAATTTATCTGGGCCGATTTCCTGTGGGGAACCCTCCATGGCTGCTTCCAAGTTTTCTTCATTTTGTTTCTGTAGTCGTTTATTCTCCTCGAGTGCAGTAGACATGTGTTTGCGCAAGAGGGCCAGGTTGCGTCGAAGCTTGAGATTCTCTGTTATCTGGGAGTGTAGCAGATCATCCATTTGTTGTTTTTCCTCTGCATCTGACTGGGGTGGATTGGCTACTAATTGCTCATGTTGTTCCTGTAAGGTGACATACTGTTGTTGTAGTAGCCGCTTTTCCCTTTCTAGATCATTGAATCGTACTTGAAGTTCTTCATGGCTTCAAAAGAGTCTTGTATGTTGGTTATCCAGATGCTGGTAGTGCTGTTGTAGTTGCGACATACACTGATACATATTATTAAATACATTATTAATAGGGGTGGATGCGGGAAGGGTGTTGAATGCAGAAGGGAAGGGGAAGGGGAAGGGAAGTGTGGGTGCGGTGCTGGAAAATGGTGAAGTGGGAGGTGGGGGAATGGGAGATGGTGGGTGAATGGGGGTAGGGAGAGGTGCGGAGGTGGGTGATATGTCCATAAAATCAACAATGGATGCAGTAGTGGGAGTGATTGTGAACATTGGAATTGTGGGTGCGGTGATAGTGGTGAAAGTGTACAGTGGTGTGTGCAATTGTGAATACGAACTGCCAGGAAGCATGATCGGGGGAATGAGGTTTTCCGTGGCTGCGGTTAGAATGAGTGTGTCAGTGGCCGTATAGACAAGAGAGGTGGAGATAGGGTGTGTGGGTTGTGTGGGTTGACTGACGGTCTGTGCTTTGGTATGGGTAGTAGACTTGGAGGCGGTGACAGTAGTGGTTACACTGGTAGTGGGAGGTGAATGTGGTGGAGTTGGAGGCAGGGGTGGCAAAGGGGGTGACGGGGGTGCACTTGATGTATGGGTTTCCTTAGTATCATGAACGGTGTGTGCAGTGCCCGTGGTTGTGGATGTTCCTTGTGGTTCTGATACTAATACATTCATCTGTTTTCTTGATCGTGGGGGGCGTCTGCCGTATCTTCACTCCGTTCTTCGTGATTGTGCAAGGGCGGTATGCACCGTCTCAGGTACTCCTAAAGCATCAGATATCATATCAAGTGTGGCGCGGTATTGCTCGTCTAATCCTTCCTCCTCAAGGATTTGGTTCATGAGAGCTTTTCCTGCTGCGAGGGATACTCTATGTTGCTCTTGAACCCTGTTGATGGTATCATAGAGCTTTTTCAATTCCTTCGTATAAGCCGGGGCACCCTCAAGTACT
This sequence comes from Ceratopteris richardii, assembly GCA_020310875.1. Taxonomy (NCBI): domain Eukaryota; kingdom Viridiplantae; phylum Streptophyta; class Polypodiopsida; order Polypodiales; family Pteridaceae; genus Ceratopteris; species Ceratopteris richardii. The sequence goes on from CM035427.1 coordinate 35,771,711, forward strand.
TGCAAAGCTTCCTGGTCATATTCCTACTCTTCTTCCTCGGATTGTCCACCATGTTCCTCCTCTTGTTGTTTTTCTTCTTCACCCTCTACATTGACGACATCTGGTTGTCTGGGATGGGGTTTGTCTGTAGCAGTTTGTTGTCCACTAGCTTGCTCTGCCTCGACTTCCACGTTAACAGCTTCGATTATTCTGGCAACCTCCTCATCAGTTAGGTCTTCTAATGTGAATCCGTGAGGAAACTCCAGGTCGGTTGGTACAGGTGGGAACACCAGATTCGGTCCATCAGTGCTGTGTCTTGGTAATCTGATAGTGAAGGGTTGTACCCGCCTTGGAAGTCCTGGAGTTGTTTCAGGTGTCAGTGTCGCACCGCGGGGTTGTGCACAGGGCATCTGAACTCATTTTCTTAGATGGCGGTCCTGCGATTGATAGTCTACGTTGAAATTCCTGTACCCTGGTCCAAATTAATGCCCTCTGAACTGGCACATCATAAGCCAAACATCTATACACAATCCGGGTGAGAGCAGAGCATCCATACAGTACAAACTTTTGTTTTTTATACCACCTTTGATGAGCCAAGTGGATTTGGTCGATAATCCAGTGGGGCATATTGATTGTCAAATCAAAGGGGTCAGCCAAGTATAGACTAAACCATATCTTCTTGGGTGGCATTGCGAACCTCTCTTGAGCGGGAAATGCAAAATGCTGCATGACCATTCGCAAGTGAATGGCAATTGTAGGTGTCATTGCCACCATGTCCTTTAATTTCGTCACATTCCTGTTCTTCATATTGTCGGGGACCATAGTCTCTTTCTCCGTAGGAATGTGCATAACTTTCATGTCTAGAGCTTCCCTTACCAAATTGATAGTCAACCTGAAGCACTTCAGCTCATTGCCCCTTGTGAGAGATGGGAAGACAAAGGTGTTGTATCCCTTTTTGTCTTTGCTCGGAGTGAGGGTGCTAATCAAGTATGAGCATCTTAGAAAGTCAGGCTTTGGCAATTGGAATTTGAAGTAATCGTAGAGTCCCGCCTTCTTCCATATAGGTTTCAGTCCTTCATTATTCTGCAGTTTCTCAAATTCTCTGGTGAAGAAGTCATACCTGCCCCAGTGCCCATTGAATTCTATCTCGGCCTCCCACATGTAGGTGCCTTCACCCAGAGGTCCTTCCACATCACTAAACCAATGTGAATTTTTGTTGACCGGCATTGTGTGCCCTTGTGGAGGATTCTGAATCGGTATGGCGTGCAATGGCCTCAATGCCACTGGACGTTCCGTTAATTCCTCCTCAATGGGAAGACTTTCAATGTCCACGACTTGGGGGCTGGTGCTTGCCTGGGAGCTAGTTCCTGCCGTATCTGCCATGTTACTTCTTGCCTTCTGACTCTGTGAGAATATAGAAACAGGTGTTAACATTGTAAAGGACAAGATGGAACCGTTTTTGTCCCCATTACAACATTAACATGAGATTCGGGAGAGATTAGTAGGTTATTAAGTGCTCGATGCTTGTGTGTGTAGTTAGGAATTTGGTAGACCTAGGATCTAAGTGGAATGATGTAGTGAGAGAGTGATGTAGTTAGTAGGTGGGCATGGATTTACAACTGGGGTCCGGGGGTTGATTACAAGTTTGAGGTTGCCAAATGCAATGGATGGGTTTTGATCTTGACTTTGTGGAGACTCTGGAGAGTGTGATAGGGGTATCTACTTGAAAATGAGGCTTTTTAGGGACCCATTTACAAGTGATTCTACTTGTGCTCATGGAAGAATATGTGTCCGCGTGTGATGTATAAGAATGGACATCTGATGTTTGAGTGAGTGAAACATGTTGTACCGGGTGTGACCTCGACGTAGCTATTTGAGCCCGCAAGCAAGCCTTAGGCACCCAGATTTGTCATGATTGTGGGCTGGCCTTCATCGACTTCTTGGGTACCCAAATAGACTTTACTTTCGCAGAAGAATTTATGAAAGACTTCTTATTAGTGTCGTGTTGTTGGTTACTAATAAGAGGTTTTGTCCGTGGGGTTGGCATGGTCGCAACAGGGTGTTTGCCTTTTCGTACCCATACTTGTTTCAACAGCTGAGACATTCTGCTTCGCACATTTTTTCGGCCTCCAGTATAGGTAGTACTCTGCTCCTTCTGTATTTGATCTGCCTTTGGTTGCTGCATCCCTCTGGTCTTTGGGAAAGAAGGTAGTGCCGTTTTATCCTTGACTCCGTTGTTGAGACAATCCTTGTTCTGCATCATACAGTTTTGGACAAGAATAGCATTGTCAACTTCATGTGCACCCCTGGAAGGACCAGGAGTTCGTGCCTTACCTAGTTCCTTGAGTTCCTCATTTTCTAGTTCAACTGTAATTCGACTATGATTTACCCATACCTGAAGAAGTCCACTTCTTATGTTTAGGTTGACTGCATGATCATAGATCCATTCCTGACCCAAGACAAGAGGCTCAATGAGGTCCTCATCTTGACACACTAGTACTTTAACTGTCATTGCTTCGTCTTGAATGTAGAGGGGAAGTTCCACCTCGCCCATGCAAGGGGTTTCCACACCTCCCAATCCTATGAGATATGCTTCTATAGGATTGACAGTTAATTTCAACTTTTGACAGTAGGAAAATTTAACAGCACTAGTGGCTGCACCTGAGTCAATCAAGGCTCTTATAGTCCTTGCACCCTTTATCGTTCTTCGTGGTAGCTTTCACTTCTACCCACTTGGTTAGATAATCCGTGGCCACAATGATATATTCAGCATGAGAACCCTTAGCTGGGGGATTAATAGGACCTACAAAGTCTATTCCCCACTTAGAGAATGCACGTCCACCCATCATAGGTTTCAGTGGCATCTCATCTTTGCGTATAGGATACTGAGTTCTCTGACAGACATCACACCTCTTCACATAGGTATGTGCATCCATGTGAAGGGTTGGCCACCACAAGCCTGCAAATAGGATCGCTTTAATCACTCGGTCTGGTCCAAAATGTCCTCCTGCTACACCTTGATGAGCAATTTCCAAGATCTTGAGATATTCACTCTCATGGGCGCATAGTTTGAGGTAACCATCTTTACCACGTTTGTATAGATTATCACCAATGAGTGAGTAATGCAGGGCTTCTTGTTTTAAACTCCTTTTCCTAGCCAGAGTCATGTCTGGAGGGAATGTTTTCGTCCTCAGGAAGGATACTAGTGGTTCACTCCAATCTGGCACTATGGACACTTGATAAAGAGTGGCATGTTCCACAGGTGGTTTAGTGCAGCAGATTGGGCATTCCTTGCACAACTTTTGGACATCAGCTTCCATAGTCGGCCAATGCACTCCGAGTCTCCTTAGTGTCTGTAGGGTTCGTTGCTTTGAGTAGTGTTGCTCTAATGCACCTACATGTGCTAATTGCAACCATTTAGCGTACTCATCCTCTTCCACACAACAAGCCAAGATCCCTTGATCTGTGTGCTTGTACATACTTCCTGCCATGATGTGATACTTTTGGGCTTTTACTACCTCTCTATCCTGTGTGTTTATTACTGGGTGGTTAGGCCCGTATGTCAATACTGGTACTAATGGCTTAGCCCATTGTGGCACCACTTCCAAATTAAACAAGTAAGCATCAGGAAGGTCATCTGACACTCCTTGGGGGGCTTCTCCAGATGTGAGCCTAGAGAGATGATCTGCTCTCAAGTGAGTCTTCCCTTTCCTTACCACAACTTCAAAATCGTATTCCATTAGTAAGAGAAACCATCTTACTAATCGGCCTGTGTTGCATGGTTTGTTTACCAGATACAGCAATGCCTGATGATCAGTAAAAAATTTAAACTTATTTGCAAGCAAGTAATGTCTAAACTTTTTAACTGCATATACCATGCCTAATCCTTCTCTCTCCGTGGTGGTATAATTTCGTTCAGCTGCATTCAATTGTCTACTAGCATAGGCAATTGGAAGATCCATATTACCTTCACCGGTAGGCTGCGCGAGTACACACCCAATAGCATAATTGGATTCATCAACATGAACATGGAAAGGCTTATGCCAATATGGTGTAGTGAAGATTGGTGTTGAGCATAATCGTCGTTTAAGTTCATTGAAGGAATTCTCACACTCATCAGTCCACTCAAAGTTAGTCAAAAGTCCATACAGAGGCTTTGCTATGATGGCATACATGTGTATAAACCGTTGGTAATAACCACAATGCCCCATGAAAGCTTGTACTTCCTTGACATTCTTTGGCTTAGGTAACTCGGCTATGGCTCTCACTTTCTCTTCATCAGTGGATATGCCATTCTTTGACACTATGTGTCCTAGAATCTTGCCTCGCCTGACCATAAAAAAACACTTTTCTGGGTTTAGGCAGACTTGATATTCTCTACATTTGTCAAAGATTTGTCTGAGTTCAGGAATACGGGTTTGCCTAATGTTGGAATGTGCACAATGATCATCAACATAGACTTCTAAGTTCTTCCTCAGGAACTCTTTAAATACATGGCACATCAGCCTCTAGAAGGTAGCTGGTGCATTGGTAAGCCCAAATGGCATTACTCTAAAGGCAAAAATGCCCCATTCAGTGGCAAAAGCCGTCTTATGCTGATCTTCTGGAGCTATGGCTACTTGATTGTAGCCCGAAAATCCATCAAGGAAGCTGTACACTTCCTTGCCTGCTACTCTTTCTAAGAGATGCTCTGTGATAGGAAGCGGATAGTTATCTCGAATTGTGGCTGCATTGACCTTCTTTAAGTTAATGCATACACGCAGCTTTCCATTTTTCTTGGGCACCACTACGATGGGGCATACCCACTCAGTGTGCTCAATTTCATAGATGAATCCAACTTCAACCAGTCTATCTATCTCCTCTTTGATCTTAGCAGCATAATTATCATTATATGTGTATGGCTTTTGCTTAGAAGATTTGGCATATGAGGTCATGGGGATAGTGTGTGAGCATATGTCAGGGTCTACACCTTTCAAATCCTTGTAACTCCAAGCGAATACATCTCTGTATTCTCTTAGCAAGGCTATCAATTCGTGCTCTTCGTCGTCCGTCAGGTCATGGCCTATGTACGTGCATCTCTCTTCTCCTTCTTCTATGGCTACCACTATTTTCTTGGTGGTTTCTTTGTTATCATAGGCCTCCCCCGATTGCGCCTCTCGTTTAGGCATTCTGATCATGACTCTCCTGTCATCTATCTCATACTTCTTAAAATTTTCTGGGACCTCAAACAAAGATTCTTCCTCTTCTGGTGTGACTTCTCTCTTCTTTCTTTTCTTTCCTTCTTCCTTCGGGGTCACATGTGTGGCTAGCCTTACATCATTTGTAAGCTCTCCATGCCTCTAGGGTTGAAATTCTACTTCATAGAAGTATTCTTCATCTGATGCAAAAGATGGGTCCATAATGATTGACTCTAGATCGGAGTCGCTTGCATACTCAAATACATCAGGGCTAGGTTCACACTCTTCTAACACTACCTCTCCCATGATCGGCTCTATGGAGAAGACTGAAATGTCATAGCCATCTTCATCACAGTGAGGTGTCCATTGTTCTGCATTGATGGCTACATCCATTGTTGCTAGGATTTCTGCCCAGCCGTGGGGTTCAAATTCTTCGTCAGGAAAGACTACAGGTGCATAGGCTGGGTCTTGAATTGATCTATGTGTTTCTTTTGCACCTATCTCTCTGGCTTTTTCTCTCTTCTCTTCTTCTACGGCTACTTTGCACATCCATAAGTGGGTGTCTTCATGCATCCATGAGGATCCGGATCCTATGGAATGCACCGATTCCGTATCATCTTTGGCTCTATGGATGGGATTCCATTGGATAGGAGGGACATCTCTATGAGAGTAATCCTTGAGATTCACTTTGGTCGTAACACCTAAGTGTTGCAGGTACAAGGAGTTGGTTCCCCAGTCCTGTACCACTTGCAACTGTCGCATAAAGGGTCGTCCCAAGATCATTTCATAGGCATGATTTTTGCTAAAATCACATATAGCAAATGTATGTTCGAACTCAACACCACATGTGGTGAGAGTTATTCCTTCTAACAGCCCTAAGGGTCGTTCTATGTGACCGTCAGCCATTTGCAATTTCATCCTCATGGGTCTGAGTACTGGCTTACCCCAACGCTTCCATACGGAAGTGGTAGCAATTGCAACTCCTGTGCCTGAGTCTAAAATGGCCTTGGTGGTGTATCCTTGATGGGTGATAGGAAGATATGTGTTTCCCTCTTCACCCTCACTCATGTCTCCTATCTTGTCCAATGGTATTTCTGGCACTGTTCTCTGGGATCCTACCTGGGAATGAGGTTCTGCTATCTGTGGTACTTGTTTGGCTACATGTTTCCATAGCTCTGGCCTTACTTTGAGTAGCTCTTCTAAGGTGAGATTGCACTACACTTTAGTGTTTTTCACTACCTCTGTGTTCCTAGGTATGACTGAGTCCTCATTTCGTACCATGACTGTGGGTGCTCTCATACAAGTAGACTTAGCTTCCCATGGGCCTGTGAAGTGGGGTAATTCTTGCAGAGAGTTAGACTCAAAGTCTAATCTTTCCTGAGAATGGGTGCTCTCCTGCTCCTCATAAATGGATGGGATGTCTTGTGGGAATTGGTCGTGTGCATCATCCACAAGTTCAATGGGAGGAGGGACTTCACTTTCTTTAGCCCATTTGTCTTCTTGAATCTCTCGTAGGAATTCTAGTGTGAACTGATTCATAGAAGATGATGTGTCTGGCTCCGTAGAGTTAGGCACATAGGCTTCCTGGGCAGGAAGACCTGCCCTTTCACTTGCCTTGTCCTGGTGTTGAGAGGCGGGTTCCTTTTCTGATTGTGCAATTAACCTCTCTATTCTTTCTAATAGTCCTTCAAAGTGCAGCTGTGTCTTGGCTGAGCTAGATATGTTAAAAAGGCGGCTAGCTTCAAACATAGTTTGAGCCAACTCCACCATCTTAGCACAAATTTTAGTTCGTTCAAGCTCTAATTCTACTCTAGGGTAGCACTTTCCATGATCAATTACGTTTGGCCCATCTTGGATTCTTGCCTGATATGCTTTAATCATCATGTTTAGATCCTCGGGAGTGGGATCTGCTAGGACTGATCCTACTCTAGGGGGGTGGTGGGATTAGGTGAGGCGGGTTGGAAGGTGGCGGGTCGGATGGAGTTGGGAATGGTGGAGGTGGGGTAGTGTGAGAGGGAGTTTGAGATGTGAGTTCGGTTATCCTGGCTCTCGTTTCTCTTAGGCTTTCCTCAAGTTCACTCATTTTCTTTGCCCATTGTCTTTTCATTCTTTCACGACTATCTCTCCAAGCTCTAGTCCTCTTCTTGGTTATGCTCTCAGTTTCACTAGCCTCTGGGCTCTTTTCCTGGCCTACCCCTTGGTTTTGCTGCAATGCCTGAGCTCTAGTAATCACTTGCACTGGTGCAGTGGAAGTTACACTTCCTGTAGAGTCTACTACTAACCCAATAACATTAATTGGAGTGATTTTCGGCATGTTATTAGGATTCTTTGGGCAGTCTCATAAGAGATGCTCCTTTCCACACTCTTGGCAATAGCCCTGGATCGTCACTGACTGGGGTTGTGTAGGTGGAGGCAGGGGACAATCACGAATGAGATGATCTCCCTGACATCTGTAGCATGGGCCTCTAGGAAATGGGGGTCTTACTTGCCTAGGTTGAGGTCTAGAGTTGGGGTTTGCGTACATGACAGTAGTATACTCGGGCTCCCAATTAGGTTCACTCGGTTCCTCACTGTAGTAGGACTCACCATGTTCAGGAGACTGCATGTAGTAAGCCTGGGGACTATCAACATGCGTAGAATCAAAGCTATGGTCACTAGGATCACTTTCTGAAATTAATGGTGTTACTGGGACTATAGCTCTATTCAGGTTTTCTTCTACAGCAGCATACTTTACCGGAATCACATTAGTAGGAGCAGGTGGTTATTGTGCTAGCACTGGCTGGGATCTCAGTTGGGCCTGATATTGCGGTTAATAATTTTGTTGAGGCCTAGTATACTGTTGGGGTGGGTATTGACTCTGGTATCTGCCTTGTTGGTATGGCTGAGGGTAGGTTTGCCTAACCGCTTGCTTATTGTATGGTCAGTCCTGTGCTGAGTGATTTGTGTATCTTCGTTCTATGGTGCAGTACTGGCTACTAGGATTTACTTTGGGTTGAGCCATAATGGGACATACATTCGCCATATGGTCACCTCCACAAGTATAGCATCTTTTCACTGGGGCAAATCTTGGGATCTGTTTGCTAGTGACACCTAATTTCTGAGCTACTTTCTCTGCAAGTTCCTCAATTGATGTGGATTGCAAGGAAGAGAGGCTAGAGACACTATCTGAGTCTTTGTAGATTTTGGAAAGCTCTAGTTCTTCCCCTAGGTTATCCTCGATGTCAATGCACATGCGTACACACTCTTCTATGGTCCTAGGGTCCTTCAAATACACATATGATCTCAATTTGGTACTTAGCAATCCATCCAAGAACAAAGCCACTTGCTTAGCTGGTGTGGGTAACTCAGGGACAGAGCATCTCTCTAGGTATTGCCTAAATCTTCTTCCAGCAAGTCTCACGGTTTCTTGAGGGGTTTGCTTGAAGCTATGAATCAGCGAGGAAGTGTTATGTCTTATGCCACTTTTAGAGAATTCAATGATGAATGCCTCTAGAAGTTGGTCTATGCTCTTGAACTGCCTCTCGTTTAGTGGCTGAAACCATGTCAGGGCGGTGTTCCTAAGGGTTAGACCAAAGGCATTGTATTGCGTAAACAGATCTTCCACTTGTTCAGCTCTCAAGACTTGCCTAAACTCAGCCACATGATCGTATGGATCTCCAGTGCCATCAAAGTAGTTCTTCATGGACTTGACTAGCTGAGTCGGTCTCAAAGTCCTTGTGTGCTCTCTAGGTCTTGGTAGAGGGAACTCATCTGTATTTCTTTGATTCCTGGGAGCTCTAAGTACCTCAGGTTCTACTCTATTTGTTTCCGTCCTCGTTCTTTCTCTGCCCCCAGGGTTGGCAAAGCTTACTTCTGGTCTATCTCTACTTCTGTCTCGTTGAGTTCCATGAGCTTGGGATGTTCCAGCTCCAGGGTGACCATAGGACACGTTCGATCTTGGTTGGGGGAAAACAAATTCACCCTTCCAAGTATAAGCATGCCTGTCATGTTCTGTAACCACAAAGATCCTTTTTGAAGCGTGATCTAAGTAGGTCACTCTGTCTGGGCTATCAGGATCCTTGAACTCATAGATCAGGATTGACCCTACATCATTTGGCCTATTTGACTTATACCTCCAAAAAGCTTCATCGGTCTCTTGGTTTAGGAGTAGATCTATACTCTTATTGTCCTGGGGAACCCACTCAGGATTGAGGATTCTAGTAAGAACAGATTTCCCTCGAGGGGTCCTAGGCTCTCCTCCTACGTTCCCTTGTTCTAGGTCATCTATGTCCGTCTCAGGGACCACATTCCCGAATTCGTCTGTCCTCTCCGGGTGATTGGTGACTACGTATACGGTTCCTTCTTTATCCAGGTATGCTCCATTTTTGAACTTGACAGCTGGGCGTTCTAGTCCAATGGATTGGTCCGGGTTTTTAATCTGGACCACGGATCTTTCGAGGCCGTCCTCATAGATGCTAGCACCTAATCGGTTGGTCCTAAGGTATTCCAGCTGCGTCTTGTAGGGGCCTTCCACCCTATACAAATATGGCACATCTGAACTTCCTGTGGGTCTGTCCATGCCTTGAGACATCTCTGATTCACTAGTCTCAGAGCTAGGGTAATGCGAGTGGTGACTCAACTGCTGGGCCCAAGACCTAGCAGTATGATTAACACTAGCCTCCGAAGACCTAAGACTTTGTCTATCCCTTACTAGATGCCGTCTTGATCTAAGGTTCATATGCCTATTTCAGTAGCCCCTATTTTGCCCAAGTACAACCTCGTTGCTGAGTTCTTTTGTATCAATTACTTGATTCCTTCTTATGTTGATTATCGTGTTTATACTCTTGTCTGATATCACGTCGTCAAGAGCAATTGAGTGTTTTTCCGTACTTTTAGGTTGATCGTTCCACATTAGGTACTTTTCCTTTAAGTTATCGACAGTACAAAGGTTATGTTTCTAGCTTGAACTTGAGTTTTTAGGTAGTCTTCAACTTGAAGATTGCCTATCGTCGTTCTGACTTACTCCTAGCACTACTCGTACTTAGCCTGAGCTAGGAATTGACAGAGGGTGTTGAGAGTATTCCGACCTTACTTGTTGATCCCTTGCTTGATGATGCTCAAGAACCCGATTCTTAAGCTGCAAAGAAACCCTTGCCTTGGATGCTCTCAATTGCTTTCAATGGACCTGTGAAAGTCCCAAAATTAGCTCAAGACTTAAATTTCTAATGACAGACAGATCATGTTCATGAATGTAATGTGGATATCAATTATGTTCCCTGTCTTTATTGCAACAATTCTAGAGATCCCTTGGTTTTGTTCCCCCTAAGTATGGTATTTGATACACAGGATTTTTCTCCAGACACACTTTTAAGAACCTCACAAATCACTAATTATTCGATAGGTATGCCAAAAATTCCCCAAAAACTTGGTATTAAAAAACCCTAATTTTTTGGCCGAAAAGCCTGTCAATCGCGATCGACAGGTCTGTCAATCGCGATTGACAGAGTTGTCCGTCGGGGCCTGTCAGTCGCGATCGACACGTCAATCGCGATCGACAGTGTCAATCGCGATCGACAGTGTCAATCGCGATCGACAGAGTCAATCGTGGGTCCTGTCAATCGCGATCGATGATGTCAATCGCGATCGATGATGTCAATCGCGATCGATGATGTCAATCGCGATCGATGATGTCAATCGCGATCGACACGTGTTTCGAGATTTTCACCGTAAATTCAGTCGATCGAGGCTGTGTCCGTCACGATGGACACGTGGCAACGCGTAAAGTTCAGTCAATCGTCAAAATTCAGTCGGTCGCGATTGACGGTGTCAATCGCGACTGACAGAGGTATCGGTCGTGGCTGTCGATCGCGATCGACGGTGTCAATTGCGATTGATAGGGTCCTACATGGCAATCAGTCGGTCGTGGGGTCTGTCGATCGCGATTGACAGGGTCTGTCGGTCGCGATTGACAGATATTGTCGATCGTGGCTATCGATCGCGATCGATGGTGTCGGTCACGATTGACAGAGAAACATGGAATTTTTCAATTTTGTTTAGTGATTTGGAATGTGCTCTTTGTGCTTGTCCTAGTGGTGCACTTAGTTTTACCAATTGGTCGAATTTTCTGTCGATCGCGATCGACAGAGGTCGGCGACACAGAGACCGTTTCTGAGTTTTTTTGTTCCTGCACAACGTGCTGGAGGGGATGATACAGCTGTGCCTGCAAGAGTGCTCAAAAAACATGCAAAAACACAGCACACAAGTCGCTCTCTCGCTCTCTCTCACAAGTGGAATGAAGGAAATGAGGTGGAGAAGGTGATATGATAAAAAAACTGAAATTTTTCGCGATGATGGAGATGGAGGTCGGGTATGGTGAGGATGATGATGGTGATGATGATGGTGAGGTAAGAAAGAGAAAAATAAGAAAAGTAAAGAGATTACCTACAACGCCAACGTCTCAAATCTACGTCTTACCATCACACGCTCGTCCTCAAAGCTCGATCCCCGACAACGGCGCCAAAATTTGGTGTAGCTCAGTGATGAGTAACACCTCCTTTAATGTCAATCCGGGAAGACGTGAGGATGGTATGATGACCTCGAGCAAGTGAAGGCACAAGTGCATGAGTGAGAAGCACACTAACATGCACACACATACACACACACGTGCACACACGGCAAGACAAAGAGTGAGAAGCAATGGAGTTCTTAGATTACTTTCAAAAAGCTCATACAAGTTCAATTCAATTACAAGCTAACCCCAAAAATGAGCTCTCTAGCTCTATTTATAGTTTTTGACTAGGTTTTGGCCGTGTCCAGACCTAGTGTTTGGCCTAGTTAAAAATTAGGTTCTAGGGCCTATTTGAAGACTCAAACGAAGTCTAAAAATTATGAAAATTGGTAGGTGGCTACTTCGAATGCTCCTCAAGCTCAAGGACTCCTTGGGTTGCACAAAATGGAGCTACAAAAATATGAAATGGTATCTACAATGGCTTTTAGTGATGAAAATCACTATTGTTGCAGGGATTTCTTCTAACGATTTGACATACATATCTTCGAGCTCCCTACTTGCTCCTTCTCCTTGTGTGTCCACCTCTTTGGTATGCTTTAGTGTCTTGAAAAAATATTGGCCTACTTGCCAAATCGTCGTTGACTACTCTGTCTGCTTGTGCTTTCTCTTCTCTCTGACTCCCTTCGTAAGCTTCCTTGCCTTGTGAGTCCTTCAGTTCCAACAATAACTTTCTCATACGAAATCCATTTGCAATGATTTTGGGTTTGTTGGAAAGCTCGTGGGGAGTAATAGGAAGCAAGGAGTTCCACAAGATTTTGAGAAATACGAAGGATAATTTTGGACTTGTGGACAAGGCTTATCAACCTAAGATCAAGTAGACACTTAGGAAGCGATAGATAAAGTACCAAATCATCTAAGGCTAGTGTCAACCATACAACCAAGTCGGGGGCTCACAACTCAGTGGTTAGCACTATGTGCTGAGTTCACAGACAAGTGAGTTAGAAATGTCATTTAACTGGGAGAGACTCTTGGCTTCTGAAGACATGCATAGTTTAGTACCTAGGGAAGGTTTCATGTCTATAGTGGAAGGGGAATATCGGATGTCTCTTCAATACATATCCACTAACTTGCAAGAAATACCCATCTACCTCGATGGTCTATGTTGGCAGTAGCCAGAGGCACAGAAGATGCGGAAGCATGTAAAGACAGAGTAGGGAGTCAGTTGGATCTTTTTTCAAAAGAATTATGTTTTAAAATACTTTTCAAAACCTCCAACAGTGATTTTCATCACTATTGTAACATATGTATCATAGAAAAACCCTTTTTTGTAATCCATAGCTCCATTTTGTGCAAGCCGAGGAGTCCTCGAGCTTGAGGAGCTTAGGTATAATGAGCGTATCAATTTTGGTTATTTTTAGACACCGTTTACCCTTTCAAATAGCACTTAGGACCTATTTTTTAACTATGCCGGTCACTAGATGTGAAACCCGGTCAAAACTAGTCTAGAATCTATAAAAAGAGCTAGAGAGCTCATTTTTGAGGTTGGTTAGTGTGAGCTTAGAGTTATTTTGAGCTTGTAATTGAGATCTTGAGCAATAGAGTTGATTTCTCACCTTCCATTGTGTCTTGCTTGTCTCTTCGTAGTGTGTATGTGTATGTGTGTGTGCATCTCTATGCTTCTCACCTTCATTCTCACTTCATCTTACATTCACGATCTTCATATCACTCCTATCTCTTCCGCGGATTGACATTAAGGAGGTGGAGCTTCTTAACGTGGTTTTCACCATTGTGCTAGAGCAACACCAAATTTGGCGCCGTTGCCGGGGATCGAGTCTAGGACAAATGTGTGATGGTAAGAGTATAGCAAGAAGTGGCGTTGGAAGGTAAAAATTTCAGTTTTTGTTGTTGTTTTTAGTTAGTTTTTAGTGTTTTTCACCTCCTCCACACTCCATCTTCATCACCGCATCATCATCTCCAACTCCAAAAAAAAATCAGAAAATTCACCATATCCACCCATTCTCCTCATTTCCCCTCATTTGTGCATGTGCAAGAGAGAGAGTGAGCTTTTGTGCTTGTGTGTACTTGTGTGTTTTTGAGTTTTCTTGCAAGTACAGAGCTCCAGTGCATCAGGAAAGCTTGGAAAAGGTAAAAATTCACTTTCTGTCAGAAATCTGCCGAGTGTGTCAGACCATCGCGATGGTCTGCCAAGTTCGGTATTTTTGGTAAGCGACCACACCACGAGGTAGGCGACACAAATGTATGCACGAATCCATAGACGCATTTCAAAAATTCACATTTTGGTGGACCATCACGACGGTCTCAGATCATCGCGATTGTGTCACACCATCGCGATTGGCTCACGCCATCGCGACGGCTCGGCCGGACCATCGCGATGGTCTCACGCCATCGCGACGGTTCACTTGAACCATCGCGACTGTCCTTGACCATCGCGACGATTCCGTTGACCCCACGCCATCGCGATTGGCCCATGCCATCGCCTCAATAGTGCCACATGGCAAGCTAGACCATTGTGATTGCTCACTAGCCACGCCATCGCGACGAGACCCTTACACCATCGCGACAGCTCAAATTTTGGACCATCACGATTGGCTCACGCCATCGCATCTGTGACCATCGCGACGGTTCACGTTGACCGTTGACTGACACCATCGCGATTGTTCACTCGATCGGACCACCGCGACGCCTCACCCCGACCATCGCGATTTCTCACATTTAGACCATCACGACCGTGCACTTCAGACCATCGCGACGGTTCGCGCATCACGCCATCGCGACGGTTCGCCTAGACCATCACGACGGTCCCAGACCATCGCGATCATCTCAGACCATCGCGATTGCTCACCCACACGTAAATTTTAGGGTTTCAATTTTTGGCCAATTTTGGGGCTATTTTTGGGAAATTTTTGGGTGCATAGGAGACCCCTTAGCTCATATTTGAAGAGAAACCTATTTGTCAGTTTTCACCCCCCAGGGCCTGAACGGTCATATCTTTTTCATCCGAAGTCCGTTTTTTGAGCTTAATAGCTCGTTAGAAAGCTCTTGACGAGTACTACGTGACCTCAACTATTTTTTTCATAAAGAATACGTTGATTTTTAAATAAGCTAATTTGAGGTTGAACATCAGTTGGACTAGGAAAGAAAGGGGACCTTGGGAAGAAAATTTTCGCCAAAAGTTAAGGGACTTAAAAGTGTATAAACTCAAGTGCTTGATCATTCATTGTGATATTGGTCTAATATTGGATTTTTCCAGGTCTAGCAAAGGCAATCAAAGGCAACCAAAGCAAGGCAGAGAAGGGCATAAAGCTTGGGAAGCGCGACTTCTTGGGCATCAGAGCAACCAGAAAAGCTGACTCGAGGTTGGAAGATTACTCAACCCCCTCAGTCAATTCTTAGCTTAGGCTAAACGTTAGCATTGTGGATTCAAGACGATAGGAACGCACAAAGTTCAAGAAAATAATTTTTTCAAGTCCAAGACTAAAAGTAAAGGTGTGTGATACAAAAACCTAAAGGAAAGAACATAAGTCTGACGGAACGAGAACTCAAAGTACCACAGAAAGTCGGATTCCTGACGCATACATCAAGACAAGAATCTAAAGAAATTTAAAAAGAATCAAGAAAGGAATAACAAAGAATCTTTGACGATCTGAGCGTGTACTGAGCGTGTAAGGAAGAAAATTAATGAACCTTAGATCGGGCAAACATATAGGTAAGTTAGACCGACGAAGCCTTAGATCATCAGAAGCAAGTGTAGGCACTACTGCTCGATCGTGGGCTCAGCAATTGAATAGTAATTACCCCTACGAGAGCTCAGACACGAGTGAATTAGAAATGGCATTTAGCACAGAAAGACCAGAAGGAGGGTCGAATGTTGCATACTTAGAAAGACCAGAAGGACCCTATAGGACTCAATTGGAGTTTCTTCAAACCAACCGCTTAGGTGCCCGCATCTATGAGGATGGTTTGAGAAGACAAGTAGTGCAAATGCACAATCCCGATCAACCCATTGGATTGGAATGTCCAATGGTGAAATTCGAGCGAGATGCGAACATAGACAAGGAAGGAACGATGTATATCTTAAGTACGCAGCCAAACAATACGAATGAGTTTGGCGTGATTCAGATAGAGACAGAAGCAAAATCTCAAGGAAAAGAACCATTAGAAGAACCTAGAACACCCAGAGGGAAATCTGTACTGACACGAGTACTAGTTCCAGAATGGACCCCTCAGGACAACAGAAGCATAGAGTTGTTCGTAAATAAAGAAATAGAAGAAGCATTTTGGAGATACAGAACAGAACAACCTAGCAAGGTAGGCTCCATTATAATCTACGAATTTAAGAACTCGGATACACCTGGAAAAGTTGTATACCTGGATGAGACTTCAGAAAGAGTCTTTGTGGTGCCAGACCACGCTAGAAACACGTACACATGGAGAGGTGAATTAGTATTCCCTCCATCTCGAGCAACCGTCAATGCGAGCCACCAAGGGGCTGGAACATCCTTAGCCCATGGCATGCAAAGAGAAAAGAACAAAGAGAGACCCGAAGTAAGCTTCAATCACCCCATAGGGAGAGATAGAACAACCACGGACACTAATAGAGCGGATAGACAAAGAGATCATGGAATACCAGGTGGTAGAGATGATTTTCCTCTACCTAGACCACGTGAACATGCAAGAATACTAAGACCCACTCAGTTAGTAAAATCAATGAAAAATTATTTTGATGGGACAGGAGATCCCTATGACCATGTCGCAGAATTCAAGCAAGTACTAAGAGCAGAACAAGTCGAAGACATGTTCACGCAATACAATGCATTTGGACTAACGTTAAAGAACATAGCCTTAACTTGGTTCCAACCTTTACAACAGAGGCAATTTAGAGACATCCATCACTTTTTAGAGTCATTCATCACTGAATTCTCTAAAAGTGGGATTAGACATGACACGTCTTCATTGATTCATAGTTTCAAACAAACCCCTCAAGAAACAGTTAGACTCGCAGGACATAGGTTTAGACAATATGTTGAAAGATGTCCAATGCAAGAGCTACCCTCACAAGCCAAACAAGTGTCATTGTTTCTAGATGGCTTGTTGAGCTCTAAACTACGTTCCTATGTGTACCTAAAAGAACCCAGAACGCTAGAGCAGTGTGTAAGAATTTGCATAGACATTGAGGACAACTTAGGAGACGAGTTGGAACTCTCAAAAGTCTACAAGGATTCGGACTGTTCTTCTTTAGCATCCACAAAATTGTCTAACTCAATAGAAGACCTAGCAAAAAAAGTGGCCCAGAAAAAGTGACCAAGTTAACAACTAACGTACGTTGTTACACTTGTGGTGGAAATCATTTGGCAAATGTGTGTCCCAATGCAACACAAACACAAGCCAACCCTAGTGGCCAATACTATACAATTGAGAGAAGATACACAAATCATACAGCACAGGACTGCCCATACAACAAACAAGCAGTGAGACAGAACTACTCGCAAGCATACCCGCAGCCAGGTAGGTATCAAGGCCAATACAATGCTCAGCCATATTACTATAGGCCTCCACAGAACTACCCATATCAGGCTCAACAGAGACCTCAACCTATCTTAGCTCAGCAGCCACCCCCACCAGCGAATGCCATCTCAGTCAAATACGCTGCTGCAGAAGAGAACCTAACTAGGGCCTTAGTGCCTTCTTCACCTTTGGTCATAGAGAGTGACCCGAACTCAAACAGTTTTGAATCTACTCATGTAGACAATCCACCCGCTTATTACACGGAGTCACCAGAACACGTGGAGACATATCATTATGATAGTCCACCAGTGGAACCTAGTTGGGAGCCAGACTATGCTAATGTGATGTACACCAACCCAAATCCACGGCCCCAATTGAGACAGCAAAGACCACAGGGCCCTAGAGGACCATGCTTTAGGTGCCAAGGAGATCACTTCATAAAGGATTGTCCACATCCTCCAATAGCAGGACAGTCACAGTACTATAACATCCAAGGCTTTTGTGCCGATTGTGGCAAAGAGCACATAATCAAAGATTGTTCTAAGAACCTAGTTAACGCTTCAAATGTGACACCGATCAACGTGATAGGTATTGTACACAATGCAGATGGATCCAACCCTACATACGTGCCTATCCAAGCTATAACAAGAGTCTAGGCGCTCTTACAGAACCAACAACTTAATCAAGAGAAAGTAGCTGGAAGTAGTGAAGTTGCAGAATCTAGCAGTAAAAAGACGAAATCTTGGAAAGACTCTAGAGAAAGGATTAAGAGAAAGTGGAGTAAAAAAATAACTGAGTTGGAAGGAAGTCTCAAGGAATCTAGAGCCAAAATCCTAGAGTTGACTTCACAGGAGTTGAATCAAGAGAACCCAGCTCAGAAATCAGGATCAGTTTTAGCGAAACCCATACCTGAAAATGTAGACATGATGTTTCGCGCATATCAAGCCAGAATAAACGAAGGACCTCAAATAGCTGAAATGAGTAAGAACTACCCTCGAGCAGACTTAGAAATTGAGAGAACTAAACTTTACATGAAGATGGTAGAATTAGCACAAGCTTTGTTTGAAGCCTCTAGATATCTTAATTGGAATAACATGGCAAAACCTGAACTACACTTTCAAGGACTAATGGAGAGGCTAGAATACTTGATAGAAAGCAAAGAGAAAAAGGATCAGTATAGGAATCCTATCATCCCAGAGACACAGGAAAAGAATGCACCATCCCTGTCTCAAGTACCCAATACAGAAAGTCAAGACAACCTGTCTTCCACACATAAATATTCACATGAATTTTTGAGAGAAATACAAGAAGAGAAATGGAGAAAAGAACAAGGAACCCATCCTCCTATTCAAGAGATAGACGACTTGCAAGAGCAATTTCCCCAAGATATCCCCTCTATTTATGATGATGTAGAGGAAGAACAACTGAGTGAACATACAGGTTTTGAATCTAATTCTTTGCATGAATTACCTCAGTTCACAGGACCTTGGGAAGCTAAGTCTATTAGCATGAGAGCCCCCACGATAGTGAGGAATGAAGAATCAGTAATCCCTAGAAACATGGAAGTAATCAAGAACACTAAAGTACAATGTAATCTCACTCTGGAGGAATTGTTAAAGGTAAAACCAGAATTGTGGAAGCACGTAGCAAATCAATTCCCTGAGCTTGCTACAACTTCCTCTCAGATAGGATCACATAAGAAGGTACCAGAGATACCAGTAGAAAAGATCAGAGATGTAAGTGAAGGAGAGGAAGGTAACACGTATCTTCTAATAACTCATCAGGGCTACACCACGAAAGCCATCTTAGATTCAAGAGCCGGAGTAGCCGTCGCTACCACTGCTTTATGGAAACGTTGGGGTAAGCCAGCGCTCAGACCTACCAGGATGAAGCTACAAATGGCTGATGGACACATAGAGAAACCATTAGGCTTACTAGAAGGCATATCTCTCACCACGTGTGGTGTGGAGTTTGAGTATACCTTCACCATTTGTGACTTTGCGAAAAATCATGCTTATGAGATGATATTGGGACGACCATTC
This sequence comes from Ceratopteris richardii, assembly GCA_020310875.1. Taxonomy (NCBI): domain Eukaryota; kingdom Viridiplantae; phylum Streptophyta; class Polypodiopsida; order Polypodiales; family Pteridaceae; genus Ceratopteris; species Ceratopteris richardii. Next base: position 35,790,922 of record CM035427.1, read on the forward strand.
ATGTGTCAGTTGCAAATTGTACAGGATTGGGGAACTCATTCTTTGTGCTTGCAACATTTAGGAGTGACTACTAAAGTCAATCTTAAAGACTATTCACATCGAGATGTACCCTTAATACAATGGAATACCATCCATAAGACACCAGTAGAGACAGAATCAGTACATTCTTTGGAGTCAGACCCCTCATGGTTGCACGATGACACTCACTTATGGATGTGTAAAGTTGCAAAACAAGAGGAAGAAAGGTTAGAAGCAAGGACCTTAGGTGCAGAACAAAATCCACGAACCCTTCAAGACCCAGCATATGCACCGATAGTATTTCCAGACGAAGAATTCGAACCCCATGGTTGGGCAGAAATCCTAGCAACCATGGACGTAGCCATCAATGAGGAACAATGGACACCCCACTGTGACGAGGATGGCTATGACATTTCAGTTTTTACGATAGAGCCAATCATGAGTGATTCAATTTTGGAAGAATGTGAACCGAATACTGATGCATTCGAGGATGCGAGTGATTTTGATTTAGAGTCAATTATTATGGACCCACCATTTGCATCAGAGGACATACCAGAAAACCTAGACATGATGTTTCATGCATATCAAGCAAGATTAAAAGAAGGACCTCAAATAGCTGAAATGAGTAAGAACTACCCTCGAGCAGACTTAGAAATTGAGAGGACTAAACTTTGCATGAAGATGGTAGAATTAGCACAAGCAATGTTTGAAGCCTCTAGATATCTTAATTGGAATAACATGGCAAAACAAGAATTACACTTTCAAGGACTGATGGAGAGGCTAGAATACTTGATAGAAAGCAAGGAAAAAAATAATCCGCATAGGAACCCTATCCCCTCAGAGACACAGGAAAGGAAGGCACCATCCCTGTCTCAAGTACCAAACACAGAGAGTGAAGACAACTTGTCTTCCATACATAGGTATTCACATGAATTTCTAAGAGAAATTCAAGAAGAGAAGTGGAGAAAAGAACAAGGAACCCATCCTCCTATTCAAGAAATAGACGACTTGCAGGAGCAATTTCCCCAAGACATTCCCTCTATTTACGATGATGTAGAGGAAGAGCAACTGAGTGAACACACACGTTTTGAATCCAATTCTTTACAAGAATTACCTCAGTTCACAAGACCTTGGGAAGCTAAGTCTATTAGCATGAGAGCACCCACGATAATAGTGAGGAATGAAGAATCAGTGATCCCTAGAAACACAGAAATGATCAAGAATACCAAGGTACAATGTCACCTCACTCTAGAAGAGTTGTTAAAGGTTAAACCAAAACTATGGAAACATGTAGCAAATCAATTCCCTGAGCTTGCTACTACTCCCTCACAGATAGGAACACACAAGAAGGTACCAGAGATACTAGTAGAAAAGATTGGAGATGTAAGTGAAGGCGAGGAAGGTAACACTTATCTTCCAATAACCCATCAGGGCTACACCACGAAATCCATCTTAGATTCAGGAGCCCGAGTAGCCATCGCTACCACCGCTCTATGGAAACGTTGGGGTAAGCCAGCATTGAGACCTACCAGGATGAAACTACAAATGGCTGACGGACATATAGAGAAACCTTTAGGCTTACTAGAAGGCATATCTCTCACCACTTGTGGTGTAGAATTCGAGCATACTTTTGCCATTTCTGATTTTGTGAAAAATCATGCTTACGAGATGATTTTAGGACAACCATTCATGCGTCAGTTGCAAATTGTACAAGATTGGGGAACTAATTCTTTGTACTTGCAACATTTAGGAGTGACTACTAAAATCAATCTTAAAGACTATTCACATCAAGACGTACCCCCAATACAATGGAATACTATCCATAAGACACAAGAAGAGGCGGAATCAGTACACTCGTTAGAATCAGACCCCTCATTGTTACACGAGGACACTCATTTATGGATGTGTAAAGTAGCCAAACAAGAGGAAGAATAGTTAGAAGCCAGGACCTTAGGTTCAGAACAACATCCACGAACTCTTCAAGACCCAGCTTATGCACCTGTAGTATTTCCAGACAAAGAATTCAAACCTCATGGTTGGGCAGAAATCCTAGCAACCATGGATGTAGCCATCAATGAAGAACAATGGACACCCCACTATGATGAGGATGGCTATGACATATCAGTTTTCACGATAGAGCCAATCATGTGCGATTCGATTCTTGAAGAATGTGAACCTAGCACTGATGCATTCGAGGATGCGAGTGATTTCGATCTAGAGTCAATCATGAGGTGAGGTTAGCTACACACGTGACCACCAAGAGTGAAGGAAAGAAAAGAAATAAGAAAGAAGCCATGTCAGAAGAAGAAGAATCTTTGTTTGAGGTTCCCGAGAACTTCAAGAAATATGAAATAGAAGATAGACGAATCATGGTACGAATGCCTAATAGAAAAGCTGAACTTGGAGAAGTATATGATAATCGAGAGAAAACCAAAAATATCATAGTGGCCATAGAAGGAGAAGAAGAGAAATGTACCTACATAGGGCATGATTTGATGAATGAAGAAGAAGAAGAATTAGTTGCCCTATTGCGCGAATACAGAGATGTGTTCGCTTGGAGTTATAAAGATTTGAAAGGAGTAGACCTAGATATATGTTCTCATAGAATCCCTATGACTCCAGATGCAAAACCTACAAAACAGAAACCATACACATACAATGATAACTACGCTGCAAAGATTAAAGAAGAAAGAGATCGTTTGATAGAAGTAGGATTCATTTACAAAATTGAGCATACCGAATGGGTATCCCCCATTGTGGTTGTGCCCAAGAAGAATGGAAAATTGTGTGTCTGTATTAACCTTAAAAAAGTTAATGCTTCCACGATTAGAGATAGTTATCCTCTTCCTATCACGGAACACTTATTGGAAAGAGTTGTGGGCAAGGAAGTTTACAGCTTTCTTGATGGATTTTTAGGCTATAACCAAGTAGCCATTGCTCCAGAAGATCAACACAAGATGGATTTTGCCACAGAATGGGGCATATTTGCATTTCGTGTGATGCCATTTGGCTTAACAAATGCACCCGCCACTTTCCAAAGACTCATGTGTCATGTTTTTAAGGAATTCTTACACAAGAATTTGGAAGTTTATGTCGATCACATATGTGCTCATTTGAATATCAGGCAGACACATATCCCAGAGTTGAGGCAAATATTTGACAAATGTAGAGAATATCAAGTTTGTTTGAACCCAGAAAAATGCATTTTCATGGTCAGACAAGGCAAAATTCTAGGACACATTGTGTCAAAGAATGGAATTTCTACAGACGAAGAAAAAGTGAAGGTGATTGCAGAATTACCTAAGCCAACTAATGTAAAAGAGGTACAGGCATTTATGGGTCATTGCGGTTATTACAGACGATTCATACACATGTATGCAATCATAGCCAAGCCTCTGTACTCTCTTTTAACCAAGTTTGAATGAACTGATGAATGTGAGAATTCAGTCAATGAACTTAAATAACGTTTGTGCTCAGCACCTATATTGACAACCCCGGATTGGAGTAAGCCATTCCATGTACATGTGGATGCATCCAACTATGCTATAGGATGTGTGTTAGCACAACCCATGAAGGAAGGAAATATAGATATCCCCATAGCCTACGCAAGCAGATAGTTGAATGTAGCAGAAAGAAATTACACCACTACGAAACGAGAAGGATTAGGAATGATCTACGCAGTAAAGAAATTCAAGCATTATTTGTTGGCAAACAAGTTCAAGTTCTTTACAGATCATCAAGCCCTATTGTATTTAGTCAATAAGCCATGTAACACGGGACGATTAATACGTTGGTTTCTATTACTGATGGACTATGACTTTGAAGTAGTAGTCAAGAAAGGAAAGACACATCTTAGAGAATATCACCTCTCGAGACTAACCTCAAGAGAAGCTCCTCAAGGAATAGCGGATGAATTACCAGATGCATATTTGTTTAACCTTGAGATAGCACCAGAATGGGCTAAGCCGATAGTCCCTATTCTCACATATGGACCCAAAAATCCTAGGATAAGGATCAAAGAAGGAGAGATCACCAAGTCTTAAAGATATCAAATAATAGCAGGAAGTATATATAAACAGGATAATCAAAAGATTCTTGCTTGTTGTGTAGATGAATCAGAACATGCAAATTGGTTGCAATTAGCACATGTAGGTGCATTAAAGCAACATCATTCAAAACATCGTACATTGCAGACTCTGCATAGACTAGGAGTATATTGGGCTTCGATGGAAGCAGATGTCTACAAGTTGTGTAAAAAATGCCATGTTTTTTGTGAAAGAACACAAGTAGAACATGCTACATTATATCATGTGTCTCTCACACGAGAATGGAGTGCACCTTTAGTGACATACTTGAGGATGAAAACATTCCCTCAAGGAATGACCTTAGCACGACAACGAAGTCTAGAGAAGGAAGCTCAAGACTATTCACTTATTGGTGATAACCTATACAAACGAGGACGAGATGGATATTTAAGACAATGTGTTCATGAAAGCAATTATTTGAGCGTACTAGAGACTACACACCAAGGTGTTGCAGGAGGTCATTTTGGACCAGATAGGATAATCAAAGCCATCCTCTTTGCAGGATTATGGTGGCCCACTCTTCACATGGATGCACATACCTATGTAAAGAGATGTGATGTGTGCCAAAAAACTCCATTTCCTACTCGCAGAGATGAAATGCCATTGAAACCCATGATGGGAGGACGTGCATTTTCTAAGTGGGGTATAGACTTTGTAGGACCCATTAACCCCCCTTCAAAAGGTACACATGCTGAATGCATTATTGTTGCGACAGATTATCTTACCAAATGGGTAGAGGCAAAAGCCACAAAAAAGAATGATGCACACACAACTGCAAAATTCTAATTTGAAAATGTCTTTGCAAGATATGGATTGCCTATAGAGTTAGTGAGCGATTGAGGAACTCACTTTCTAAACCAAGTCATTGAATATTTGTTACAGGATTTTATGGTGATTCACAAGAAATCCGCACCATATCATCCTCAGGCCAATGGTCAAGTTGAAAGTACTAACAAGATCCTTTGTAACGTATTGACGAAACTCGTGAACAACAAATGTTCAGATTGGGACAAACAGTTACACCATGCTATTTGGGCATATCGAGTGGCCTACAAGACCATACTCAATGCAACTCCCTTTCAGCTGGTTTTTTGTCAGAATGTTGTGCTTCCTTTGGACTTCTTGATACCAACCCTTACGGTTGCACAAGAACATCAGTGGACTAGCCATGAATTGTCGGCAAGAATAATGGACTTGGAACGATTAGAAGAAACCAGGTTGAAAGCAGCAGCAGGCATATATGCAGCGAAGAAGCGACAGAAAGCCTATTTTGACGCGCATGTGAAAGATAAAGGCTTAAAAGAAGGAGATTTAGTTCTAGTATACACGCTGAAACAACACACATGGAAGCTAGAAAAACGAGGTTATGGACCTATGATCATTAACAGACTCTCGACAAGTGGAGCAGTACAATTAGCCACCTTAGAAGGAGACATAATGCCTAATTACATTAGTGGTTGTAGAGTCAAGTTATATCAAGAACCTCTCACTGAGGATATGCTTAGACGACTCACGTTGGCAAAGAAGCGTAAGGAGGAAGAAAATAGAATACGTGCTGAAGCTCAGGCAGAAGCTATAGAAGGGATTAAGCGCATAAAGTTAAGAAGACAAGGACTAGGGAGAGAAAATTATAACCAGCTGGAAACAACACCCACATACCCCATGGCCATGTGTCAAGCAAAGTCAAGTACTTATCCTAGCATAGTGGATCGGAGACCATTCATTACAATCAGGCTAGAGCACGGCAACCCTTGCCAAGAGCTCAGGGCTTTAATTGACTCAGGTGCTGCGACTAGTGCGATTAGATGGTCCCACTATAAGGACTCAGGAATAGAAATGCGGCCAATTGAGGCATACCTCATAGGGCTAGGAGGCATGGAAACCCCTTGCATGGGTGAGGTGGACCTTCCTATCCTCAGAAACGAAGTGACTATGACAGCAAAGCTACTAGTGTGCCATGACGAGGACCTGATAGAACCCCTAATCCTTGGCCAAGATTGGCTATACGATCACTTAGTGGACCTAAATCTTAGACAAGGCTCCTTGCAAATTGGAACCTTAGATCAGAAGCGAGTGATACCACTTGACTTCCCTAATGGCAATCCGCCTGAGGTATGTAACCCTAGACACTATGAACAAAATGCGATGGAAGACCGGAAGATCTTTGGTCAGATAGGTCACGCTATGTCTACACCAACCCACACAGGCTTGGCGATGGACAATTGTCAATCAAAAGGACGTCAGGAGATTTTCCCTTGGGCTTCCTGGAAATTAGAAGGGCCAACCACCCAACCGCTTGGTCAAATGGACACAATCAGCGGTCAGGTGGGTTGCATCAGCGGCCAAATGGACACTATCAGCTGCAGTGCCCATCCTTCCACACTTATGGCGGATTGGCCTAGATCTGTGGTACAGAATGCCTCACTTCCTAATGGGCATGTTTCGCAAGTGTTGGACCTCCCTTCTTTTCCAAAGCAGAGTGTCCATCGGACCTCTCAAATTCAACCACAAAGGAGTCAATCACAACAGAGGAACCCAGACCGACAACAACATCAGATGACACAAGGAAGAAAGCAGCAGTATCAGTATCACAAAGCAAGAGGCACAAGACAAATATGGGTGCTAAAAGGACAGAAACCACCGATAGATTTCAACAATGCGGACAATGATAAGAAGAAGTTAAAGACCAATCAGAAGCAGTATCCAACGTCTTCTCGACCTTCTTCTACAAGTACGAACATTCGACAAATTTGGATCGCCAAGAAGTACCTTACGAATCGACCCACACCCACGCAGATTTGGGTACCCAAACAGTGTATCATAGCTCAACACTCAAGCCATGTAACATATACCCCTCAGAAATCTCTTCACCCTTTAACCCAACCTCATCCGATCTCAACTTTTGTCCCTCAGCAGAAACATATCACCCACTCAGAAACTCTTAGGAAGTGGATACCAAAACGTATCCAGATGTCTTTTCCGACCCCCTTATCTAACATCACTCCCACCCCGACTAAACACTACCCTTGTAATAATTCATTCAAGACTGAACCTTGTACAAATCCACACACTATAACCCAACATCGTTTGTAATAACATCTCATCAAGAAATGTATGCATCATCTGAAGCATGTAGGTGTCTAGAGACTTGCATTAGTTTTGCAACAATCATCCCATATATCACATCACAACACTCGGCTACACGGGTTACACATCGGTTATGGAAAGGGATTGCGGTCTCACTTTAATGGGATCATGATTAATTTCCATACTAATGTGTTACTCTTTTGTAGCAGATCTTCTACGCACTCGCATCATACATCATGCAGGCAGAAGGACCATCTGAAGCTCGCCCCAGTGTACCCATGACCAATATTGGAGAACTACTTGCGGAACCACATCCCACAGCTCAACCTCTAGAATTTCAGGGATTTCTAGGACCCATGCCGATCGACGATCCTCTTAGGGGATATACTGAGAAGATTCATCGTAACTCTCATTGGTTTCAAGGATTAGCAGGACCATTGGCGGATGCAGACTTCATTTTTGAAGCCAATTTGGCGTTTGATACCCGTACTTGGGCCAAGTACCAATTTTTCTCAAGAGAGTTTGAAGGACTATAGAACACCGAAGACTTAACGCATGTTTGGGCAAGAGCAGGCTTCACAGAGTATTTCAGTGACCCTTTGCCTAAACCAGACTTCTACAGATGCTATTACTTAGTCACCACTTTGATAGCTTCGAAAAACAAGGATCTACTCGACACATTTATTTTATCATCCTTGGTGAATGAACCCCCATTCAAAAGGTTTTATTTGACAAAAGATTTGATTAAAGCTGCAATCAAGATACATGGAACCCACACACCGACAGAGCATGAAAGGCTAATTCCAGAGCCTATGAAACGTGGGGATGTTACCAAGTGGGAAGATATTTCAGCAAGCACACCTGAGCTCTCTAAACCGCTAAGGATATGTATGCAACAGTTCGCATTTCCTGCTCAGGACCGATTCACCATGCCCCACAAGCGGATCTGGTTTGGCTTATATTTAGCATGTAGTGGACCTCAAACGGTAGACCTAGCAAGTTGGATCATTGATCAGTTATAATTAGCACAACATAGATGGGAAAGAAAGAAGGTAATCAATGGATGTTACGCTCTCACGCACATTGTTTATATGTGCTTGGCATACAACTTGCCAATTGAGCGTGCAATGACGAGTGAGGAGTTAAAAGCATTCAAAGGGACAGCAAAGAAAGCTAGGAAGGCTAGCAAAGGACGAGCAAGAAAGTGCATGAGAGGTACTATCCCATGTCTCCAGGTCCCCGAATCACCGTCACCTCAACCATCTCGTGAAGAGTCGTCGACAGAAGCCACTCCAACGGTACAACCTATTCGTATACGGTTGTCTCGACCTGGCGTGACAGAAGGTACTACTAGTATGGTTACCTCACAACCAACATCAGTGAAGGAACCTACCACAACTGCAGCAAAAGCTCCCACCACTATTCGTGCGGAAGCATTTTCTTTTCCAATACCTAACATGGAAACAGAGCCACTGGATACAACCTTTGATTTTGAAATGCCAGATGCTTTCTCCAATGAATTTCAGTTTTTGAAAGGCCAGATTTTCTCCCAGGAATATGAACGGCCAAGCTACCTGACCACTCCCCCGGATCAACCACAAGGACAAGTCGTGTCCAGCTCAGAAGAAGAAAGAACCGAGACAGATGATGACGAAGGTGATGATGAAGCCAGCCAAGGCACTCATGACTCTCAAGAGCATGTACAGACATATGAACAAGGGCAGCAAACTGTTATGGAGTACCTCAAGAGAGGTGTGAACCACCTCTTAGTTGTGATTAGATGGGCTCATACATGAATGCCATGTGGCACCCATGTATGAGGCCATGTTGGGGGATGACTCACCATAATGGAGAGAGAGAGAAGACTAGGACACCACGCGGATGGGCGGATTCTAACGGATCTCCGTGTGACCTCGGTGCGTGAACGGTAGAGAGAACCTCTGAGCAGGACACGACAAAAAATTGGGGAGCTCATCGGAGCTTGACATTGGTATCCGAGCCAGACGGCGAACGGGACAACGCTCATCAAGAGCCGACAGATAGCCCATAGGCACATCAAATGAGGAGATCAGCCGTGCGCAGAGAGGAGAGCCCGCAGGCGTCCGCCAGCTCACAGCCCGTGCGCAGAGAGGAGAGCCCGCAGACGTCCGCCAGCCCACGGGGGGGGGCCTTGCTCCTCCTTCCCCACTCCTAGATGGCCAAAGCTCTTTAGAGCTTTCTACTTATACCTCTAAAAAGGCAGCAACGCGTGCCCATGTGGGATAAAGCCTCATCTTCAGCGACTGTCATGCTCATGGACTGAGTTTTTCGAAAGCAAGGTGTAAGCAATTTCAAAATTGAAGTTTTTCTTGATTTTACAGGAATAAAAGAGACCTTTTGAATCAAGATATTGGCTAAATGAGGATACATGTATGTAATACGGGCTGTGGAGAAGGGGTTTGGGTCTTGGGTTTACATTGAAAAGCTTCAGTCCTTCAGTTTGGAGCTCTTCAAAGTCTCTACTTCAAGAGGGTTATCTTTTCACTTCCCACCGGTGACATACCTCACTTCTCCGGAGCATATCTTCTTCATACCATATCGGATTTCAAATATCTTGGTCACGTTTCGAAGCTACGCTTCCAAGCTTCGCTCAGAGACCATCGCTGTTGGATTTGGACGAGATTTGCCCCACCAAAATCTCTCTGCAGCGCTTCAGCAGGAACTAGGCGGCCACTCCCGGGCCTAGTTTTTCTTCATCCGGACTCCAAATCCAATTTTTTCACTTGGGATAGTCTCAAATTCTTGAAGTGCAGGTGCTGGGCAACAATTTGTGGACTTGCGAGGATTGGAAAATCTCTGAAATTGTTCAGTTACACTCACTTTGCCCGTTTGAGGCTTTTCCTATGCACTTTTGGTGTTATTTTGGATGGTTTATGGTGTCTAGAACCTCCCCGGACCAAGCGGACATTTCCAATTTTCTTTTGGGACTGGCGAGGAATCAAAATCAGCGGCTTGAAGCATCAAGGACCACCTGGATTTGGCTTCCGCAACTCTACTTTGTATCAGGGAAGTGCTCTTGTGTTATATCTCTCTTCTTCTTGCATATTTAAACTCTACTTCCATTCATTTTTATACTCTCTAGTTAGCAAACGGGGGAAGGGTACTTAAACATGGAAACTAAAGGCAAACAAGTAGTTGAGACCACTTCTCCACCTAGAGAGCAACTAGAAGATCAGGATGCTAGGATGGAAGAAGTAGAGTTAGAACAAGAAATAGAAGAGAATTTAGAAGAAAAAGAGCCTTCACAGCAAGAGTATACTTATGAAGAGCTTATAGATGAATTTGTCACTCGTGACCAATTCATTGACTTGAAAGAGCAAACCCTTAAGTTAGAGAAAGATTTGGGTAGCATTACATCTCTTATACAGCAGCTTAAGTCTCAAATGATCTCCCTTGAGACTAGTGTCACCTCTTTCCTAGTTAGGAAGGAAAGAGAGACTCCTACCATTCCTCTAGAGATTACTAGGAAAGAGACTTCTCTTCCTAGTAAACATAAAGGAGAGAGCTCTAGGGAAGCTCCCCTCCTGAAAGACTTGAAGCCACCTACCTTCACGGGGGATGACCGAGACAGGAATAAGGATGCAATCTACACTTTTTTACAAAAGTGGCATGATTTGCATCAATTGAAGGGCACCCCACCTGAGTATCGTGTGCTAGAGGCGAGTCTCTCCCTCGGCCCGCGTGCTTATAAGTGGTGGATGAGTCTTAAGGAGGCGAACTCTATCCCTAGTGACTGGACTCAGTTTGAGACTCTTTTCCTAAAAGAGTTTCTTCCTGAAAATGAAGAGGAGAGGAATTGGGATGAGTGGGATAGGATTACTCAAAGAGGCAGGCCTCTTTCAGTCTATCTATCCCACTATAGAGAGATCACTTTGAAGCTTAAGGGTCTATATGATTTTCAGAAGACCAGAGGGTTTGTTAGGGGCTTGGATAAAGCCATAAAGAGGGAAGTCAGGAGGAATGCGCCTAAGACGTTTGAGGAGGCGATCAAATATGCACAGATATATGAGGACCATAACCGTCCTCAGTATACTCCTATGGAGACGGATCAGCCCTTTAAACCTCTTAGCACCACTAAATTTAAGAAAAAGTTGCCTTTTGGGAAAAACAAGGTTTTTATTAAAAAACAAAGATCACAAGGGCCTAAGCTTTCCACAGACCAGTTTGAGAAGGCCAAAAGAGAGAACCTGTGTTTTAGGTGCCTACCCCCTAGCCATTCGTAGTGGAACTGTCCACTCAAGAAGGGGGAAGAAAAGAAGAAAGGACCAGAGTCTAGTACGGCTCCTGAAAGGGGCAAAAAGGCGGTCCACCTAGTGCAGACCCTTCCCATTCATGGCAGCTCTAGCTGCAAGGGAGTGGAGGTGATGCACGAGGATATAGAGCACACGTGTTGTTTGACTCAGTCATTGTGGTCACCGCAGTTTGGACCACATGACTTGGTCAAGCTACATGGTAGAGTATATGGGACCAGGGTGCGAGTCATGATAGATGACTCTGCCACTCATAACTTCATAAACTATGCTTTGGTCAAGAAATTAAAGATTCCCCAGCAGCCTAGTGCACATAAATACATTGTATCTATGATGCAAGGGCAAGATAAAAGAATATGGGATACTATGGTATCCAATTTGGAAGTCAAAATGCAGGATTATACAGATCATATAGACTTCCAAATTATGAACATGGAGAGGACAGATCTAGTCTTAGGAAGAGAGTGGCTATGGGGGTTGGGAAATACACTTAAACGCAGCTATCAAAATAACACACTCGAGTTTGAAAAGAATGGAAGTAAAGTTTATATTCAGGGAGAGAGAGATGTGCCTAGTGCACCTCTCATCTCATCATTAGAGTTGTATAGTCTCTGTTGTTCACAGCATGTACATGATATGTTTTTATTGTATAGTTATGATATGGAGCATTGTATAGACAGCTCATCTGATGTATATTTTCATGCTTTGAATGTAAATATGAACAGGACTTTCTACTATTCTTTTTTGCACGAGTGTGTAGTTAAAAGTTTTAAGGATCTTATGTTTGAATACAGAGATGTTTTTCCCACTGACTTACCTAGAGGGCTACCACCTGAGAGAGGGGACATTGACCATGCCATACAAGTTGTTACTAACACTAACCCTATTTGTAGACCACCTTATAGGCTTAGTGTTTCTCAGCATGAGGAGGTTGAGAAGCAATTGCAAGATTATTTAGATAAAGGCTTCATCAAACCTAGTAACTCACCATGGGCATCGCCAATGCTCCTAGTTAAAAAGAAAGATGGCTCTATGAGACTATGTATAGATTATAGAGCACTCAATAAGGTAACTATCAAAAATAGATTCCCAATGCCTAGGTTGGAAGATCTATTTGATCAGTTACATCAAGCCAGGTATTTTACCAAGCTTGATCTTAGATCAGGATATCATCAAATCAGGATTAGGGCAGAGGATGTCCCTAAGACTGCATTTAGGACTAGATATGGGCACTATGAGTTTTTGGTGATGCCTTTTGGTCTCACCAATGCTCCTGCCACTTTCATGAAACTCATGAATACTGTTTTACGGCCTTATCTAGGACACTTTGTGGTAGACTTTTTAGATGACATTCTGATCTATAGTGCATCAGAACAGGAGCACTTGGAACACTTGAGAAAAGTATTTCAAGTGCTAAGGGAAAATTCGCTCTTTGCTAAGGAGTCAAAGTGTGAATTTTTCAAGAAAGAGGTTAGATACCTTGGGCATATAGTCTCCCAAGATGGAATCCAGATGGATCCTGAAAAAGTAAGGGCTATTATGGAATGGCCACATCCACGGAACCTAGAGGAGCTGCAGATCTTCCTAGGTTTATCAGGTTTCTATCGAAGATTCATTAAGAACTATGCCAAAATTGCTGTCCCGATGACGGAACAGCTTAAAGGGAAAGGGAAAGCCTTTCATTGGGGAGACGAACAGAAGCAAAGTATGGAAAAGGAAGGTAGCAATTGCTACAGCTCCACTTTTACATATAACAGATCCCAATAAACCATTTGTGGTTGAGACTGACGCGAGTGATTTTGCTATAGGAGCGGTTTTAGTACAGGATGGTCGACCAGTAGCTTTCGAGAGCAAGAAACTAGAACCGGCTCAAAAGAATTACTCCGTCTATGAGAAGGAGTTGTATGCTATAGTCCATGCTTTGAAGAAGTGGCGTCATTATTTATATGGTGCCAAAGTTACGATAGTGTTTGATCAAGAGAGCATTAAGTGGCTCTCTAATCAAACAGACCTTAAAGGTCGTAAGGCCCGATGGGCAGAGACCCTTCAAGAGTTTGATTATGAGCTTAGGTATAGGAAGGGAAAGTTTAATGTAGTGGCTGATTCACTTAGCCGCATGCCTATGCTCAATGGACTGAGTTTTACTCAGATCACTAGTGAGCTACTTGAGTCTCTTAGAGGGAAATGTAGGCTTGATCCTGCATATTCTGAGATTTGGGAAGCCATAGAGAATGGGGATCGTGATATACGGGTTTCCAGTGAGGATGGAGTATCAACGGGTACTCAAGAAGGATTCAAGTGGAAGAATTACAGTGTCCAAGATGGATATCTGTTATATAAAGGTAAGGTGTGTGTCCCTAGAGATATTGAGATGAGACGGCATATTTTATATGAGTGTCATGACACACCTAGCGCGGGACACCCAGGAGTTAACAAGACTTATGATCTTGTTAAGAGGCAGTTTTATTGGCCTGGACTTCATAAGGACGTCCTAGAGTATGTGCTTAAGTGCAATAAATGCCAGGTCAACAAAGCTGAGAGGTTGAGGATTGGAGGGCTGCTCCACCCATTGGATATTCCCAATGGGAAGTGGGAGAGTATCTCCATGGACTTTATAGTCGGATTACCTAAGACACAGAGAGGGCACGACTCGGTCTGGGTAATTGTGGATAGGTTAACCAAAATGGCTAGGTTTATTCCGACACGTACTACAGTGAAGACACCTGAGTTGGCTAGGCTCTTTGTAGAGAATCTATACCGGTTATATGGTCTTCCTTTAGACATAGTTTCGGATCGGGATAGGAAGTTTACTAGCCACTTTTGGAGAGCGGTCTTCAAAAGGTTGGATACAAAGCTTAGCATGAGTACAGCCGAGCATCCACAGTCGGATGGAAAAACAGAAAGGGTTAACCAAATCCTAGAGGATATGCTTCGAGCATATGTGAATGAAAGGCAAACTAATTGGGAGGAGTACTTACCTATAGTAGAGTTTGCATATAATAGTGCCAAGCACTCTTCCACTGGGCATAGTCCATTTATGCTTATGTATGGGTTTCAACCAAGAGCTCCTTATGCAGTAGGCTTGCAGAATGAGAAAGTTCAAGCTGCAAAGGACTTCTTGGAAGACATGAATGATATGCTTAGGCTTGCTAAAGACAACATTAGGAGAGCTCAGGATAGAGCTGGAGCCTATGCTGACCCTCAAAGAAGAGATACCAACTTTGAGGTAGGAGAACAAGTCTATCTTAGAGTTCCATCTAGGTCTGAAACCATGAAGACGGGACCTTGTCCAAAACTATCTCCTAGGTATTGTGGACCTTTCCAAATACTTAAGAGAATAGGAAAGATGGCTTACCAGCTCCAACTTCCAGAGAATAATCAAATCCATCCAGTTTTTCATGTTAGCCGGCTTAAGAAAAGGCTGGGTGAATCTGACAACCTCATTCCAGATAGTGAGGTAGTAAAGCCTATTTCTGTTCAATCTATTCCACATGAGCCAGAGAGCATACTACGCACTCGAGAGAAACAGACAAGGAGTCACTTGTATAAGGAGTGTCTAGTAAAGTGGAAAGATAGTTCAGAAGATAGTGCCACATGGGAGCGGGTTAGCACCCTACAGAAACGTTTTCCCAGTTTCAGTTTACCTTCCCAAGAGTTTTCTTAAGGGGAAGGATATGGGGAAACAACACGGAGACAGGACCATGTATTTATATACATGGGGATATAGTGGGAGTGGTGATACTATCATTTCTCTCTTTCTTTTAGACCTTCCAATACCATTTTTGAGGACAAAAACGGAATCAAGGGGAAGGAAATGTTATGGAGTACCCCAAGAGAGGTGTGAACCACCTCTTAGTTGTGATTAGATGGGCTCATACATGAATGCCATGTGGCACCCATGTATGAGGCCATGTTGGGGGATGACTCACCATAATGGAGAGAGAGAGAAGACTAGGACACCACGCGGCTGGGCGGATTCTAACGGATCTCCGTGTGACCTCGGTGCGCGAACGGTAGAGAGAACCTCTGAGCAGGACACGACAAAAAACTGGGGAGCTCATCGGAGCTTGACACAAACCGACACCCAAGGTGACACTAGCACACATGAAGATGAGACCTTCGAAGCAGCAGCATACACCTTGGCCATCAAAAAGTTGTATAGTACTATGGAAAAGGTTTGGGCACGTAAGAAGTTATCGGAAGAAGAGAGCCAAGCACTCATAGAACAAGAACTTATCTCAGGCAGTTTCAAAGAATTATACATCAAAGGCTTCAAGGAACTTGTCAAATCAGTGGGATCTACCAAAGCCTTAAGATATTTGCAGAGGAAACCGTTACCGTAGTATGACCCCCGACGAGTACGACTCTGTTTGTTGTTCTTTGGAGTTGTCCTCTCCAATCATTTAGTATAAAGAATTAACAACACATCTTATACTTGTCAATCTTGGAAGTATATATGAGACCACAGCCCCTTCTAGATGATAGAATCCAAGAAATAAGAGAAAACTAGCTAGATTTCTGAGAAATAATGAAAATGAAGAGGAATTTCTAGGGTTTGGATTATCTTGAGGAATACTCCATCATTTTCAATAATCTTGGTGTCTAAAGTGTGTTATTTTCTCAACAGAACACAATAATAAAGTCAAAACTCAAAAATGATACGTGTAACCTTCAGACGAGACAATCGTGATTCTGTAAAATCTGACGATTTTCATCCCCAGCACCATTCTTCATCAATTTCTCACTCAACACATCAGTAATCAACTCTCTTCATACACATTCATCAGAAATACACAATAGAAGCTTGCAAATCTCCATGGATACACATAGAATAGATTCAAGAAATCAAAGAAATCCACAAAAAAGGAAGAATCATGATTTTCTGCAGGAAACTCTCTCTTTGTTTGGATAGCATCAATTACAAATAACCAACCCTCTCATAATAGAGGAAATTATCTTTTATACATTTTCAAGTGTCCCTTTTCACACTTGAATTTTGGTCCTTTCCTTTTCTAATCTAAAAATATGCTATCTAGGAGTTTCCAAAAATTCTAGAAAAAATACATATGATTCTAATCTACATGAGGAAGACTCTTCCTCATTTTTACATCATTTGCATAAATATTTTTACAATTTTTTAGCATTTTACAATTAATTTCCATCAAAAATACTTCTTCTAACATTCTTCCCCTCCTAGACCTTTTGGCTCCTGACAAAAGACATTCTTGCTGATATTCCATGAATGCTTCCTTCACTTCTTTTTTCTTTGATACACCTGTGACAGTAGGTCATGGATTTTCCTTTCAGTAACATTCAAGTTGTTTACCATCTCAAATAGTGCTTTCCTCCATTGCACAACAGCCTCTGGTTTATCTATTACATCTTTCTTCAAATATTCTGTGTATGCAGCTTCATAGGCAGTGAGTCGAGACTTTGTTATTACTGACAAGTTTCCAAATATCTTTGATTCCCTTTCAAAAAACCCATAATCAAATGCATCTTCAAAAATCTGAAGATAATGGCTACCCAAAAATATTGTTCTACTATAATAAGCCATCAAACATATCCTGTCTGGGGTTTCACTGAGGTCAAATAATAAAGCATCAGTTGGTGAATTGAAGCCAATGTAATTGAGAACCCTGACATCTGTATTTGTAAAGGTCTCTATACATGCCAAGATGAGTCTCATTACTCTGATTAGTAAAATACATGCTGGGTCATTAACATCTTTGTATGTGGATATAACAGACTCAACTGTGTCCACCATATATTTCTTTGTGGGCTATGTTCCTGCCTTCGGACCTGCTATCTTTGGAAAATTCAACCATTTGGATGGAATCTGTCCTTCTTTCCTTCTTTCCCAAAAAACTGTCCACTCTCTTCTCCTTGCTACTGGGCAGTATGCTGGATTGATCTACAGCTGAATAGGTGCTTCTTTACATATTTTTCTACATTCCTTATTAGCATCCAACCACCTATTTCTCCATTTTGGATTGGCTTTTTCAAATAACTCTTTTGTCACATTGATATCTTCTTCATATTCTAAATACTTGTTTGGAGGTAATCCTACCCTTGCCAACTGATAGTTTTTAATGCTTTCCATGATCATGCATAAGGGTATTCCTAGGCCATCTGCAGCCCAATGATGTTGATCCGGATTTATCCCTTTATTCAAAGCAAAATTAACAATTTGTTCCTCATATTCATCATGCATTTTTCTAATGAATTCCATTCTGGATTCTCTCTCTGTCAGAAGTCTCTGAACAAACTCTTCTGAGTATTCTTCTTCTGGTGCTTTGTTTTCTTGTTCACCACCATGTTGGATTCTGTAACCATCTCCTCCTTCATATTCTTCTGTTTGTGTAGCCTCTACCTGCTCTTCTACCTGAGTTTGTGGTTTTTCTAATTTTTTATGTAGTTCTTCTATTATCAACATTAAACTTCTATTTTGGGAAGTCCACAACTCTCTTTTTGATTTTCATTCATTTCTTTCCTTTTCCACACTCAACTGCCAATCACTTCTCTCTTTTTCAATATCCATATGTAACTTATTGTACCCCTCATTGAGGTAGCAGCATGTATACTAGCTTGTTTTTCCAATTCCTTGGCTTCTTTCAACTCTATTTGCAATCTCATAATTTCCTTGTGCAAATCTTCCTTCTCCTCTTGTGTCACCTGAACAGTCTTGCTTTCTTCCTTCAATTGGCCTTCTTCCATTAATAATTTGTTGATTTCCTCATTTGCTTTGACCATAATTTGATATGAACTCTGTAAGGTTCTGTATCTCCCTTCTATTTTCTTCAGCTCCATTTCTATTTTACTACTATGATCTGTCTGGTTTGCACACTTCTCTTCAAGATATTGGATTTTGTTTTGTTGCTGAACCTCCAATTCCTCCAAAGAAATTATCCTATGTGTCAATTCCTCATTTTTCTCCTTTACAATCCTCAATTGTTCTGTCAATTGTTCTATTTCCTTTTTGTGCTCCTTAATGATATTACTACCTTTTTCAAACTCAGATTCTGCTACCATACTTGATATAATCATGTTTCTACTTGATGTTCTAAACTGCTCTATGTTGCTCATAATGATCTTGCAAGCAGATCTTATATTTTTAGGTATCCTTTCCAACCCAACTTCTATTTCCATTTGTTTGACTTCTATCTGCTTGTTTTCCTTGCACTCATTATCTTCTTCATCTTCTTCCTCATACTCTATGACCTGGGTCTTTTGTTCTTCATGGCTCTTGTCTGCTTCCCTTTCTTCTTGGTCTGCAACATCTTCCTCATATTCCAATATCTGATCATCCTTATTCCATTGTTCTGATATACCTGTAGTTATCTTTGTTTCTTCTGCCTTCTTATTCTCCATTACTTGTTGTTCTTCTTCAATGAGATGTCTTTCCTTTACCTGTACTACCTTTTCCTGAATTAGGGTTGATTCAGTTTCCTCAATAAGCTTTATCTGATCATTACTTATCTGCTCTTTCTGTCCTTCCTCTTGCTCATGTATATCCATGAGATCCAACTCTTCCTCTTGTCCTTGATCTTTTGTAATTGTAAATTCTTCATTATGATTCAAGTCATATAATATGTCTTCTATGCTTTGGTTGATCTCTTTCTCTGTAATTCCTTCTTCTACTTCTTGAGCATTCTCTTTTTCCACTATTTCCTCTTCTGTTTCCTTGATTTGAGCTGTATCTTTTTGTTTATTGGCTGAACTGCATAATTGAACTCCCTTTTCTTCTTCTACTTTTCCTTCATCCAATTTGAAATGGGTTTGGTGGAAGGATTTTGTGCATATTGTCTTTAATCTTGAGTCCACTAATCCATAACTGAATTCCTTTCTGACTTCAATCTCTTCCTCCATCATCACTGCTTTTCCTTTTAGTAATCTTCGGTCTTCTTCAAGACTAACATGCTTTACTGCTTCTTCTTGAACTTGCTTCCCTTGGGACTTCTCACTCAAGTCTTCTGGTGTTTTATTTTTTCCAGAGGCTTGTGTTATCACATTGGGTGTACTAGGCACTGATAAATTCAAACTTTTCAATAGAAAGTTTTCAATATCACTTTCAGAATCTGAAGAGAATTGTGAAGAGCTTGCTGTTCCTGGTTTTTCCAGTCTTGACTCTTCCACAATAGTAGATTCCGTCTGGTTTCTTTCTTCTACTATCACTTCTTCTATCTCGATCATTGGTACAGGTTCTATTACTGATTTTCCTTTACTTTTCTTGGTTAACTTCCTCTTCTGTACAGGTTTCTTCTGAACCTTCTTCTTCACTACAACTGTAGTTCTTGTTTCAGGAGGTCCTTTTTGCTCTTTGAAGTATGCTAACGATTCCACTTCTTTTTTAACAAAAACTTCCTCTATCTCAGCTGCCATCATTTGATCATGTAGTTCTTCATAGTGTTCTACTTCCTCTTGAATCCAATCTGTTGCTTTGCAAGAGTAGTCCTCCAACATCTTTTGATATTGGGCTTCATATACTGCCCGTTTATTATTTCCTTGGGTCAAATAAGTATACAACTGCTCCTTGCTTGTCTGAGGTGGGTGTGGGTCATTTGAAGATCGTACCTGCTTCTGAGCAGCTTCATGCTCTTCCCTAGTTGCTTCTACCTGTTCCAACTCCACCTTTCTTGGATCCAATCTTCTTTTCTTTACTGGAATGACTTCTTCTGAAATTCCTTTTCTTTTCCTTTCTGCTCCCCTCATGCTTGATTGACCTTCTGATTCTCTTACAGATATCTTCCTTGAAGGGCTTTTGATTCTTGCCATCAAATTTCTGAAATATTGGGCTGTAATTGATCCTCCATTCCTAGAACATGATATATAATTCTAGTTAAGAATTGGGCTCCATTCATATACTTCTTTTGCTCCCAATGTTTGGCTGCTTCCTTTAATTTCTCATGTATATATGGTGATACATCCATTATTCCAAAGGGCTTAGTTCTATCCTTATTATTGAACATAATCAATGTTACTGATTTGTGTGGCATGGTGTATCTTGGCAGTTTTCGAAAACAGAAATATTGTAAAAACATTCTGATAGCATATTCCTCAATTTCTCTTCCCTTAAAATCAAGAAATTTAGAATATCCTGTATATGTTTCTTTATTCTTCTTGACAAAGCTGTTATCCAACTTAGTTCCCATTGGATAAAACTGAAGGGCTGCCCTGATATGCTCTGCTTTTGTTGTGATGTTTACTTCCTGATTTTCTTTGTTCTTGATAGTACACTTGAAATACGCCTCATTGCCCCTTCCAACTTCCAACAAGCTATTCATCACCTATGCCACTCTTTCAAAATCTATGAAAAATATAGGTTCATCCAGCAGCTTGTGTAATCCCACTGCTTTCCATTTTTTGTAATTGACTGCACTTTTCTAGAATTTGTAAAACTCCTGACACAGCATAGTGTACTTGTAACCTCCAACTCCCACTGTAAATATGTGCTGGCCAATAATACCTAGAGACATGCTACCCTTCTATCTATATCTTGCTTTGTGTTATATAACTTATAAAAGGAAAAATGGATAATAATTTTTTTTTCTTTTTTTTCTTTTTTTTCTTTTTTTTCTTTTTTCTTTTTTCTTTTCTTCCTTTTTTTTTTTGAAGGAAAGAAGGACAGATTCCATCCAAATGGTTGAATTTTCCAAAGATAGCAGGTCCGAAGGCAGGAACATGGCCCACAAAGAAATATATGGTGGACACAGCTGAGTCTGTTATATCCACATACAAAGATGTTAATGACCCAGCATGTATTTTACTAATCAGAGTAATGAGACTCATCTTGGCATGTATAGAGACCTTTACAGATACAAATAACAGGGTTCTCAATTACATTGGCTTCAATTCACCAACTGATGCTTTATTATTTGACCTCAGTGAAACCCCAGACGGGATATGTTTGATGGCTTATTATAGTAGAACAATATTTTTGGGTAGCCATTATCTTCAGATTTTTGAAGATGCATTTGATTATGGGTTTTTTGAAAGGGAATCAGAGATATTTGGAAACTTGTCAGTAATAACAAAGTCTCGACTCACTGCCTATGAAGCTGCATACATAGAATATTTGAAGAAAGATGTAATAGATAAACTAGAGGCTGTTGTGCAATGGACAAAAGCACTATTTGAGATGGTAAACAACTTGAATGTTACTGAAAGGAAAAGCCATGACCTACTATCACACGTGTATCAAAGAAAAAAGAAGTGAAGGAAGCATTCATGGAATATCAGCAAGAATGTCTTTTGTCAGGAGCC
The DNA here is from genome assembly GCA_020310875.1 of Ceratopteris richardii. Taxonomy (NCBI): domain Eukaryota; kingdom Viridiplantae; phylum Streptophyta; class Polypodiopsida; order Polypodiales; family Pteridaceae; genus Ceratopteris; species Ceratopteris richardii. The sequence goes on from CM035427.1 coordinate 35,812,664, forward strand.
AAAAGGTCTAGGAGGGGAAGAATGTTAGAAGAAGTATTTTTGAAGTATTTTTTATGGAAAATAATTATAAAATGCTAAAAAATTGTAAAAATATTAGGCAAATGATGTAAAAATGAGGAATAGTCTTCCTCATGTAGATTAGAATCATATGTATTTTTTCTAGAATTTTTGGAAACTCCTAGATAGCATATTTTTAGATTAGAAAAGGAAAGGACCAAAATTCAAGTGTGAAAAGGGACACTTGAAAATGTATAAAAGATAATTTCCTCTATTATGAGAGGGTTGGTTATTTGTAATTGATGCTATCCAAGCAAAGAGAGAGAGTTTCCTTGAGTTCCTTGACTATCTTTTCTGCTTCTGGAATCTCCTGCTCTTCATCAGATTCTAATTCTGGTGTCTCCATTGTTACTTCATTGTCTAAGAACCAATGTCCTCTAGACAGAGTGACTGAGTCTGCTTTGAAATTATGAATTGGTAGCTCCTTGGATTCACCATTCAGGAGAAAATATAGCATCACACAAAAAGAAAAAAACTCCACCCACATGAGTTATAAAACATAAAAAAAAAAAAAATGACATTTGTTGTAATATGTCATGAAAGAGGAATGTAAATAAAATCTCAATTAAATCCTAACTTCCTAAAAAAAAACTCAATTGAAGTGGTCATTACATGTGTAGCAAGATGTCTAGTGCTCTCTTCTCTTCTGACTACTCTTATCCAGGAAGGAGATATTTAAAGGAAAAACAAAAAATCATAAATCATAAAAAATAAAAAATAAAAATAAAAATAAAAATAAAAAATAATAAATAAAAACTTGCTACCCTTCTATCTATATCTTGCTTTGTGTTATATAACTTATAAAAGGAAAAATGGATAATATTTTTTTTTCTTTTTTTCTTTTTGCTTTTTTCTTTTCTTCTTTTTTTTTAAATAATAATTTCTTCCATTTCTTTTCTTCCCCTCCTAATTCTTTTCTTAGAAAAAGGAATTCTAAATACAGATTTAATATAGATGGTCTTTTTCCATCAAATCAAATCTGATTTTTTTACCCAATAATATTTAACCCTTGCTGCCCCTGTCTTAGGGAAAAATCCATCTCCTTCTGATAAGTTGTTTTTAGAATTTTTTGGCTTCCATATCCATTTTGTCCCGAAATTTTGTTTTGATGCGCAGGGCTTGTGTATACTTTGTTTCCACATCCTTCTTGTTCTGATGTTTTGATGCTTTGGATTATGCCATTGTTGCCTCCTTGCCTCTGTCTCTTCACCCTCTTTTGTTCCTTCAATTTTTTGCTGGTTTTGATTAAATGAAGCTTGATCATTTAGTAATTGTATTGGTAATGTTTGTGTGTCTTCTAATGAAAAAGTAAATCCTTCCAGGTCTGGGTCATGAACATCCTGTTGATCTTCCTGTTCTTCATTACTTAATAAAAACATTAAAAACCTTTTGTCATTTATTGTTAACTTAAGCTTCATCTTTTCAAAATCCAAAATTACTTTACCTTGCTTTAGCCATGGTTGTCCCAAAATCAATTTTTCAGTCATCAAGTGATCAGGCCATTCTTCACAGTCTATTCTCATATATTCTTTATTGAACTTGACCTCAATAGACGATGACGACCTGCTTTGTATTATTTGTCCTTCCAAAGTCTTGATAAAGGTTTTACTTTCAGTCCTTTTTATGCTAAACTTATTCAACAAGGCTGAACTGATCAAATTTACATGTGCTCCTGAGTCTATCAAAACCTTGATTTTTTCATCCTGAAAATCCATTGTTATCACATACAAATGTTCTTTTTGTTTTAGAGGTGTGTCACACAAAAGGACTTCTCTAAGATTTTTAGTTTTTCTTATTCTTTCCTTTGCCTTCTGTTGGGCCTCTTTTCTAATGTTTTCCTCTTCTTTTTTCCTATTTTGAGCTTGATGTAATCTTCTCCATTGAGAAGCAGTTAATGGAAGATCATACCTTTTAACTCTACATCCACTTATGAAGTTTGGCATGATTTCCCCATCTATATTAGCTAACTGAATAGCTCCACTATTATTGATCTAATTGATAATATATGGTCCATGTCCCTTCTTCTGGAATTTCTTTTGATGTTCCTTTACAGTGTATGATAAAACTAAATCTCCTTCTTGTAGATCTTTTTCTTTTATGTGGGCATCATGATAAGCTTTTTGCCTTTTCTTGTCTGCATATATACTCATAATGGCTTGGAGTCTAGAAACTCCTAGCTGTTCCAATTCCATTACTCTCTCAGATAATTCATGTCCCGTCCAATTGTATTGACTACCTACTTTTAGTGTTGGGATGAGGAATTCCAAAGGTAGAACTGCATTTTGTCCATATACCAAATTAAATGGTGTGGTCCCTAATGCAGTTTTGTATGCCACTCTATAGGCCCATAGGACATTATTAAGTTGTAAATCCCAATCATTTCTGTTTGTGTTTACCAATTTTGACAATACAATACACAGTACTTTATTAGTACTTTCTGCTAACCCATTGGCTTGTGGGTGATATGGGGCTGACTTTCTATGACTAATCATGAAATATTCAGTTATGTTCTCTATGATCTGGTTCAAAAAATGAGTCCCCCTATCACTTACCAATTCAATTGGTAGTCCAAATCTGGTGATGATGTTTTCATAGAGAAATCTGGCAGTAGTATGAGCATCATTCTTTTTTTTAGCTCTAGCCTCTGCCCATTTGGTCAAATAGTCTATGGCCACTATGATGTATTCAGCATGGGATTGTTTTGCTGGAGGATGTATAGGTCCAATGAAATCCAACCCCCATTTACTGAATGCTCTTACTAAGATTAATGGAACTAATGGCATATTGTCTCTTTTATTTGGCTGACTCACCCTTTGACAAATATCACATCTTTTTACATATGTTCTGGCATCAGGAAATAGGGTTGGCCACCAAAAGCCAGAATATAATATGAGTTTAGCAGTTTTTTCACTTGAGAAATGCCCTCCTGCCACTCTAGAATGTGCCATCTCCAACATTTCCAGATATCTATTTTCAAGAACACAAATTCTTAAATATCCATCCATCCCTCTCTTATACAATTGATCTCCTATCAGTTGATATTCCTCAGAGATCATTTGTAGATTTTTTGAGTCGACACTAGCTCTTACTTGTTTTCCTTTCTTCTTCCTTTTCAACTCCTCAATGATGTTCTCACTCCATTCTGGATTGTTCTGAAACCAATATAGAGTTATAAGTTCTGAATTTTGCAAGGTTTGGCATTCCCCGCAGTTAGCAACATATTTTGTTACATCTTGAATCTTATTAGGCCAATGTACTCCCATCCTATTGAGATTACTTAGGTTGACTATTATGGAAGCATGTGTACAAGGGTTCCAACAATGAGCTCTTCTCAAATATTCATGTTGCTCCTCTTCTGGAGTACAATATTCGAGAATGCCTGTGTGGTTTAGGTGATACAAGTGCCCAGCTAGCAACATAAAGTTCCTGCTTTGTAATACTAAATGTGTGTTGTTTCCAATTGTTCTGCAAGGACCCATGGTTAGCAAAGGTACTAAAGTCATGGCCCACTCAGGAACACTTTCTACTTTGAACAGATATGTATCTGGCAGGTCATCATCTAAAGGTGAACTTGGTTCTTTAGCCTGGATTCTAGACAAATGATCTGCTCTCAAATGTGTTTTTCCCTGTCTAACCACCACCTCAAACTCAAACTCCATCAGTAAAAGAAACCATCTGACTATTCTACCAGTGTAACAAGGTTTATTTACTAAGTAGAGTAAAGCTTGATGATCCACAAAAAATTTAAACTTGTTGGCCAACATATAATGTCTATATTTTTTCACAGCAAATATCATTCCCAACCCTTCCCTTTTAGTAGTTGTGTAATTTTTCTCTGCTGAATTTAGTTGCCTACTAGCATAAGCAACTAGAAAATCTAATTTGCTTCCTTCTATTGGTTGTGCTAACACACATCCCAAAGCATAGTTTGAAGCATCCACATGGACATGAAAAATTTTATCCCACTGGGGTGTTTTCAGAATTGGGGCTGTAACCAAACAAGTTTTTAGGGTCTCAAAAGCTTGGTCACACTCTTTGGTCCACTCAAACTTTGTAATCAAAGCATATAAAGGTTTAGCTATGTCAGCAAACTTTTGTACAAATTTTCTATAATACCCGCAATGTCCCATGAAAGTTTGAATTTCCTTTACATTTGTTGGTCTTGGAAGTTCTACTATGGCCTTTATTTTTTTCTCATCAGTTGAAATTCCATTTTTGGAGATTATGTGACCTAACATTCTTCCTTGTCTTACAAAGAATACACACTTTTCTGGATTTAAACATACTCTGTATGTTCTGCATTTCTTGAATATGTTTTCTAAATCTTTCAAATGATCCTGTCTTTTTAATGAAAAAGTACACATATCATCTACATAAATTTCCATTACACTCCTCAGGAATTCTTTAAAGATATGACACATCAATCTTTGAAAAGTTGCTGGGGCATTAGTTAACCCAAAGGGCATAACCCTGAAAGCATAAATTCCCCATTCTGTGGAAAAGGTAGTTTTATGTTGGTCCTCCAATGCTATGGGTACCTGAATGTATCCTGAAAAACCATCCAAAAAACTATACACCTCCTTTCGTGCAACTCTTTCTAGAAGATGGTCTGTTAAAGGTAATGGGTAGCTATCTCTTATAGTTGCATCATTCACTTTTTTCAAATTAATGCATACCCTAAGTTTCCCATTCTTTTTTGGTACCACAACTATAGGAGATATCCATTCTATATACTCAATCTCATAGATGAAATTGGCAGCCAGTAGCTTGTCAATTTCTTCCTTTATTTTAGCAGAGTATTTATCATTGAATGTGTAATGTCTTTGTTTGCTAGGTTTTGCATCAGGTGTAATAGGAATCTTATGCTCACAGATTTTAGGATCAATACCTTTCAAATCCTTGTAGCTATAAGCAAACACATCCCTATAGCTTCTGGCCAAATTTCTTAATTTTGTGTTTGTTTTTCTTATATTTGCCTGAGATTTTGTCTTTTGTTGCATCTTCAGCTTTTACTTCTTCCAAATATTGTGTTTTCCCATTTTTCAATATAATTTCTTTTTCTTGGTCCTCTTCTGTTTTTGATACCTTTATCATTTGTATTCCTATGTGAAAAACATCATAACCTTCTTCATTTTGAAATCTTACTACCACATACTCGTCTTTGGCTAGATCCATGGTAGCCAAAATTTGGTTCCAACCATAAGGCTCAAATTCTTCATCTTTGAATTTTTGGGGTATATAGCTCTCATCTTGTAATTTTCTCCCTTCTACACAATCTTCTCTTCTTAATCTTCTTTTTCCATTTATAAGGTTTCTTATCACATTGCACTTCCATATTGATGATTCAGTTTCATTCTGATCTTCCAACTCTGATTCTTCACTTAATTCTTGATTTTGATGTATTTTGAACCATTCTTGAGGGGATATGTCACAATAATGACCATTTCTTAGATTCACTCTGGTTATCCTTCCTTTGCTCTGAAGGTATAGACAATCATTACCCCAATCTTGCACAATTTGCATTTGTCTCATAAATGGTCTTCCTAGGATAATTTCATATGACGTGGATTGTGGAAATTCAACTATGGCAAAAGTATGCTCTATTTCTAGTCCACATATGTCCACAATCACCTTTTCCCATATTCCTAGTGGTTTTTCTATGTGTCCATCTGCAAGTTGCAATCTCATTTTAGTGGGTATTAATTCATTTTTTCCCCATTTTTCCCAAGTTTGTTTAGTCATGATAGCCACACCTGATCCACTATCCAATATAGCTTTGGCATAATTTTTACCAAATTATATTTTTAGGGTTGAGTTTCCCTCTTCTCCCTCACAATATCCTCCTATCTTATCAATAGGAATGTACCATAATTCCTCCCATTCCTGTGGCTGTGGATCAAGATTCTCTGGTATTGCTTCCCATTTTTTCATTTTGTATTGTAAGTGAGGATTCTGTTTTACCAATTCCTCCATTGTGGTGTGGTATAAGATTGTACATTGTTTATCTATATTTACTTGGAATGTAATTTGTGGGTTATCTTCTTGATTAATAGTTTCTCTTCTTATTGTTGCCTTTGATTCCCCAATTGTTGTTTGAGAATTGTCTAATTCTCCCAGTTTGCATTGTGTTTCTTGTATGATTTGTTGCATTTTTGCATCCTTTCATGTTCTATTTCTGGCATAGGATGAGCCATTATATGGTCTGTAGGATTTGGTCCCTCTTGAATTCTTCCCTTGTATGCTTTTATGAGGGTGTCTAGACTCTGTGAACTTCTTATCTCTGACTGGGTTTGTGTCTTTTGAGGAGGAGTATGGTTTGACTGTTCCATACTCTCTTCTTCCACACTTTTACCCATTCTCATTTTCTTTTCCCATTTCCCCTTTTGTCTGTTTTTCTTCATCTTTGAAACTGAACCCTTATTTTGTTCTTTAGTTGTTTCTTGTTGTTTAGCTTGTGCCCTTGTTATAGCATTAACATTTACTAGGTCAAGATCACTCAATTCTTCTTGCTCCATGATGTTGACTGTTTTCAATCGTATGTTATTAGATGTGTTTTGTTGTTTTTGAGGATTTCTTGGACAATCCCTTATTAACTGTTCCGTGCCACAATCCTTGCAATAGGCTCCTTCTATTCTTAATGTAGGAGGTTATGGACAGTCTATAATGAAATGTTCTCCCCCACGTCTATAACAAGTTATCTTTTGATTCCCTTTGAACTGAGGTTTCTGATTGGACATATAATTATTGGTTATATACATGAATGTGGTTGTATCCATCTCAATTTTCCCATTTCCCAAATCTAGGGCTTGCAGTTCTGGTTCTCTCATCTCATATCCTTCCCACTCTTCCTGATATCCTTCATTTCAATGATATTCTTCTTTGTATGGTGATCTTATTCTTGAGTTTCCCTCCTCTATTGGTGTGTATTTGACTGGTACCACATTTGTTCGTAATGGAGGTCATTGCCCCAGTACAGGTCTTGGTTGTTCAATAAATCCAAATTCTCTTTGGTTTGCATAATCTCTTTCCTTAATGGGTTGTTTATTGTAGAAGCATTCTTCTCTGGTATGATTTGTCCACTTTCTTTCTAGTGTACAATATTTGAGTGTTTTTCTATCTTGCAAATGTTGTGGTTTTTGATATGGACATTGTTGTACCAGATGATTTTCTCCACAATTATAGCATTTTTTTATTTGTTGTCATCTTGGTGTTTATCAAATTTGTTTTGGTGCTAACTTCCAGGGCTTTAGCAATAGCTTGTGCCAATTCTTCTATTGGTGGAACTTTATCTTCATTTGTTCTAGATTGATCAAATGCTAACAGATCTTGTCCCCGGTTATCCTCTAAGTCTATTGCTTCTTTAACACATGCTCCTAGATCTGGACACCTTCTATAATACACCAAGGTTCTCAATTGTGCACTTCTCAATCCTTCTATGAATAGGGATACTTGTCTTGCCATGGATGGTACCTCGTCTCTAGGACATCTATCAATATACTGCTTGAATCTCCTGGCTACCTCTCTGACGTTTTCATCTTTTTGCTGCTTAAAGCTATGTATCAGGGTAGCTGTGCTATGTTTTATTCCAGTTTTTGAAAATTCCCCTATGAAGGCTTCTAGGAAAGATTTAATATCCAGATACATTTCCTTTCTCAAGGGAATGAACCAAGATAGTGCAGGTCCTGTCAGGGTTAGACCAAATGCCTCAAATTGGACTTTGTAATCCTCCACTTCTTCTGCTCTAATTAATTTTCTGATTTCTGTAGCATGGGCATGAGGATCAAAATATCCTTCATATTGATTTTTCATGCATTTGGCTACTTGATAGGGTCTAAGCATTCTGCCTTGATTTTGCCAATTATGTCTTCTTCTTAATGGAAAATCATTAAATCCTTCTGCTTCTTTTTCAAAAGGATTTGGGGAAGTATGTGTTCTCCTACCTTCTTGTTGTTCACCATTATTGTGAATTCATGTGGTCTTGGCAAGTCTGATTGCCCTAGGTTCTGTTCCCAAGGTCTCTTGTCTACACATTGCCCTAGGTCATTAGAATTTTCTGGGTCTTGTGAGAAGATGCATACACATCTTTGCCTGTCCTCATATCTACCATCCTTGAATTGTGCTACTGGTGTTATATTCAGGGGAACCTCTAAGTTCCTCAATCTAATGAGAAACTTATGCATTCCATCCTGATATACATAAGTTCCAAACCTATTTGTATACATATATTTGAGAATGTTTCTATAATCACCGGTTTCAGAAGATTCATTGGTTTCATTTAAGTTCTCCATATTAATTTCCTGCCCTAAATCTTTTTCTTGCAATTCTCCTACCACTGGTTCTATCTCCTTTCTTCCTAGCTCTTGCTTAGAATGTGTGTACAATTTATTACCAGATCTGAGAATCATTCAATTATTTCCACGATTCTGTAAAGAAAATCGTGTGTTTCACGATTCTGTGGTGAAAATCGTTTTCCACGATTCTGAACAGGGAATCATGTTTCTCACGATTTTGTGGTGAAAATCGTGTTTTCCACAATTCTGAACAGGGAATCGTGTTCCTCACGATTTTGTGGTGAAAATCGTGTTTTCCACGATTCTGAACAGGGAATTGTGTTTCTCACGATTCTGTGGTGAAAATCGTGTTTTCCACGATTCTGAACGGGGAATCGTGTTTCTTACGATTCTATGGTGGAAATCGTGTTTTCCACGATTCTGAACAGGGAATCGTGTTTTTCACGATTTTGTGGTGAAAATCGTGTTTTCCACGATTCTGAACAGGGAATCATGTTTTTCACAATTTTTTGGTGAAAATCGTGTTTTCCACGATTCTGAACAGGGAATCGTGTTTTTCACGATTTAGTGGTGAAAATCGTGTTTTCCACGATTCTGAGCAGAGAATCGTGTTTCTCATGATTCCGTGCTAAAAATCGTGTTTTCCAGGATTCTTTTCCCAGACAATCGTGATTGCTCACAATGGTTAGAAAACACGATTTTCTTATGAAAATCGTGCTCTGGGAATCGCGATTTTGTGTTTTGTTTCAGAGAATCGCGATGTTGTGATTGCTCACAGAGTCGCGATTCTATTTAGATTTTTGAAATTTTTTGAGGTCCTGATTTTCAACTTCTTGTTTCTTGAATAAAATCGCTTGAGTAAATGTTTAACATGCAATGAAAGAATTTAATCAAAAATCATTATTTTTTCCATTGAAAACTTAAAAAGTCAAAACATCGCGATTCCGTGTTTTTGCTATTTTGTGTGTTTTTTTTCTTTAATCTTCCTATAAAACTTGAAGAAATGCAAAAAAATGTATTGAGGCTTCCTTACCTTGCTTGCTTGATATAAAAAATCTCCAAAAGCTTATGTTGCAGACAATCGCGATTCTGTCCTTGCTCTCTCTCTCTCTCTTCCTCACTCAAATGAGTTTTTCCTCTAAGATTCAAAGGTTTTATAGTGTTCACACAATCGCGATTTTGTTCAAAATTTTCAAAATCTTCACCTTTCACTTGTTAAAATTTTTACCCTTCATCTTTTTTTAAAATTTAAGTCCAATTCCTAACTTTTCATCACAAATTACTGCCTTTATCCTTCTAGTGAAAATCACGATTCTGTACTTGTTTTCCACTTTTCCCTCTTGATACTCGATGCTTTCTGATTTTTGGAATTTGACTTCCTTTACTTACTGAACTTAGTGAAATCTCTTTCAATTACTTATTTCAAAACCCAAATATGCACAAGATTCCAAAAAAATTTTCTCTTACAGAAAATTGCGATTTTGTGCAGAGAATCGTATTTTTCCTGTACTTCTTGTTTTTTGCAATTTTGGGTCTTCTTTTCTTCTTTCTCCTTTTCCAGGTTCTTCACCACTCCAAGTCACTTGTTACCTGCAATTTTACTTCATGAACAAAGAATTAACCATAAAATCGCAATCCTGTGAAGAAAATCGTATTTTTTTATTTTCCAATTTTTTGGCAGCTTTTTTACTTTCCTACCACTTGGTCTCTTTTACTCTTTACAACAACACTTCAGTCCAACTTCCTAAGGAGAAAAGAAAATTTGTCTGAATGTTTTAATGAATTTTATGAATTTTTTTAGTATTTTGCCCTAAATTAAGGTAAACACTTTACTTAGGGTTTCTTGTTTGGTGATCTATTGATCCTGTATTCTCTGATTGGTTATACTCCTTTATGCTTTGCTATCAAAACAATTCATGAGCAAAACTTCCCAATGAAAATTGTGCTATGAAGTGCAATTATCAATTTTTGCAAAGATAAACTCAAACATTTTTGTTTTCAAGATGCAAATAAACTTTTTCTCAAGATTATTGCTTTGACTTGGTTAACAAATGGATCCTATCTACTTGCATCTAGCTACTTTACTTGACTTTTCTCAATGCAATCATGTCATCTTCCCAAGATCAACAATTTTGCTTGGTACTTGGTCAAAATCACTCTACTATTGCAAAGATAGACACATTTTACCTTATCTTCAGCTTTCTTGATTCATTTTTTTCACACACCTGCACTTTACTTCCAAAAAACGATATGAGCAACTATCAATTTGCAAGAATTTCAACACTTCTTATTCTCAAAAGATTATCTATTGTTTTCTTTTCCCAAAAGATAAACAACAAAAAAAAACTACCATTTCATGTTTCCATTTCTTGATTAAAGAGTATTACCTTTTCAATGTGTTCAATATCGTCATCAATAGAAGATCCAGCAAGGTCCAACTTCAATGAAGCTTTTGCTATACTCCCCGGCAACGGCGCCAAAAAATGTTTGTTGTTCTTTGGAGTTGTCCTCTCCAATCATTTAGTATAAAGAATTAACAACACATCTTATACTTGTCAATCTTGGAAGTATATATGAGACCACAACCCCTTCTAGATGATAGAATCCAAGAAATAAGGGAAAACTGGCTGGATTTCTGAGAAATAATGAAAATGAAGAGGAATTTCTAGGGTTTGGATTATCTTGAGCAATACTCCATCATTTTCAATAATCTTGGTGTCTAAAGTGTGTTATTTTCTCAGCAGAACACAATCATAAAGGCAAAACTCAAAAACGATACGTGTAACCTTCAGACGAGACAATCACGATTATGTAAAATCTGACGATTTTCATCTCCAGCACCATTCTTCATCAATTTCTCACTCAACACATCAGTAGTCAACTCTCTTCATACACATTCATCAGAAATACACAATAGAAGCTTGCAAATCTCCATGGATACACATAGAATAGACTCAACAAATCAAAGAAATCCACACAAAAGGAAGAATCACAATTTTCTGCAGGAAACTCTCTCTCTTTGCTTGGATAGCATCAATTACAAATAACCAACCCTCTCATAATAGAGGAAATTATCTTTTATACATTTTCAAGTGTCCCTTTTCACACTTGAATTTTGGTCCTTTCCTTTTCTAATCTAAAAATATGCTATCTAGGAGTTTCCAAAAATTCTAGAAAAAATACATATGATTCTAATCTACATGAGGAAGAGTCTTCCTCATTTTTACATCATTTGCATAAATATTTTTACAATTTTTTGAGCATTTTACAATTATTTTCCATCAAAAATACTTCAAAAATACTTCTTCTAACAGACTCTTATCCAAACCGGGCGAATACATTCGAGTACCGACAGGTGCTCAATCATCCCAACGAGCATGAGAGGTGGGTCTCATCCCTAAAGTCTCATTGGCAGAAGACACCATTGTCATCGACTCCCCACCCTGTACTACTACTGTACATACCACCACTGTGATCGAAGTGCCTGCCACCCCAACTGCTCCTCCTTCACCTCCCACCCATCCAGTCTCCCCCATACACCCTCCTTCTCCCAGAACATCCACCCCCTTCCACGGCGAAGTAGCAGAAGCCCTTGTCACATCCATTCCTCTCACCATGTCCACACCCACTCAACCTAGTCTACCACCTAGGACATCCACCTTCCCACCCAGTCCGTTTCTCCCTCCATCCTTCCCATCCTTCCCCACACCTCCAAGACACCTTTTCCCATTCCCACCTCCATTAACCTTCTCCCCTGTATCACCTCCCCGACTTACCGTCATTCCTCTTTCCCCTTTCCACCAAGGCATACAAGAGACCCCCACTGTAAATTACTCTTCAACCTTTGTAAACCCTGTATTTACACCCACACAAGCACCCACGATCACTCCACTATTCACAGTCACCGCACTTGACACCACATCCAACGACATGGATATATCACCACTCACCACACCACCAATCACTTCATTCATGGCACAACCGTATCTAGGTACTTCACTTTTTTCCACAATCACCACCGCATCCACATTCCCACCCCCATTTCCCTTACCCATTGCATCAACACCCTTAAACACAGCATCTGAATTCACCACGTCATTAATATTATCACCCACTGTAGATACTGCATTCCGACAGATGTTCACCTGCATGACTCAAGTAAGAGATGAGTTTGCATCTCTTGGAACTAATTATCAGACGCTGCAGAAGACAACCAATGATTTACAGTCGCAGCTCAATTCACTATCCATCATCGCAGCTCAATTCACTATCCATCGAGAATGCCTCATTGAACACCCGCTACCAAGAACTCCGAGAGGCTTATCACAAACTGGAACTAGAGAGTGAAGCAAAGACCAAAGAGGCCATCACTGACATAGACAACTTGTTAAGGGCCCAGACTATTCATAATGCAACACTTACTAGGAACATGGGCTTACTCAGACAACACTTGGCAGCAGCAAAAGAAGAGAACCGGTGCTTACAAGAACAGAACAGAGAGAATTTAGAAGCTGCCCTAAATCAGCCCGACCAACCATTAAGCCCAAAACTCTTTAAGGCCGTCCCCTCAGAATCAATGCAAATGTTGCTAGATGATCATGTCAGATTGTTAGATGAGTACGACCGCATGAACGAAGAATATCAGAAGCTGAAAGAAGATCATAAACTACTCCAGTTAAGAGCACCAATACAACAAGAACTACCAGCTCCTACGGACCCATCTCCTGAGATCTTAGAGGAACTCAATACTCTACGGGCCCAGGTATCAACTCTTGAATCACAGATAGATAGCTGTATATGAAGCACCACCAAGACCAGATTCCCCACCGGAACCACCAGCTGATGAAGAAACTATGACCATCCCGGTGGAAGAAACTTTTGAAAAAGCATATGAACCCCAACCCATCCCAGGTAGACGCGTCACGGTCGAAGGCCAGACGACTTTTGAACTTCCGACTCCCGCATGGATGAAGACGATTGAAGAACTTGGAACAATCCACTCAGCAAGGGTAGAGGCGCAGTTACACGCTATGGCAATGATTGAAGAAAGAATTTTACAGTCTCCATACTTTGCTCATTTGGCCCCATGCAGATACATATCTGGACATGAGCTACAATACAAACCCTATTTTATGTTAATGGCAGAATATCATTTGGACATAGAGAAAGAAACAGGCAAGAAACCATCTCACACTACTCAATTTGAGCTTGACGATTTGCCACTGGACGCGCAGGAAGGAGAGATCTATCAACTAGATTGGCGTAAAGCTTTATTACAAAAATATCTTGAGATGATGAGTACATGGGCCAAGGCACCACTACACTTCAAGTACAACCCATGTTGGGGACCCGTGCCACGTCGCCGCTCCTGGAAGGCATTTGCGATTAAGGTACAGAACAACAAGCAATGCCAGGATTGGCTAAATTACCCATATTTCAAGCCACCCATAGAACTACCAACAGTTGGATACATGATGGCAACGATTCATCACTGGCTCCCTCGCCTAAAACATATGGACGATATAGCAGTGCACATGACTATCAAGATATTTGACATGATGCAAATGGTTTTCAAAGTCTTCCTTCATGTTAAGGAACCTCATCTAAACACCTCGGGCTTCGAGCATGGCAATCTAGATCTTGCATATGATATGAGTACAACGCCATCGCTACGGGTATGTTATGCCTGGCATTGCAGAATCAAAATACCTACCGGCGTGCTACAAGCAAACCTTCGAAGAAATGTTCACAACCTGTTTTTGGGAATACCATTCAGAAGTTTTCATCAGCAGGCCTACACACCTCTTGCAATTATTTGCCTGTGAACAGATGGTATATTCCACGCACTATCGACTCCCACCATCCAACGAACTGCAACCCATTGATTGGGAGAAACTCGAGGTAGATCTGGCCCGAGGAATTCGTATATCAGAACACACCCTCGCTCAGGAACTACTCCAAAACTATATCCGACAGACCTCACAACAAGGTTCTGTCGCGGACGACAGAAGCGAGAGGGAGGGGGGTGTTGGCAGTAGCCAGAGGCATAGAAGACGCGGAAGCATGTAAAGCTAGAGCAGGAAGTCAGTCGAATCATTTTTCAAAGAATTATATTTTATAAATACTTTTCAAAACCCCCAACAGTAATTTTCATCACTTTTGTAACATATGTAATACAGAAAAAACCCTTTTTGTAATCTATAGCTCCATTTTGTGCAAGTCGAAGAGTCCTCGAGCTTGAGGAGCTTAGGTAGAATGAGCGTACCAATTTTGGTTATTTTTAGACACCGTTTACCCCTTCAAATAGCATCTAGGACCTATTTTTTAACTATGCCGGTCACTAGATGTGAAACCAGTCAAAACTAGTCTAGAAACTATAAAAAGAGCTAGAGAGCTCATTTTTGGGGTTACTTAGTGTTAGCTAGTGTAGACTTGTATGAGCTAGAGTGAGCTTGAGCTTGTAAGAGGATTCTTGAGTAATAGAGTTGATTTCTCACCTTCCATTGTGTCTTGCTTGTCTCTTCGTTGTGTGTGTGTATGTGTGTGTGCATTTCTATGCTTCTCACCTTCACTCTCACTTCATCTCACAATCACAATCTTCATATCACTCCTATCTCTTCCGCGAATTGACATTAAGGAGGTGGAGCTTCTTAACGTGGTTCTCACCATTGTGCTAGAGCAACAAGGATGGTTTGAAAAGATCCATTTTCCATATTAAAAAATGTGATCAACCCTTTCGACTAGAACATCCAATTGTCAAATTTGAGAATGGTGCATACCTAGACAAAGAAGGGAAAATGTACATAGTCACCAACCAACCGGATAGAACAGACGAATTTGGTAATGTGATCCCAAAAACGGTCATAGGTGACATAGAGCAAGGGAACTTAGGAAGAGAGCCCATAACTCCCCGAGGAAAGTCAGTCTTAACTAGAATCATCACTCCTGAATGGACTCCCCAGGACAATAGGAGCATAGATGTGCTTTTAAACCGGGAGACTAAGGAAGCTTTTAGGAGGTATAAGCCTGACCAGCCTAATGAAGTAGGAATGCTCACAATCTATGAGTTTAAAGATCCTAATAACAGAGGTAGTTTAGGAACATAGACCAATTTCTAGAGGCTTTCATCACAGAATTTTCTAAGAGTGGCATATGGCACAATACTTCCTCATTGATTCATAGCTTCAAGCAGACACCTCAAGAGATGGTTCGACTTGCAGGAAGAAGGTTTAGGCAATACCTAGAGAGATGTCCTATTCCAGAGTTACCCACTCCAGCCAAACAAGTGATTTTATTTTTAGATGGATTGTTGAGTACCAAGTTGAGATCTTATGTGTACTTGAAGGGCCCTAGAACCATAGAAGAGTGTGTACTCTTGTGCATAGACATTGAGGATAACCTAGGGGAGGAATTAGAGCTTTCAAAAATCTACAAAGATTTAGATAGCTCTCCTAGCCTCAATTCAAATCCATCCACATCTATTGAGGAACTTGCAAAGAAGGTAGCTCAGAAGTTAGGAGTCTCTAGCAAACAAATACCAAGATTTGCCCCTGTGAAAAGATGTTATACCTGTGGAGGTGAGCATATGGCGAATTTGTGTCCCATTATGGATCAACCCCAAGCAAACCCTAGCAGCCTATACTGCACCATAGAGCAGAAATATACCAACCACACTGCACAAGACTGTCCCTATAACAAACAAATTATCAGACAAAATTATCCTCAACCATATCCACAACAAGGAAGATACTAGAATCAGTACCCACAACAGTAGTATAGTAGGCCTCATCAATCCTACCAACCACAATATTAGGCCCAACAAAGACCTCAACCAGTTCTAGCACAAACCCCCCCCCCCCCCCCTCCAGCCAATGTAATTCCAAGAAAGTACACAGCGGTAGAAGAAAATCTAAGTAGAGCCTTAGTGCCAGTAACTCCATTGCTTTCAAAAAGTGACCCAAGTAGTCATAGTTTTGACTCTACTCATATTGATAGCCCACAGGCTTACTACATGCAGTCACGTGAGCATACTGAGTCCTATTACTATGAGGACTCGAGCCAACCTAGCTGGGAGCTAGAGTACACAAATGTCATGTATGCAAACCCTAACTCTAGATCTCAACCTAGGCAGATAAGACCCCCATTTCCTAGAGGACCGTGCTACCGATGTTAGGGAGATCACCTCATTCCTCATTGCCCTATGACGGCACTTACACAAACCCAATCGGTGACAATTCAAGGATTTCATCAAGATTGTCCTAAGAACCCTAACAATATGCCAAAAATCACTCCTATCAACGTTATTAGGCTAGTTGTAGACTCTACAAGAAGTGTAACTTCCACTGCCCTCGTGCAAGTGGTCACTAGAGCCCAAGCTTTGCAACAAAACCAAGGTTTAGGATAAGAAAAGAGTTCTAAGGTTAGTGAGACTGAGAGCATAACAAAGAAAAGGATGAGAGCTTGGAGGGATAGTTGAGAGAGAATGAAAAGGCAATGGGCAAAGAAGATGAGTGAACTTGAGGAAATCTTGAGAGAAACGAAAGCCAAGATAATTGAAATCACATCTCACACTCACTTTCATACTACTCCACACCCACCATTCCCATCTCCCCCCAATCCACCACCTTCCAACCCACCTCACACAATCCCACCACCCCCTAGAGTAGGATCAGTCTTAGCAGATCCCACTCTCGAGGACCTAGACATGATGCTTAAGGTATATCAGGCCAGACTCCAAGAAGGGCCAAATGTAACGGAGCATGAAAAGTGTTACCCTAGAGCTAAACTAGAACTTGAACGAACTAAAATTTGTGCTAAGATGGTGGAATTAGCTCAAACCATGTTTGAAGCCAGTCGCCTCTTTAACTTCTCTAGTTCAGCTAAGACACCGTTGCACTTTGATGGACTGCTAGAAAGATTGGAGAGGCTAATTGCAAAATCTGAAACGGATCCCGCCTCTCAAGGCAAGGACAAAGCAAGTGAAGGGATAAGCCTTCCTCCCCAGGAAGCTTATGTGCCTAACTCCACAGAACCAAACACATCTTCTTCTATGAATCGATGTTCCCTATAATTTTTAAGAGAGGTTCAAGAAGAGAAATGGGCTAAAGAAAGTGAAAATTCTCCTCCAATTGAACTTGTGGATGAAGCGCACGATCAATTCCCACAAGACATTCCTTCCATTTATGAAGAGCAGAAGGAAGTCCAATGTCATGAGAGAGTAGACTTTGAGTCTAATTCCTTGCAAGAACTACCCCATTCAAAGGCCCATGGAAAGCTAAGTCTACTTGTATGAGAGCACCCACGGTCATGATAAGAAAGGAAGACTCAATCATACCTAAGAATACGGAGGTAGTGAAGAACACTAAAGTGCAATGCAATCTCACTTTAGAAGAGCTACTCAAGGTTAAGCCAGAACTATGGAAACATGTAGCCAATCAAGTGCTAGAAGTAGCAAAACCTCGTTCCCAGGTAGGATCTCATGGAATAGTTCTAGAAACACCCTTGGACAAGATAGGGGACATGAGTGAAAGAGAAGAAGGAAACACCTACCTTCCAATCATTCATCAAGGTTACATAACCAAAGCAAATTTGGAATCAAGTGCAGCAGTTATAATTGCTATCGCTTCCTTATGGAAGCATTGGGGCAAGCCAACACTCAGGCCAATGAGAATGAAATTCAAGATGGCCGATGGTCACATAGAAAGACCCTTAGGATTTCTAGAAGGGATAACTCTCACTACCTGTGGTGTAGAGTTCGAACACACTTTTTCCATATGCGACTTTAGCAAAAATCAAGCCTATGAGATGATTCTGGGAAGACCGTTTATGAGAAAATTGCAAGTAGTACCGGATTGGGGAACCAATTCCTTGTATTTGCAACACTTAAGTGTTACAACAAAGGTCAATCTCAAGGATTACTCTCATAGAGACGTACCCCCTATTCAATGGAATCCCATCCATAGAGCAAAAGATGATAGAGTCGGTTCATCGCATAGGATCAGGATCCTCATGGATGCATGAAGACACTCACTTGTGGATGTGTAAAGTAGCAGTAGAAGAAGAGAAGAGAGAAAAAAACAGAGAGGTAGGTGTGAAGGAAACTCATAGATCAATTCAAGACCCAGAGGCTATGCATCTATAGTATTTTCAGATGAAGAATTTGAACCTCATGGTTGGGCCGAGATTTTAGCAACAATGCATGTAGCCATCAATGAAGAACAATGGACAACCCACTGTGTCAAGGATGTCTATGACATTTTAGTCTTCACAATAGAGCCAATAATATGTGATTTGGTTATAGACGAATGTGAAACTAGCACTAATGCATTTGAGGATGCAAGTGACTTTGATCAATTATCATGGACCCACCTTTTGCATCAAATGAGGAACATTTCTATAAAGTGGAGGCTCACCCACAAAGACACGAAGAACTTACGAATGATGTGAGGTTAACCATACAAGTGACCACCAAGAATGAAGGTAATAAAAGCAAGAAGAAAGAAGCCACATGAGAGGAGGACGAATCTTTGTTTGAGGTCCTTAAAATTTTTAAGAAGTATAAGATAGAAGATAGGAGAGTCGATGAATGCCTAAACACGATGCACAAGCCGAAGAGGCCTATGATAACAAAGAAACCACCAAGAAAATTGTTGTAACCATAGAAGAAGGAGAAGAAAAATGCATGTACATAGGACATGACCTAACTGAGGAAGAGGAGCACGCACTGATAGCCTTGCTCAGGGAATATAGAGATGTATTTGCTTGGAGTTATAAGAACTTAAAAGGAGTAGACCCAGAAATATGCTCACATACGATCCCCATGACCTCAGAGGCTAAACCCTCTAATCAGAAGCCATATACAAACAATGATAATTATGTTGCCAAAATTAAGGAAGAAATAGATAGATTGGTAGAAGCTGGCTTCATCTATGAAATTGAGCACACTGAATGGGTGTCCCCAATTGTAGTGGTACACAAGAAGAATGGCAAGTTACGTGTATGCATTAACTTGAAGAAGGTTAATGCAGCCACCATTCGGGATAGCTATCCGCTTCCTATCACTGAGCATCTACTAGAAAGAGTAGTAGACAAGGAAATGTATAGCTTCCTTGATATTTTATCTGGCTACAATCAGGTAGCCATTGCTCCAAAAGATCAGCATAAGATGGCGTTTGCCACAGAGTGGGGCATATTCGCTTTTCGGGTTATGCCATTTGGTCTAACCAATGCACCAGCTACCTTTCAGAGGCTGATGTGTCATGTGTTCAAAGAGTTCTTGAGGAAAAACTTGAAAGTCTATGTGGATGACCTTTGTGCTCATTCCAACATAAGACACACACATATTCCAGAGTTGAGAGCTATCTTTGACAAATGTAGAGAATACCAAATCTGCTTGAACCCAAAAAAGTGTGTTTTTATGGTCAGGCAAGGCAAGATTTTAGGACACATAGTGTCAATGAATGGCATATCCATGGATGAGGAGAAAGTTAGGGCTATCGCAAAACTACCTAGGCCAAGGAATGTTAAGGAATTACAAGCTTTCATGGGGCATTGTGGCTATTATCGCCAATTGATCATTCATATGTATGTGATCATTGCAAAGCCTTTGTACTCCCTTTTGACTAACTTTGAGTGGACAAAAGAATGTGAGAACTCTTTCAATGAGCTTAAACGGCGATTATGTTTAGCACCAATCTTGATTACTCCGGATTGGAAGAAGCCCTTTCATGTTCATGTGGATGCATCCAATTATGCTATTGGGTGTGTACTTGCACAACCTACAGGTAAAGGTAATATGGATCTCCCAATAGCCTATGCTAGTAGATAATTGAATGCAGCTGACCAAAACTACACCACAACTGAAAGAGAAGGATTAGGCATGGTGTATGCAATAAAAAGGTTTAGATACTATTTACTTGCAAATAAGTTTAATTTTTTTACTGATCATTAAGCTCTACTGTACTTAGTAAACAAGCCATGCAATATAGGTAGATTAGTAAGATGGTTCCTCTTACTAATAGAATTTGGCTCAGGAATGAGCTTCTTCCTTTCCATTGGAGTATGTATGTCAGGACCTTTAGTGCTGTCTTGATAAGATCTGTTGAGAGATAAAACTTCTTAAAAGGGGGATCGATAACTAATGAGGGAAAAATGAATGTTCTTGGTAATTCCTTCCTAATAGGGGGTTGCATAGTGGTAACCAAATAAAAACATCAATAGAAGTCTAGTTTGGGGATGGGAGAACTAAAATGCTCTGTAAATCCTGCTCTCGCCCAAATTGGTTGTAACTCCTCTAAATTTTGAAGGGCTTCGAGTTGTGGGGAGAAGAATTGGTATCTTCCCCATGTGTCACCACTAAAGCATAGCATTGCGTCGTAGATGTGATTTGCATCCTCCAAAGGTCCTGCTAATCCCTAGAACCACTAGGAGTTACTATGTACTTTCTTGGTCCTTTTGATGGGAGGATCCTCAATCAATATTGGCCCCATAAAATCTTGGAGTTTCGATGGCTTCGTTGTAGGGCAGGAGCCAATAAGTTATCCAAATTTACTAATGGCGGTTGGTGCCAGCTTCGAAGGTTCCTTCGATTTGCATGGTGATCTGAACGTGTGTGTGGATGATCTTCTACAAAAGGATAACACATTAGTATGGAAACTAATTATGATCCCAATAAACTGAGACCGCATTCCCTTTCCATAATTGATGTGTAACTCATGTAGTAGTGTGTTGTGAGGTGGTTGATGTAATGATGTCATTATAGAAGCTAATGCAAGTCGCTAGAGATCCTACATGCTCTTGAATAATGCATACATTGCTTTTGATGAGATTTCATTACAAGTGATACTGGGTTAGTGGGGATATATTTATACAAGGTTGAGTTGTGGGGGAATTATTACAAGAATAAGGGTTAGTCATGCGAGGTGTTACGTTGTACAAAGGATTGTGTGGAGGTTTGTGCACCCATTTTGGCATCTGCTTTTTAAGAGTTGGTGTGTGGACATGTTTGAGGTACAAGGGATGAATCAACCAGTGGTAGTGTCAATGAGTGGAGTGATTTTGGAGGGATGTGTATTACATGGCTTAGTTGTTGAGTTATAAGATAGGCCTTGGGTACCCAAATTTGCATGGGGTTGGTTCGGTTTGTCAGATACTTCTTAGCAATCCAAATTTGTTGAATTTTCATTGATGGAGAAGAAGATTGAGGGGATGTTGGATGTTGAGTCTGATTCTACCTTGGCTTCTTCTAGTCAAGGTCTACACTGCTCGAGATGGCCGATACTTTTTGACCTTTGGGTATCCATACTTGATTTGTGCCAGTTTCTTTGACGTGCCGATGCGGCCTCCACCTTGGGGTCATCTTAGATTGTCGTACGTTTGGGTTCCAAAGGGGTGGTGGAATTTTCTATGGTTGTGGTTGAGAGGTCATGTTGACACTCTACTTTGGAAAGAAGGGAGGTCCAACACTTGCATGACTTGCCCATCAAGAAGTGAGGCATTCTACACAACAGATCTAGGTAGGTTTGTACAAAGTGTGGATGATGCGTCCAAAGAGACTATTGTGCCCATTTGGCCGCTATGTAACCCACTTGACCACTAATGTAACCCACCTAACCCATCTAGTGGGTGATGATCTCTTCTTGTTCAAAGGAAGAGGAGGGGAAAATCTTCTTTGCCAATGTGAGTCTTCTAAGCATATCCTCAGTAAGAGGTTCCTTGTATAACTTGACTCTACAGTCACTAATGTAATTAGGCATTATGTCTCCTTCTAGGGTGGCTAATTGTACTGCTCCACTTGTCGAAAGTCTATTAATGATCATAGGTCCATAACCTCACTTTTCTAACTTCCGTGCATGTTGTTTCAGTGTATATACTAGGACTAAATCTCCTTCTTTTAAGACTTTATCTTTCACATGTGCATCAAAATAGGCTTTCTATCACTTCTTTGTTGCATATATGCCTGCTCCTGCTTTCAGCCTGGTTTCTCCTAATCGTTCCAAGTCCATTATTCTTGATCATAATTCATGGCCGATCCACTAATGTTCTTGCGCAACCTTAAGGGTCTGTATCAAGAAGTCCAAAGAAAGCACAACATTCTGACCAAAAACCATATGAAAGGGAGTTGCATTGAGTACAGTCTTGTAGGCCACTCGATATTCCCAAACAGTGTGATGTAACTGTTTGTCCCAATCTGAACGTTTGTTGTTCACGAGTTTCGTCAATATGTTACAAAGGATCTTGTTAGTGCTTTCTGCTTGACCATTGGCCTGAGGATGATATGGTGCGGATTTCTTGTGAATCACCATAAAATCTTGTAACAAATATTCAATGAATTGGTTTAAAAAGTGAGTTCCTCGATCGCTCACTAACTCTATAGGCAATCCATATCTTGTAAAGACATTTTCAAATAAGAATTTTGCAGTCGTGTGTGCATCATTCTTTTTTGTGGCCTTAGCCTCTACCCATTTGGTAATATAATCTGTGGCAACAATAATGTATTCAGCATGAGTACCTTTTGCAAGGGGGTTAATGGGTCCGACAATGTCTATACCCCACTTAGAAAATGCACGTCCTCCCATCATGGGTTTCAATGGCATTTCATCTATGCGAGTAGGAAATTGAGTTCTTTCGCACACATCACATCTCCTAACATAGATATATGCATCCATGTGAAGACTGGGCCACCATAATCCTGTAAAGAGGATGGCTTTGATTATCCTATCGGGGCCAAAATGACCTCCTGCAACACCTTGGTGTGCAGCCTCTAGTACCCTCAAGTAATCGCTTTCATGAACACATTGTCTTAAGTATCCATCTCGTCCTCGTTTGTATAAATTGTCACCAATAAGTGAATAGTCTTGAGCTTCCTGCTCTAGACTTTGTTGTCGTGCTAAGGTCATTCCTTGAGGGAATGTGTTTGTCCTCAAGTATGCCACGAAAGGTTCACTCCATTCTGGTGTGAGAGACACGTGATATAATGTAGCATGTTCTACTAATGGTCTTTCACAACAAACAAGGCATTCTTTACACAATTTGTAGACGTCTGCTTCCATCGAAGACCAATATACTCCTAGTCTATGCAGAGTCTGCAATGTACGATGTTTTGAATGATGTTGCTTATGAGAATAGGGACTATCGGCTTAGCCCATTCTAGTGCTATCTCAAGGTCAAACAAATATGCATCGGGTAATTCATCCGCTATTCCTGGAGGAGCTTCTCCTGTAGTTAATCTTGAGAGGTGATCAGCTCTAAGATGGGTCTTTCCCTTCCTGACTATGACCTCAAAATCATACTCCATGAGTAATAGAAACCAACGTATTAATCTTCCAGTGTTACATGGCTTATTGACTAAGTACAATAACGCTTGATGATCTGTAAAGAATTTGAACTTATTTGCCAACAAATGATGTCTGAATTTCTTTTCTTCGCGACACAGATCATTCCTAATCCTTCTCGTTCCGTAGTGGTGTAATTTCTTTCTACAACGTTCAACTGTCTGCTAGCATAAGCTATGGGGAGATCTATATTACCTTCATCCATGGGTTGTGCTAACACACATCCTATGGCATAGTTGGATGCATCCACATGTACATGAAATGGCTTACTCCAATCTGGGGTGTTTCTCTAGCACAATGGTGAGAACCACCTTAAGAAGCTCCACCTCCTTAATGTCAATCCGCGGAAGAGATAGGAGTGATATGAAGATCGTGAATGTGAGATGAAGTGAGAGTGAAGGTGAGAAGCATAGAAATGCACACACACATACACACACACTACGAAGAGACAAGCAAGACACAATGGAAGGTGAGAAATCAACTCTATTACTCAAGAACACTATTACAAGCTCAAAAGAACTCTAACCTCAAACAAGCTAACCTCAAAAATGAGCTCTCTAGCTCTTTTTATAGTTTCTAGACTAGTTTTGACCGGTTTCACATCTAGTGACTGGCATAGTTAAAAATTAGGTCCTAGATGCTATTTGGAAGGGTAAACGGTGTCTAAAAAAAACGAAAATTGATACGCTTGTTCTACCTAAGCTCCTCAAGCTCGAGGACTCCTCGGCTTGCACAAAATGGAGCGAGAAATTAAGAAAAGGGTTTTTCTATGTTACATATGTTACATTAGTGATAAAAATCACTGTTGGAGGTTTTTTGAAAAGTATTTTTAAAACATGATTCTTTGAAGAAAGATTCGACTGGATCCGTGCTCCGTCGTTACATGCTTCCGCGTCTTCTATGCCTCTGGCTGCTTCCAACACCCCCTCCCTCTCGCTTCTGTCGTCCCTGACAGAACCTTGTTGTGAGGTCTGCCGGATATAGTTCTGTAGGAGGTCTTGAGTGAGGGTGTGCTCGGACATACGAATGCCTCGGGCCAGATTGTCCTCCAGTTTCTCCCAGTCTATTGGTTGCGGTTCTTCCGGTGGCGGGAGCTCATAGTGTGTGGAATAGACCATTCGTTCACAGGCAAATAATTGTAATAAATGTGTAGGCCTACTTATGAATACCTCTGAATGGTATTCCCAGAAGCCGGTTGTGAACATCTCTTCGAAAGTCTGCTTGTAGCACGCCGGTAGGTACTTTATTCTGCAATGCCAGGCATAACACACCCGTAGGGATGGCGTTGTACTCATATCATATACCAGGTTGAAATTGCCATGCTCAAAGCCCGGGGTGTTTACATGAGGTGCCTTGACGCGTCGGAAGACTTTAAAAATCATTTGCATCATGTCAAATATTTTGACAGTCATGTGCGCCGCTATATCATCCATATGCTTTAATCTAGGGAGCCAGTGGCGAATTGTAGCCATCATGTAGCCTACAGTTGGTAACTCAATGGGTGGCTTAAAATAGGGGTAATTCAACCAGTCCTAGCACTGCTTATTGTTTTGTACCTTAATAGCAAAGGCTGTCCAGGAGCGGCATCGTGGTACTGGTCCCCAACATGGGTTGTACTTTAAGTGCAAAGGTGCCTTGACCCATGTACTCATCATTTTTGGATACTTCTGTAGTAAATCTTTTCGCCACTTTGGTTGATAGATCTCTCCTTGCTGCGCATCGAGTGGTAGATCGTCCTCCTCGAATTGAGTTGCATGCGATGGTTTCTTACCTGTCTCTTTCTCAATGGCTAACTGGTATTCAGCCATTAACATAAAATACGGTTTATATTGTAGCTCATGCCCAGATATGTATCGTCGCGGGGCCAAATGAGCAAAGAATGGAGACTGTAAAATTCTTTCTTCTATCATCGCCATGGCATGTAATTGTGCCTCTACTCTAGCTGAGTGCGTTGTCCCAAGTTCCTCAATAGTCTTCATCCACGCGGGGGTCGGGAGTTCGTAAGTCATCTGGCCTTCGGCCGTGACGCGTCCGCCTGGGATGGGTTGTGGCTCGTACGCCTCTTCAAACGTTTCCTCCATCGGGATGGTGACAATTTCTTCCTCAGTTGGAAGCTCTTGGTGTTGCTCTAGCACAATGGTGAGAACCACGTTAAGAAGCTCCACCTCCTTAATGTCAATCCGCAGAAGAGATAGGAGTGATATGAAGATCGTGAACGTGAGATGAAGTGAGAGTGAAGGTGAGAAGCATAGAAATGCACACACACATACACACACACTACGAAGAGACAAGCAAGACACAATGGAAGGTGAGAAATCAACTCTATTACTCAAGAACACTATTACAAGCTCAAAAGAACTCTAACCTCAAACAAGCTAACCTCAAAAATGAGCTCTCTAGCTCCTTTTATAGTTTCTAGACTAGTTTTGACCGGTTTCACATCTAGTGACCGTGTTAGCTCCAAAAGTGGTTGATTTTTATGCACTAATGTGGTTCTATTTGGCACGAAATTTGTTTGATTTCAGGTATTGAAGAATGAATTTGATAATTGATGAGAAGCATGTGGAGATATTGATTGCAGGGATGTGGAGAAAAGGGATTGAGCATGGACAAGCCTCCTAAGAGCATAAGAGATACTGATGTGTAAAGGAAATCAGAAGCGGCTTTGTTTCAAGGGGGAATGCTTTCTTCTCAACCATCAATTATAATCGTTTGACCGATTTCCGGAAATTGACCTTCGACCACCGTTGGAAAAAATTCAGAGATATGGAGAAATGTGATCAGGGCCGCATAGCATGAGTTGTTCATTCAAGGAGGTTTTCTTTTTTTTTTTTTTTTTTTTTTTTGTTGGGGGAGTTCTCTTGATGTGGAGGTGAAGGAGAAGATGGGGGGAAGTTTCCTACGAAGGACATGCTGCTGGCGGGCTTTTGTTGGTTCTTTCCATCCGTTGTTTGGGTGTGGCCCACGATGGCTAAACAGATAAAAGAGGATAAGAAGTGTGGGTACAAAAAGAAGGAAAAAGAGGGCTTCGCGTTTTTTTTTAGTCTGGCTCTCTCCCTCTCGTTTTTTTTTAGAGGGCCATGAACAGATAAAAGGGGGGCGGCCTGTGTTTTTGGGGGTTGCCACGAAGAAGAGGATCTCTCTGTTTTCGGGAGTGTGCCACACCAAGAGGAGGCGCCATCCATTCTTAAGGGGGTTGTACCTGGAGGGGAAGGACATTACTACGGGAAGGATGAAAAAGGAGGGACAAAGGGAAATCGATGGGGCTGGCTCGACTTTGTTGATAAAACATGCAGATGAACAGGGAATCGAGCCATGTTTTTGAAAAGAGGATGCATAGAGAAAAAGAAGATTGACGAGGGATTCAAGGCAAGATTGGAAGACAAAAACTCATCTGACAAGGCTATGGAAGATCAGAGGGAAGTGAAAATCATCACATGATCGTGTCGTTCTGTTGGTGGCTGTGGTCGTCTCTCTGGATATGCTGTCTTGAGATTGCCGCCTACTATTGCTCATTCCCATTGTTGCTCTTTCTACATCTCTGTGCTAGTTCATCGCGAAGACTTGAGAACACCAAGGCATGTTTGTGAAGAAGATGATGACACCAATTTATTTGCGGGTTATCAACACAACCATGGCATGGATGTGCGACCGCCAATTTAACAATATGCAAACAGCGACCAAGATATTATAAGGTGTGATCTTTCTCTGTTTCATGACGATAGGATTTGTAATCTACTTTAATGTATTGATCTGAAGGTTTTTTTTGGTCTAAATACGTGTGAAAATGTTTTGACCTCTATTCTGATGCCGCTTTTGTAACTCTGTTAAACATTATCTCGAGAAAATCTAGTGATGGAGCTTGCCATCTTGATCATATAACTGTCAAAAGAAAGAGAAGGGTTCGATTTCGCTTACATCTACGTTGACTTGTAAATCTTTGATTCACATTTCATAACTTGATTTATAACGATCTTGAATGATGTGAATAGTTTTCTTGAAGTTAACCCGCTTATCAGATGTGATTGAAAAGTTGATAAGACTTTTGCTTTAACTCTGCGTCGCATGTTCGAATTTTTTTTATTTTTATTTTTTGTGCTGAACAGGACTTTATGAACTTCTTGCATGAACATGGTCATTTGATTTGAAACTCCTCCATTGCAATCTCAGATAATTATCCGTGTTCTCTTTTATAATAAAGTTTCTAAGTTCTTTGTTGGGTTAGATGGGGATTCTAAATTCAACTAATGTTGGCTAATCATGACATGAATGAAAATTGAGTCAAACATCTAGTAAATGGAAGATAGATTTTCCTTATGCATCTGGAATAATCATTGTGAAGATGAAACAGATTGAATTATATTCACTTTGCTGTTTTGCTACTTTCCATGGGCATTTTATGAATACGAAAATGAATGATTTGCTTTGGGTTTAACCGTCAAAGTGATATCCGTGTTGAGCTATTTATTTTGATTTAGAAAGATGGGGTTGAATGCTGAACTGTATACTATTGACTTGGATTTGCAGTTAGAAGTGACATTTCTGTAACAAAGCAGAAGAGAGTTGTTTTTCTTTGGTTCTCTTTTCACATGTTCTTACACTCATCGGAAGAATATTTCAAAGCAAGTTGCAAAGACCACTACAATGTGCATGAGTTAGAACCCGTACGTGTGCCAACTCAAACTTCAAAAGCTTAATTTAGCGTGGAGTATTATGTGAACTTGGTGTCAGCACATATAATTGTTTTGTCAATTTCTGAATAAATAAATGTAAAGATGAAAAGTGAGTGTGTATGAGTGTATATGTAAAAGTGAGTGTGAGTGAAAGAGGGCTAGTGGGAAGGTGAGTGTGTGTGTGTGCAAGAATGAGTGCATGAGAATAAAAGGACTCGAGAGAACAATAGTGCGTACGTGCAAGTGTGTGTTAGGTAGTGAAATTGAAGGTACATTAGGGGCTCACGCAATGCAAGTCAATTAGTTTGAGGTGATTTGAGCACACCATAAGCACTTGTGGGTCTCTTTTCCTTGAGCGCAAGACCTCTTCAGACCGGCATAGTTAAAAATTAGGTCCTAGATGCTATTTGGAAGGGTAAACGGTGTCTAAAAATAACGAAAATCGATACGCTTGTTCTACCTAAGCTCCTCAAGCTCAAGGACTCCTCGGCTTGCACAAAATGGAGCTAGAAATTAAGAAAAGGGTTTTTCTATGTTACATATGTTACATTAGTGATAAAAATCACTGTTGGAGGTTTTTGAAAAGTATTTTTAAAACATGATTCTTTGTTAAAAGATTCCACTGGCTCACTGCTCCATCGTTACATGCTTCCGCGTCTTCTATGCCTTTGGCTGCTACCAACACCCCCCTCCCTCTCGCTTCTATCGTCCCTGACAGAACCTTGTTGTGAGGTCTGCCGGATATAGTTCTGTAGGAGGTCTTGAGCGAGGGTGTGCTCGGAGATACGAATGCCTCGAGCCAGGTCGGCCTCGAGTTTCTCCCAGTCTATTGGTTGCAGTTCTTCCGGTGGCGGGAGCTGATAGTGTGTGGAATAGACCATTCGTTCACAGGCAAATAAGTGTAATAAATGTGTAGGCGTGCTTATGATTACCTCTGAATGGTACTCCCAGAAGCCGGTTGTGAACATCTCTTCGAACGTCTGCTTGTAGCACGCCGGTAGGTACTTTATTCTGCAATGCCAGGCATAACACACCCGTAGCGATGGCGTTGTACTCATATCATATACCAGGTCGAAATTGCCATGCTCAAAGCCCAGGGTGTTTACATGAGGTGCCTTGACGCGTCGGAAGACTTTAAAAATCATTTGCATCATGTCAAAGATTTTGACAGTCATGTGCGCCGCTATATCATCCATATGCTTTAATCTAGGGAGCCAGTGGCGAATTGTAGCCATCATGTAGCCTACAGTTGGTAACTCAATGGGTGGCTTAAAATAGGGGTAATTCAACCAGTCCTTGCACTGCTTATTGTTTTGTACCTTAATAGCAAAGGCTGTCCAGAAGCGGCGTCGTGGTACTAGTCCCCAACATGGGTTGTACTTTAAGTGCAAAGGTGCCTTGACCCATGTACTCATCATTTTTGGATACTTCTGTAGTAAATCTTTTCGCCACTCTGGTTGATAGATCTCTCCTTGCTGCGCATCGAGTGGTAGATCGTCCTCCTCGAATTGAGTTGCATGCGATGGTTTCTTACCTGTCTCTTTCTCAATGGCTAACTGGTATTCAGCCATTAACATAAAATACGGTTTATACTGTAGCTCATGCCCAGATATGTATCGTCGTGGGGCCAAATGAGCAAAGAATGGAGACTGTAAAATTATTTCTTCTATCATCGCCATGGCATGTAATAGTGCCTCTACTCTAGCTGAGTGTGTTGTCCCAAGTTCCTCAATAGTCTTCATCCACGCGGGGGTCGGGAGTTCGTAAGTCATCTGGCCTTCGGCTGTGACGCGTCCGCCTGGGATGGGTTGTGGCTCGTATGCCTCTTCAAACGTTTCCTCCACCGGGATGGTGATAGTTTCTTCCTCAACTGGAAGCTCAGGTGGGGAATCTGGCCTGGGTGGTGCTTCATATACTGCAATCCTTGATTCAAGGTTTGATACCTGGGCCCGTAATGTGTTGAGTTCCTCTAAGATGTCAGGAGAGGGGTCCAGAGGTGCTGGTATGTCTGGGTGTGCCGGTGCTCATGATTGGAGTAATTTATGATTTTCTTTGAGTTTCTGTAACTCCTCATTCATGCGATCGTATTCATCTAGCAGTCTTACATGATCTTCTAGCAGCATCTTCATTGAGTCTGAGGGAATGGCTTTGAACCGACTAGGACTCAAAGGTTGGTCTGGGTGGTCAAGAGCTGCTTCTAAGTTTTCTCGAATCTGATCCTGTAGGCGCTGGTTTTCCTCCTTTGCTACTGCTAGATGTCTTCTGAGTAAGCCCATGTTTCATGTTAGCGTTGCATTGCGGACTGTCTGGGCCCTTAATAAGTTATCTAGGTCAGCAGTGGCTTCCTTGGTCTTCTCTTCGCTTTCTAGTTCTAATTTATGATAGGCCTCTCGTAATTCTTGGTATCGTCTGTTCAGTGAGGCATTCTCAATAGACAATAAATTAAGCTGCGACTGTAAGTCAGTGGTTGTCCTCTGCAGCTGTTGGTAATTATCGCCAAGAGATGTGAACTCATCTCTTACTTGCGTCATACACATGAACATCTGTCGAAATGCATTATCTACAGTGGGTGATAGTATTAATGGGGTGCAAAATGAAGATGCAGTGGGTATAGATGCAAAGGGAACGGGGAATGGGGGTGGAAAGGTGGATGTTGTGGTGATTGTGGAAAATTGTGAGGTGCCTAAATATGTTTGTGCCGTGAGTGAAGTGAGTGATGGTGCAGTGGGTGGTGAGATGTCCATGTCATTGGACGTGTCCAGTGCGGTGACTGTGAATATGGGTGTGACTGTGGGTGCTTGTGCTGGTGTAAATACGGGATTTACAAAGGTTGAGGAGTAATTTACAGGGGGGCTGGCTGGAGCAGCTGGGTGGAAAGGGGAAAGAGGGGTTATAGTGGGTCGGGGAGGTGAGACGGGGGAGAAGGTCAATGGCGGTGGGAATGGAAAAAGGGGTCTTGGAGTTGTGGGGAAGGATGGAAAAGCTGGATGCAGGAATGGGTTGAATGGAAAGGTGGATGTGTGAGGGGGTAGACTAGGTCTAATGGGTGCAGGAATTGTGGGGTGAGTGGTCGTAAAAACGATTTCTGCTACGCCACCAGCGATAGAAGATGTTAGTCGAGGGGAAGGAGGGTGAAGAGGGGAGGCTGGATGGACGGGCGGTGATGGAGGAGCGGTTGGGGTGGTCGGTACTTCAGTGACTACTGAGGTATGTGTAGTTGTAGCGCGGGGTGGGGAATCTACAAGGATGCTTTCTGCTGCCAACGAACTTTCGGGGACGAGGCGTGCCTCCCTGGCTTGTTCTGAAGACTGTGCTCCTGTTGGTACACGAATGTATTCGTCGGGCTTGGAAAGTAGTCGTACTCTGCGGGGGTCGAACTGTGGTAGTGGCTTTCTTTGCAAGTACCTAAGGGCTTCGTTGGAGCCTACTGATTTGACTAACTCTCTGAATCCTTTGATGTATGCGTCTTCGAAACCGCCTGTGACAAGTTCTTGTTCTATTATTGCTTGACTCTCTTCCTCAGTCAGCTTTTTGCGTGCCCAAACTTTTTCCATAGTTCTATATAGCTTCTTAATAGCCAGTGTGTAAGCTGCTGCTTCACAAGTTTCATCTTCATGGGTACTTGTATCACCGTGTGTGTCTGTTTGTTGGCCTTGACCATCTGTCTGTTCATGCTCTTGGGATTCCTGAGTTCCCTGGCTAGCTTCGTCGTCTCCTTCGTCGTCATCGGTTGCTGTTCTTTCGTCATCAGAGCTAGATACAATCTGTCCTTGTGGTTGATCCCTGGGTGTGGTAGGGTAGCTGGGCCTTTCATATTCTTGAGAAAACAGTTGTCCTTCTGAAAATTGAAACTCATTGGAGAATGCATCCGGCATTTCAAAATCAAAAGCTGGATCCAGTGATGTTGTTTGTTCGGCTTCTAAATGGGGTATTGGAAAAGAGAAAGCTTCCGCACCAATGGTAGTGGGAATTTCTGCGGCTGTGGTGATAGGTTCTGTGGTTGTGGCTGTGTGGGTTGCAACAGTGCTGGTGGTGCCCTCCGTTACAATTGGTCTTGATAATCTGATACGAATAGGTTGTACTATGGGAGTGGCTGCTGTCGGTGACTGCTCTGGAGATGGTTGTGGTGAGGGTGATTCCGGGACTTGTAAGCACGGGATAGTGCCTCTCATCTGCTTTCCGGCTCTGCCTTTGCTAGACTTTCTAGCCTTCTTAGTGGTCCCTTTGAATGCTTTCAGTTCCTCACTAGTCATGGCACGTTCGATCGGCAGGTCATATGCCAAGCACATATATATAATCCTTGTAAGTGCACAACATCCATTGATGAACTTCTTTCGTTCCCATCTATGTTGTGCCAAATAGAGCTGATCAATTATCCAGCTAGCTAGATCAACCGTTTGGGGTCCAGTACATGCTAAGTATAAACCAAACCAGATTCTTTTGTGGGGCATGGTAAAACGATCCTGAGCTGGGAAAGCAAAATGCTGCATGCATGGTCTAGGGTTACAAACCTCAGTTGGAATGTCGTTAGGGAAGTCAAGCGGTATCACTCGCTTCTGCTCTAAGGTTCCAATCTGTAAGGAGCCTTGTCTAAGATTTAGGTCCACTGAGTGATCGTATAGACAATCTTGGCCAAGGATTAGGGGTTCTATCAGGTCGTCATCATGGCACACTAGTAGCTTCGCTATCATGGTCACATCCTTAATGAGGATAGGAAGGTCCAGCTCACCCATGCAAGGGGTTCCATGCCTCCTAGGCCTATGAGGTATGCCTCAATTGGCCGCATTTCTACTCCTGAATCCTTATAGTGGGACCATCTAATCGCACTAGTCGCAGCGCCTGAGTCAATTAAAGCCTTGAGCTCTTGGCAAGGGTTGTCGTGCTCTAGCCTAACTGTAATGAATGGTCTCCTGTCCACTATGCTAAGATGAGTTCGTGACTTTACCTCACACATAGCCATGGGATATATGGGTGTTGTTTCCAGATGGTTATACTGCTCTCTCCCTAGTCCCTGTCTTCTTAACTTCATGCGCTTAATGCGTTCTATTGCTTCCGCCTGAGCTTCTGCTCGTATTCTATTTTCTTCCTCCTTACGCTTCTTTGCCAACGTGAGTCGTCTAAGCATATCCGTAGTAAGAGGTTCCTGATATAACTTGACTCTACAGCCACTAATATAATTAGGCATTATGTCTCCTTCTAAGGTGGCTAGCTGTACTGCTCCACTTGTCGAGAGTCTGTTAATGATCATAGGTCCATAACCTCGCTTTTATAACTTACGTGCGTGTTGCTTTAGCGTATATACTAGAACTAAATCTCCTTCTTTTAGGCCTTTATCTTTCACATGTGCATCAAAATATGCTTTCTGTCGCTTCTTTGCTGCATATATTCCTGCTGCTGCCTTTAGCCTGGTTTCTCCTAATCGTTCCAAGTCCATTATTCTTGCTGATAATTCATGGCCGGTCCACTGATGTTCTTGTGCAACCTTAAGGGTCGGTATCAAGAAGTCCAAAGGAAGCACTGCATTCTGACCAAAAACCATCTGAAAGGGAGTTGCATTGAGTACGGTCTTGTAGGCCACTCGATATGCCCAAACAGCGTGGTGTAACTGTTTGTCCCAATCTGAACGTTTGTTGTTCACGAGTTTTGTCAGTACATTACAAAGGATCTTATTAGTGCTTTCAGCCTGACCATTGGCCTGAGGATGATATGGTGCAGATTTCTTGTGAATCACCATAAAATCCTGTAACAAATATTCAATGACTTGGTTTAGAAAGTGAGTTCCTCGATCGCTCACTAACTCTATAGGCAATCCATATCTTGTAAAGACATTCTCAAATAAGAATTTTGTTGTTGTGTGTGCATCATTCTTTTTCGTGGCTTTTGCCTCTACCCATTTCGTAAGATAATCTGTGGCAACAATAATGTATTCAGCATGTGTACCTTTTGCAGGGGGGTTAATGGGTCCTACAAAGTCTATACCCCACTTTGAAAATGCACGTCCGCCCATCATGGGTTTCAATGGCATTTCATCTCTGCGAGTAGGAAACTGAGTTCTTTGGCACACATCACATCTCTTAACATAGATGTGCATCCATGTGAAGAGTGGGCCACCATAATCCTGCAAAGAGGATGGCTTTGATTATCCTATCTGGTCCAAAATGACCTCCTGCAACACTTTGGTGTGCAGTCTCTAGTATGCTCAGATAATCGCTTTCATGAACACATTGTCTTAGATATCCATCTCGTCCTCTTTTGTATAGATTATCGCCAATAAGTGAATAGTCTTGAGCTTCCTGCTCCAGACTGCGTTGACGAGCTAAGGTCATTCCTTGAGGGAATGTCTACGTCCTCAAGAATGTCACTAACGATTCACTCCAGTCTGGTGTGAGAGACACGTGATACAATGTAGCATGCTCTACTGGTGGTCTTTCACAACAAACATGGCATTCTTTACACAACTTGTAGACATCTGCTTCCATCGAAGGCCAATATACTCCTAGTCTATGCAGATTCTGTAATGTTCGATGTTTCGAATGATGTTGCTTTAATGCACCTACGTGTGCTAATTGCAACCAATTCTCATGTTCTGATTCATCTACACAACAAGCAAGAATCTTTTGATTATCCTGTTTATATATGCTTCCTGCTATGATTTGGTATCTCTGAGATTTGGTGGTCTCTCCTTCTTTGATCTTTATCCTAGGATTCTTTGGTCCATATGTGAGAATAAGGACTATTGGTTTAGCCCATTCTGGTGCTATCTCAAGATTAAACAAATAAGCATCTGGTAATTCATCCGCTATTCCTTGAGGAGCTTCTCCTGAGGTTAATCTCGAGAGGTGGTCAGCTCTGAGATGTGTCTTTCCTTTCCTGACTACAACTTCAAAATCGTACTCCATGAGTAATAGAAACCAATGTATCAATCGTCCTGTGTTACATGGTTTGTTGAGGTACAATAGGGCTTGATGATCTGTAAAGAACTTGAACTTGTTTGCCAACAAATAATGTCTAAACGTCTTTACTGCGTAGATCATCCCTAATCCTTCTCGTTCTGTCGTGGTGTAATTTCTTTCTGCTGCGTTCAATTGTCTGCTTGCGTAAGCTATGGGGAGATCTATATTACCTTCACTCGTGGGTTGTGCTAACACACATCCTATGGCGTAATTGGATGCATCCACATGTACATGGAATGGCTTACTCCAATCTGGGGTAGTCAATATAGGTGCTGAGCACAAGCGTCGTTTAAGTTCATTGAATGAATTTTCACATTCATCTGTCCATTCAAAGTTGGTTAAAAGAGAGTACAAAGGCTTGGCTATGATTGCATACATGTGTATGAATCTCCTATAATAACCGCAATGGCCCATAAATGCTTGTACCTCTTTCACATTAGTTGGTCTAGGTAATTCTGCAAGTACCTTCACTTTTTCCTCATCCGTAGAGATTCCATTTTTTGACACAATGTGTCCTAGAATTTTGCCTTGTCTGACCATGAAAACGCACTTTTCTGGGTTCAAACAAACCTGATATTCTCGACATTTGTCAAATATTTGCCTTAACTCTGGGATATGCGTCTGCCTGATATTAGAATGAGCACATATGTCATCGACATAAACTTCCAAACTCTTGCGTAAGAATTCCTTAAAAACATGACACATGAGTCGCTGGAAAGTGGCGGGTGCATTTGTGAGCCCAAAAGGCATTACACGAAATGCAAATATGCCCCATTCAGTGGCAAATGCCGTCTTGTGTTGGTCCTCTGGAGCAATGGCTACTTGATTATAGCCTGAAAAACCATCAAGGAAGCTGTAAAATTCCTTGCCCGCAACTCTTTCCAATAGATGTTCTGTGATAGGAAGAGGATAACTGTCTCTAATCGTGGCGGCATTAACTTTTTTAAGGTTAATACACACACGCAATTTTCCATTCTTCTTGGGCACTACCACAATAGGGGATACCCATTCGGTATGCTCAATTTCGTAAATGAATCCTGCTTCTATCAGCCGATCTATCTCCTCTTTAATCTTCGCAGCGTAGTTATCATTGTAGGTGTAAGGTTTCTGTTTTGTCGGTTTTGCATCTGGAGTCATAGGGATTCTATGAGAGCATATATCTGGATCTAGTCCTTTCAAATCTTTGTAACTCCAAGCGAACACATCTCTATATTCGCGCAATAGGGCAACTAACTCTTCTTCTTCTTCCTTTGTCAAATCATGCCCTATGTATGTACATTTTTCTTCTTCTCCTTCTATGGCTACTATTATTTTCTTGGTTTTCTCTCGGTTATCATATACTTGTCCGTCATTCGCCTTTCTATTAGGCATTCGTACCATGATTCTTCTATCTTCGATTTCATATTTCTTGAAATTCTCGGGTACTTCAAATAAAGATTCTTCTTTTTCTGACATGGTTTCTTTCTTCTTTCTTTTTTTGCCTTCACTTTTGCTAGTCACTTGAGTGGCTATTCTCACATCATTCATAATTTCTTCGTGTCTCTGAGGATGAGTTTCTACTTCAAAAAAATATTCTTCCTCTGATGCAAAGGGTGAGTCCATGATAATTGATTCTAAATCGAAATCACTCGCATCCTCAAATGCATCAGTGTTAGGTTCACATTCTTCTAAAATTGCATCGCACATGATTGGCTCTATCGTGAAAACTGAAATGTCATAGCCATCCTCGTCACAGTGGGGTGTCCATTGTTCTTCATTGATGGCTACATCCATGGTTGCTAGGATTTCTGCCCAACCATGGGGTTCAAACTCTTCGTTAGGGAATACTACAGGTGCGTAAGCTGGATCCTGAAGGGTTCGTGGATGTTGTTCTGCACCTAAGGTCCTTGCTTCTAATCTTTCTTCCTCTTGTTTTGCAACTTTACACATCCATAAATGAGTATCCTCATGCAACCAAGAAGGATCTGATTCTAATGAGTGCACGGATTCTGTTTCTACTGGTGTCTTATGGATGGTATTCCATTGTATTGGGGGTACATCTCTATGTGAATAGTCTTTAAGATTGACTTTAGTAGTCACTCCTAAATGTTGCAAGTACAAAGAATTAGTTCCCCAATCTTGTACAATTTGCAACTGACGCATGAATGGTCGTCCCAATATCATCTCATAAGCATGATTTTTTGCAAAATCACAAATGGCGAAAGTATGCTCAAATTCTACACCACAAGTGGTGAGAGATATGCCTTCTAGCAAGCCTAATGGTTTTTCTATGTGTCCGTCAGCCATTTGTAGCTTCATCCTGGTAGGTCTGAGTGCTGGCTTACCCCAACGTTTCCATAAAGCGGTGGTAGCTATGGCTACTCCGACTCCTGAATCTAAGATGGCTTTCGTGGTGTAGCCCTGATGGGTTATCGGAAGATAAGTGTTACCTTCCTCTCCTTCACTTACATCCCCAATCTTTTCTACGGGTATTTCCGGTACCTTCTTATGTGATCCTATTTTTGAGGGAGTAGTAGCAAGCTCGGGGAATTGATTTGCTACATGCTTCCACAATTCTGGTTTAACCGTTAACAAC
Organism: Ceratopteris richardii; assembly: GCA_020310875.1. NCBI lineage: Eukaryota > Viridiplantae > Streptophyta > Polypodiopsida > Polypodiales > Pteridaceae > Ceratopteris > Ceratopteris richardii. The sequence continues at coordinate 35,850,545 of CM035427.1, forward strand.
TCCTCTAGAGTAAGGTTACACTGTACTTTGGTATTCTTGATCACTTCCGTGTTTCTAGGGATTACTGATTCTTCATTCCTCACTATTATCGTGGGTGCTCTCATACTAATAGACTTTGCTTCCCAAGGTCCTGTGAACTGAGGTAATTCTTGTAAAGAATTAGATTCAAATCCTGTGTGTTCACTCAGTTGCTCTTCCTCTACATCATCGTAAATAGAGGGAATGTCTTGGGGAAATTGCTCCTGCAAGTCATCTATTTCTTGAATAGGAGGATGAGTTCCTTGTTCTTTTCTCCATTTCTCTTCTTGGATTTCCCTCAAAAATTCATGTGAGTACCTATGTATGGAAGACAGGTTGTCTTGACTTTCTGTATTGGGTACTTGAGACAGGGATGGTGCATTCCTTTCCTGTGTCTCTGGGACACTAAGATTCCTGTGCTGATCCTTTTTCTCTTTGCTTTCTATCAAGTATTCTAGCCTCTCCATTAGTCCTTGAAAGTGTAATTTCGGTTTTGCCATGTTATTCCAATTAAGATATCTAGAGGCTTCGAACAAAGCTTGTGCTAATTCTACCATCTTCATGCAAAGTTTAGTTCTCTCCATTTCTAGATCTGCTCGAGGGTAGTTCTTACTCATTTCAGCTACTTGAGGTCACTCTTTTAATCTAGCCTGATATGCACGAAACATCACGTCTAGATTTTCTGGTATGGGTTCCGCTAAAACTGATCCTGATTTCTGAGCTGGATTCTCTTCATTCAATTCCTGTGAAGTCAATTCTAGGATTTTGGCTCTAGATTCCTTCAAACTTCCTTCCAACTCAGTTATCTTTTTACTCCACTTTCTCTTTATTCTTTCTCTAGAATCTTTCCAAGATTTTGTCTTTTTACTGCTAGATTCTGCAACCTCACTAGTTCCGGCTACTTTCTCTTGATTAAGCTGTTGGTTCTGTAAGAGCGCCTGGGCTCTTGTTATAGCTTGGATAGGCACGTATGTAGGGTTGGATCCATCTGCTTATTTACAATACCTATCATGTTGATTGGTGTCACATTCGAAGCATTAACAGGGTTCTTAGGACAATCTTTGATTATATGCTCTTTGCCACAATCGGCACAAAAGCCTTGGATGTTATAGTACTGTGATTGTCCTGATATCGGGGGATGTGGACAATCCTTTATGAAATGGTCTCCTTGGCACCTAAAGCATGGTCCTCTAGGGCCTTGTGGTCTCTGTTGTCTCGATTGGGGCCGTGGATTTGGGTTGGTGTACATCACATGAGCGTAGTCGGGCTCCCAACTAGGTTCCACTGGTGGACTATCGTAATGATATGTCTCCACATGTTCTGGTGACTCCGTGTAATATGCGGGTGGACTATCTACATGCGTAGAGTCAAAACTGTTTGAGTTCGGGTCTCCCTCTGTGATCAAAGGTGAAGCAGGCACTAAGGCCCTACTTAGGTTCTCTTCTGCAGCAACGTATTTGACTGAGATGACATTCGCTAGTGGGGGTGGCTGCTGAGCTAAGACAGGTTGAGGTCTCTGTTGAGCCTGGTATGGGTAGTTCTGAGGAGGCCTATAGTAATAAGGCTGAGCATTGTATTGGCCTTGATACCTACGTGGCTGTGCGTATGCTTGCGGGTAGTTCTGTCTCACGGTCTGTTTGTTGTATGGGCAGTCCTGAGCCGTATGATTCGTGTATCTTCTCTCAATTGTACAGTATTGGCCACTAGGGTTGGCTTGAGGTTGTGGTGCATTGGGACGCACATTTGCCAAATGATTTCCACCACAGGTGTAACAATGCTTGTTTGTTAGCACCCTAGGTTTACTAGAAACTCCTAGTTTCTGGGCCACTTTTTCTGCTAGGTCATCTATCGAGTTAGACAATTTCGTGGATGCTAGAGATGAACAGTCTGAGTCCTTGTAGACTTTTGAGAGTTCCAACTCATCTCCTAAGTTGTCCTCAATGTCTATACAAATTCTTATACATTGCTCTAGCGTTCTGGGTTCTTTTAGGTACACATAGGAGCGTAGTTTAGAGCTCAACAAGCCATCTAGAAATAATGACACTTGTTTAGCTTGTGAGGGTAGCTCTTGCATTGGACATCGTTCAACATATTGTCTAAACCTACGTCCTGCGAGTCTAACTGTTTCCTGAGGGGTCTGTTTGAAGCTATGAATCAACGAATACGTGTCATGTCTAATCCCACTTTTAGAGAATTCAGTGATGAATGACTCTAAAAAGTGATGGATGTCCCTAAACTGCCTTTGTTGCAATGGTTGGAACCAAGTTAAAGCGGTATTTTTTAACGTTAGTCCAAATGCGTTGTATTGCGTGAACATGTCTTCGACTTGTTCTGCTCTTAGTACTTGCTTGAATTCTGCGACATGGTCATAGGTATCTCCTGTCCCATCAACATAATTTTTCATGGATTTCACTAACTGAGTGGGTCTCAATATTCTTGTGTGTTCACGTGGTCTAGGTAGAGGAAAATCATCTCTACCACCTGGTATTCCATGATCTCTTTGTCTATCCGCTCTATTAGTGTCCGTGGTTGTTCTATCTCTCCCCATGGGATGAGTGAAGCTTACTTCGGGTCTTTCTTTATTCTTTTCTCTTTGCATGCCATGGGCTGAGGATGTTCCTGCCCCTTGTTGACTTGTATTCATGTTTGTTCTAGATGGAGGGAATACCAATTCACCTCTCCATGTGTATGTGTTTTTAGCGTGGTCAGGCACCACAAAGACTCTTTCTAAAGTCTCATCCAGGTATACAACCTTTCCAGGTGTATCCGGGTCCTTGAACTCGTATATCGTGATGATACCTACCTCACTAAGTAGTTCTGTCTTGTATCTCCAAAAGGCTTCATCAGTTTCTTTATTTACAAATAACTCTATGCTTCTGTTGTCCTGAGGGATCCATTCTGGGATTAGTACTCGTGTTAGTACAGATTTCCCTCTAGGTGTTCTAGGCTCTTCTAATGGTTCCTTTCCTTGAGATTTAGTTTCCGTCTCTAGCTGAATCACGCCAAACTCATTGGTATTGTTTGGCTGCGTACTTAAGATGTACATCGTTCCCTCCTTGTCTATGTACGCGTCTCTCTCAAATTTCACCACTGGATGTTCCAATCCAATGGGTTGATCAGGGTTGTGCATTTGCACCACTTGCCTTCGCAAACCATCCTCATAGATGCGAGCACCTAATCGGTTAGTTCGGAGAAACTCTAGTTGAGTCCTATAGGGTCCTTCTGGTTTTTCTAAGTATGCTACATTTGACCCTCCTTCTGGTCTGTCTGTGCTAAATGCTGTGATTCGCTAGTATCTGAGCTCTCGTGAGCCCACGATCGTGCAGTAGTTCTTACACTTGCCTCTGATGATCTAAGGCTTCGTCGGTCTGACTTACCTATGTGTTTGCCCGATCTAAGGTTCATTAATTTTCTTCCTTGCACACTCAGTACACGCTCAGATCGTCAATAATTCTTTGTTATTACTTTCTTGATTCTTTTTAAATTTCTCTAGATTCTTGTCTTAATGTATGCGTCAGGAATTCGACTTTCTGTGGTACTTTGAGTTCCCTTTCCGCTAGACTTATGTTCTTTCCTTTAGGTTTTTGTGTCACACACCTTTACTTTGGTCTTGAACTTGATAAATTTAATTCTCTTGAACTTGAGGCGTTCTTATCGTCTTTAACCCACAATACTACCGTTTACCCTAAGCTAAGAATTGACTGAGGGGGTTGAGTAATCTTCCAACCTCGAGTCAGCTTTTTTGGTTGCTCTGATGCCCAAGAAGCCGCGCTTCCCAAGCTTTATGCCCCTTCTGCCTTGCTTTGGTTGCCTTTGATTGCCCTTGCTAGACCTGGAAAATTTCAATATTATACCAATTCACAAATGGATGATCAAGCACTTGAGTATATACACCTTTTAAGTCCCTTCCCTTTCACCCAACTTTTCAATGCTTGCCCCCTGGCTTTCTAGTCCCAAACTAGGTCAACCTCAAAATAGCTTGTCTAAAAATAGACGTACTAATGAGCTATTAAGCTCAAAAAACGGACTTCGGATGAAAAAGTTATGACCGTTCAGGCCCTGGGGGGGTAAAAACTGACAAACAGGTTTTTCTCCAAATATGAGCTAAGGGGTCTCCTATGAGTCTAATCACCCAAAAATTTCCCAAAAATAGCTTCAAAATTGGCCAAAAAATGAAACCCTAAAATTTGCGATGGGGGTGCACAATCGCGATGGCGTGAGACAATCGCGATGGTCTGGGACCGTCGCGATGGTCTAGGCGAACCGTCGCGATGGTCTGAAGTGCACGGTCGCGATGGTCCAAAAGTGAACAATCGCGATGGCTCCATCAGGCGGACAATCGCGATGGCATAAATGTGAACCGTCGTGATGGCTCGATCAGGCGGACAATCGCGATGGTGTGAAGTGTGAGCCGTCGCGATGGTCTAGCTTGCCACGTGGCACTGTGGGCGCGATGGCGTGAGCTAATCGCGATGGTGTGGGGTCAATCGAACAGTCGCGATGGTCCGCGAACCGTCGCGATGGTCCAAATGAACCGTCGCGATGGCGTGAGACCGTCGCGATGGTCCGGCCGAGCCGTCGCGATGGCGTCAGCCAATCGCGATGGTCCAGGCGCGATGGCTTGAGCCAATCGCGATGGTCCAAAATTCGAGTTGTCGCGATGGTCTGAGGGTACCGTCGCGATGGTCCAACTTGCCACGTGGCACCGTCGGCGCGATGGCGTGAGCCAATCGCGATGGTGTGGGGTCAACTGAACAGTCACGATGGTCTGCGAACCGTCGCGATGGTCCAAATGAACCATCGCGATGGCGTGAGACCGTCGCGCTGGTCCGGCCGAGCCGTCGCGATGGTGTGACAGAATCGCGATGGTTTGAGACCGTCGCGATGGTTTGAGACCGTCGCGATGGTCCACAAAAATGCAATTTTTTGAGATGCAACTATGGATTCCTATACACGCAGGGGTCGCCTACACGGTGGTGAACTCGCCTTCCTCAAAATCCGAACTTTGCAGACCATCGCGATGGTCTGACACAGTCGGAAATTTCTGACAGAAATTGAAAATTTTACCTTTTCCAAGCTTTCCTGATGCATTGGAGCTCTGTACCTGCAAGAAAACTCAAGAAAACAAAAGCACATGCAAGCAAAAAAGCTCTCTCACTCTCTCGCATGCACAAATGAGGGGAAATGAGGAGAATGGGTGGATATGGTGAATTTTTTGATTTTTTTGGAGATGAAGATGATGATGCGGTGATGAAGATGGAGTGTGGGGGAGGTGAAAAACACTAAAAACTAAGTAAAAACAACAACAAAAATTGAAATTTTTACCTTCCAACGCCACTTCTTGCTATACTCTTACCATCACACATTCGTCCTAGACTTGATCCCCGGCAACGGCGCCAAATTTGGTGTTGCTCTAGCACAATGGTGAGAACCACGTTAAGAAGCTCCACCTCCTTAATGTCAATCCGCGGAAGAGATAGGAGTGATATGAAGATCGTGAATGTGAGATGAAGTGAGAGTGAAGGTGAGAAGCATAGAAATGCACACACACATACACACACACTACGAAGAGACAAGCAAGAGACAATGGAAGGTGAGAAATCAACTCTATTACTCAAGAACATTATTACAAGCTCAAAAGAACTCTAACCTCAAACAAGCTAACCTCAAAAATGAGCTCTCTAGCTCTTTTTATAGTTTCTAGACTAGTTTTGACCGGTTTCACATCTAGTGACCGGCATAGTTAAAAATTAGGTCCTAGATGCTATTTGGAAGGATAAACGGTGTCTAAAAATAACGAAAATTGATACGCTTGTTCTACCTAAGCTCCTCAAGCTCGAGGACTCCTCGGCTTGCACAAAATGGAGCGAGAAATTAAGAAAAGGGTTTTTCTATGTTACATATGTTACATTAGTGATAAAAATCATTGTTGGAGGTTTTTTGAAAAGTATTTTTAAAACATGATTCTTTGAAGAAAGATTCGACTGGATCCCTGCTCCGTCGTTACATGCTTCCGCGTCTTCTATGCCTCTGGCTGCTTCCAACATGGGGTTATCAATATAGGTGCTGAGCACAAACGTCGTTTAAGTTCATTGAATGAATTCTCACACTCATCTGTCCATTCAAACTTGGTCAAAAGAGAGTACAATGGCTTGGCTATGATTGCATACATGTGTATGAATCGTGTATAATAACCGCAATGGCCCATAAATGCTTATACTTCTTTCACATTGTTTGGTCTTGGTAGATCGGCAATTACTTTTACTTTTTCTTCATCTGTAGAGCTTTCATTCTTTGACATAATGTGTCCTAGAATTTTGCCTTTTCTGACCATGAAAACACACTTTTCTGGGTTCAGACAGACCTGATATTCTTGACATTTGTCAAATACTTGTCTTAATTCTGGGATATGAGTCTGCCTCATATTTGAATGTGCACATATTTCATCGACAGAAACTTCCAAATTCTTGCGTAAGAATTCCTTAAAAACATGACACATGAGTGGTTGGAAAGTGCCGGGTGCATTCGTTAAGCCAAATGGCATCACACGAAATGCAATTCTACCCATTTTGTGGTAAAATCCGTCTTGTGTTTTTCTTCTGGAGCAATGGCTACTTGATTATAGCCTGAGAATCCATCAAGAAAGCTGTAAACTTCCTTGCCCGCAACTCTTTCCAATAAGTGTTCTGTGATAGGAAGAGGATAACTGTCTCTAATCGTGGCGGCATTAACTTTTTTAAGGTTAATACACACCCCAATTTTCCATTCTTTTTGGGCACAACCACAATGGGGGATACCCATTCGGTATGCTCAATTTCGTAAATAAATCCTGCTTCTATCAAACGATCTATTTCCTCTTTAATCTTCGTAGCGTAGTTATCATTATACGTGTATGGTTTCTGTTTTGTAGGTTTTGCATCTGGAGTCATAGGGATTCTATGGGAACATATATCCGGGTCTACTCCTTTCAAGTCTTTGTAACTCCAAGCAAACACATTTCTATATTCACGCAATAGGGCAACTAACTCTTCTTCTTCTTCATTCCTCAAATCATGCCCAATGTATGTACATTTTTCTTCTTCTCCTTCTATGGCTACTATGATTTTTTTGGTTTTCTCTCGATTATCATATACTTCTCCAACGTCAACTTTTCTGTTAGGCATTCGTACCATTATTCTTCTATCTTCTATTTTGTACTTCGTGAAGTTCTCTGGTACCTCAAACAAAGATTCTTCTTCCTCATACGTGATTTCTTTCTTCTTTCTTCTCTTACCTTCACTTTTGACAGTTACTTGAGTGGTTAACCTCACATCATTCATAATTTCTTCGTGTCTTTGAAGGTGATCTTCTACTTCATATAAATATTCTTCATCTGATGCAAAGGGAGGGTCCATAATAATTGACTCTAGATCAATGGCACTTGCATCCTCGAATGCATCAGTGCTAGGTTCACATTCTTCTATAATTGAATCACACATGATTGGCTCTATTGTGAAGACTGAAATGTCATAACCATCCTCGTCACAGTGGGGTGTCCATTGTTCTTCATTGATGGCTACATCCATTGTTGCTAATATTTCTACCCAACCGTGAGGTTCAAATTCATCGTCTGGAAATACTACAGGTGCGTAAGCTAGGTCTTGAAGAGTTCATGGATGTTGTTCTGAACCTAAAGTTCTGGCTTCTAATTGTTCTTCCTCTTGTTTGGCTACTTTTCACATCCATAGATGATTATCCTCGTGCAACCATGAGGGATCTGACTCCAATGAGTGTACTAATTCCGTTTCTAACTGTCTTATGGATGGTGTTCATATTGGGGGTACATCTTGATGTGAATAGTCTTTAAGATTGACTTTAGTAGTTACTCCTAAATGTTGCAAGTACAAAGAATTAGTTCCCCAATCTTGTACGATTTGCAACTGATGCATGAATGGTCTCCTAAAATCATCTCCTAGGCATGATTTTTCCCAAAATCACAAATGGCAAAAGTATGCTCAAACTCCACACCACAAGTGGTGAGAGATATGCCTTCGAGTAAGCCTAATGGTTTTTCTATATGTCCATCAGCCATTTGTAGCCTCATCTTGGTGGGTCTTAATGCGGGCTTACCCCAACGTTTCCATAAAGTGGTGGTCGCGATGGCTACTCCCGCTCTTGGATCTAAGATGGCTTTGGTGGTGTAGCCCTGATGGGTTATTGGAAGATAAGTGTTACCTTCCTCTCCTTCGCTTACATCTCTGATTCTTTCTACAAGTATCTCTGGTACCTTCTTATGTGATCCTATCTGTGAGGGCATAGCATCAAGCTCAGGGAATTGATTTGCTACGTGTCTCCACAATTCTGGTTTAACCTTCAACAATTCCTCTAGAGTGAGGTGACATTGTACTTTGGTGTTCTTGATCACTTCTATGTTTCTAGGGATTATTGATTCTTCATTCCTCACTATTATCGTGGGTGCTCTCATGCTAATAGACTTGGCTTCCCAAGGTCATGTGAATTGAGGTAATTCTTTCAAAGAATTGGATTCAAAACCTGTGTGTTCACTCAGTTGCTCTTCCTCTACATCATCGTAAATAGAGGGAATGTCTTGGGGAAATTGCTTTTGCAAGTCATCTATTTCTTGAATAGGAGGATAGGTTCCTTGTTCTTTTCTCCACTTCTCTTCTTGTATTTCTCTTAGATATTCTTGTGAATACCTATGTATGGAAGACAGGTTGTCTTCACCCTCTCTATCTGGCACTTGAGATAGGGATGGTGCATTCTTTTCGTGGTTCTCAAAGTCATGCGGGTTCCTATGCAGATTCTTTTTCTCCTTGCTATCTATCAAGTATTCTAACCTCTCCAGTAGTCCTTGAAAGTGTAATTCTGGTTTTGCCATGTTATTCCAATTAAGATAACGAAAGGCTTCAAACATAGTTTGTGCTAATTCTACCATCTTCATGCAAAGTTTAGTTCTCTCAATTTTTAGATCTGCTCTCGGATAGTTCTTACTCATTTTAGCTATCTGGGGTCCTTCTTTTAGTCTAGCCTGATATGCACAAAACATCCTATCTAGGTTTTTTGGTACGGGTTCCGCTAGAACTGATCCTGGTCTCTGAGCTGGGTTCTCTTGATTTGATTCTTGAGAAGTCAATTCTAAGATTTTGGCTCTCGATTCCTTTAAACTTCCTTCCAACTCAGTTATCTTTTTACTCCATTTTCTCTTAATCCTTTCTCTGGAATCTTTCCAAGTAACCGCTAAGAATGAGGGCAAGAAGATGAAGAAGAGAGAAGTCACACAAGAAGAGGAAGAATCTTTGTTTGAGGTCCCCGAGAATTTCAAAAAGTATGAGATAGACGATATGAGAGTCATGATAAGAATGCCTAAACGTGATGCACAAGCAGGAGGGGCCTATTGTTGAAGCTCAAGGTCAAGGACAAAGCATGGAAGCACATCAAGGAAGTGGACACACAAGAAGAAGGAGCAAGTAGGGAGCTCCAAGAATCACATGTCAAATTTTCAGAAGAAATCCCTATAAAAATAGTGATTTTTATCACTAAAAATCATTGTAAATACCATTTTCTATTTTTACAACTCCATTTTGTTCAAGCCAAGGAGTCCATGAGCTTGAGGAGTATTAGATGTATCATACTACCAATTTTCATAATTTTTAGATTCCGTTTGAGCCCCCAAATAAGCCCTAGAACCTAATTTTTAACTAAGCCGGACACTAGGTCTAGACATGGCCAAAACCACTCAAGAACTATAAAAAGGGTTGGAGAGCTCATTTTTGAGGTTAGCTTGTTGTAGATTTCAGCTTTGTAAGAGAGTTCATTTGCAATCGAAGATCTTCCATTGTTCCACTCTTTGCTCTTACCTTGTGCGCGTGTGTGTGTGTATGTGTGTGCATGCTTGTGTGCTTTCACTCACGCACTTGTGCACTTCACTTGCTCTTGGTCTTCATACCGGTCCTCACGTCTCCATGGATTGACATTTATGAGGTGAAACTCCTCACGTTGGTACTTACCATTGTGCTAGAGTGACACCAAATTTGGCGCCGTTGTTGGGGAGAGAGCTTGGAGGACGAGCATGTGACGGTAAGACGTAGAGTAGCAACGTTGGAAGGTAAAAAAAAACACCATTTTCAGTTCAATTTTTGAGTTTTTCTCCTCCTTCATCGTTCATCATCATCACCATCTCCACCCCCTTCATCTTCTCAATTTTTTTTTCATTTTTTAGAGTACATTCACCTCGCTTTTTACTTGTGGTTGTGAGAAAGAGCCTTAGAGAGGGTACGGAGCTGAAACGCTGAAGAAATACACCTCAATATACCCAAAAATTGAGTGAACAACTCTGGACGTGACATAACGTGCGCCAAGTATCGTGAGTGCAATATCGCGGGGAGATTTTGCATCTACAAACACATAGGAGTGACAAAGAGGACTCAAGGTACTCATTGTTGGAACATCAAGCTTACACTATGCTTGAGGTGGATTTGATGTACATCAAAGGCTATCGCGTCGAAAGAATATCCGTTGGAGAGTTCTTTTTCATATGCTTATTTATTGTATTTTTTGAGAATATTTTGATGGCTCATTTACCGTTGTAAAAGCCTTGAGTTGTACACATGTAAAGGTAGAAAGATAGATCCCAAATCCCACTAATTTGTGGTGGTTGAAGTTGCATTCAATCAAGCAATCAATCACCTAAAAGTAGATCAATCAAGATCTTCACTTTTCCTAGATTGTAGGAAAGTGAATTGATTCCCTCCAAGAACCATTCCCACCTTCATTTGAATTCAAATTCAACTTGTAAAAGTCGTGGAACACTCCTAGAGTCTATATAAAGACTTGAAATCACTTGTATATTACATGGAAGCAATATACATACACGTGACCATCATTGTCTTGCTCCTTCAATTTTCTGCATCATCTTCTTCGCCAACAGTAATCTTGCAGAGGCTGCTGCTCTCTCCTCAGAGCTCCAAATTGAAAGCAAGAGGACTCATTGGAAAGGTATTAGTGTGTAGTTTATGCCTGTAAATTTTCAAAGCATTTGGTTCAGCAGATTAGGAGAAATATCAGTTTTTCTACCTCGGGGTCAATCTCTACGTATTCCTGAAAAATAGGAAGTACCATCGGTGAATGTCGCATTCATTCCTATAGCATATTTTGCTTATTCCTTATATTTTTGTGCATTCCATACACTCAACCCTATGTGTATCACTCCCATAAAAGGATTTTTTCTAATTGTAATCACGCTGGTCGCTATGGGCATTTGAAGTTCATTATCTCTTCCATAGATAGTAAGTTTTTTGAGCTAGTCGACCCGCGAACCTATCTGTTTTGTATCGACTCATTCTCCTTGATGCTCCAAGGTACATAGTGTGTTTCTTTGCACTAATAGCATGCCTATAAGGTCTATTTGAGTCTCCATAAGCTCAAGGGCTGGTCTTGTGTCGGTTGGTTTGACCAAACTTCGTCGCCTCGAAATGCACCTTTCTACCTTCAACAAGCTTCTCCAAGTTCTTTCAGTGGTATCAGAGCTAGATCAAGATGGGTGACGGCTTTCCCTCAATGATCGAGAAGCTTGATCGACACAACTACGCAGCTTGGCAAATCAGAATGGAGGCCTACTTGCAAGGTAGAAATCTTTATGGAATTGTAGCAGGTGATGAAGTTATGCCTATTCCAAGATCCAAAGGAGGACCTGCACAAGAGGAGAGAGATAAGCTCACACTTTGGTGCGCAAGGGATGCTCAAGCAAGGTCGTACATACTAAACTCTATCTCTGACTTTCTATTACCACATATTAGAGGATGCAAGACATCTCAAGAGACTTGGGATGCCCTGGAGACTTTCTTTTCTGCTAGTACCAAAGCAAGAAAGAATCATCTTTGGAACGAGTTCAACCAAATGAAGAAGACACCTAAACAAACCATCACAGAGTTTGTTACCAAGGTCAAGGAGGTTGCGGATCAGTTAGCATCCATTGGAGAGCTAATTGAAGAAGAGGTCATCATGAGGCAAATTCTCAACGGCATTCGAAGTGATAAGCAATGGCAATCCTTCACGACGGCTTATGATCTCATCATGGATGTGCAAACTCTAGATTTCAACATCTTTCTTGGACAACTCTTCAATCAAGAAGCCAACAATAGCATAAAGGAAGGTAACTCTTATCATGGAAATTCAACTAGTGCTCTATATGCAGATAAGAAGGATAAGAAGCAGAAAGGCAAGAAGAAGGAAGAAGATGAAGAAGAGACTTCCCAAGCCAACTTCGCAAGCAAGAACAAGTGGAAAGGGAAGAAGAAAGGACCAAAGCAAGACAAAGCCAAAGGTCAGAATGTTCAACCTTGTGCCATATGCGATAAGACCAACCACACCACTCAGAATTGCTGGTTTAATGGGAAGACCCAGAAAGGAAGTGGAAGAGGTGGATATGGCGGCAATAGAGGAAGAGGTGGACACAACTTCAACAATAACAATAGAAGCTATAATAGAAGGGACTACAACAATTATTCAAAAGATCAACCACATGAAGACACATTGCTTCTTATGAATCTCAGCCACAAAGAAGGTAAAGAAGATGATCATTTGTTCTACATAGATTCAGGATGTTCGAATCATGTTGCAGGCAACATTGCTCTTCTATCTGATTTGGAAAGTCCAAAGCATAGACATGAAGTGCAAACAGGGGATGATACAAAGCACAATGTGGAGAAGATTGTTTATGTCAAAGCTTCCAATGGCAGGACAAACATTCTAAGTAAGGTTCTCTATGTACCCACTATCACTAAAAACCTAATAAGTGTAGGCCAAATAGTTGAAAAAGGCTTGCAAGTTAGGTTCACCCAACATGGAGCTTTTGTGGAAGATCCATGTCAAGGCTTCAAGAAGATAGCCCGAGGTGAAAAGCATGGTAGGCTCTTTACTTTTGAAGTAGGAGAAACCAGGAACATAGCTCTATTCAACTTTGGGTCTCAAACCCTAAGTGAGCTTGAAGTGTGGCATAAGAGACTTGCTCATGTGAATGAAAGAACCTTGAAAGATATATGCAGGGATCAAAGTGTTCTAAGACTACCGAACATATCAAAGCAACACATGATCAACAAGTGTGATGCATGTCAGATTGGGAAGGCACAAAGACAACCATTCAACCACAAAGGCTACATCCACAACAACTTATTGGACTTAGTACATACAGATGTATGGGGACCAAGTCAAGAACCTTCATTGGCAGGATCAAGGTATTATGTCTCATTTATTGACGACCATAGTAGATGGACTGTTCTATACTTTATCAAGAGTAAGAATGAAGTATTTGATTGCTTCAAGAAGTATCTTGCACATGTGAGAATCATACAGGTAGATCACTAAAGAAGCTCAGATCTGATGGAGGGGGAGAATACTTCTCCAAAGAGTTTGATGAGTTCTTGCAGGACAAAGGTATCAAAAGGGAAGTGACTACCAGGTACTCTCCTCAACTAAATGGAATTGCACAGAGGAGAAACAAGACATTGGTTGGATCAGCCCGAACAATGCTTGAAGAGAAGAAGTTGCCACATTATCTATGGGCAAAAGCTATTTCAACTGCAGTGTACCTTGTCAATCGACTACCATCCAAATCACTTCAAGGTATGACTCCTTATGAAGCATGGCATGGAAGAAAACCTAATCTTGGACATTGCAAGGTTTTTGGTTGTTTAGCTTATGTTCATGTACCATCACAAATAAGAGGTAAGCTAGATGAAAGGGCAACAAAGGCAATGTTTATTGGATATGATTCAACTCAGATGGGTTACAGGTTCTTCAATCCTTCAACCAAGCAATTCACTACAAGTAGAGATGTTGTGTTTAAAGAACACAGGTCTTGGTATGATGAAGATAAACAAAAGGTAACACTACCATATGATCTTGATTCTGACTCTCATCAATTAGGAAGCAAGCATGATACACAAGTCCAGGATCCAAGAAGTGATACAGATGATGACCAAGATGAAAGAGAAAGGGATTACAAGCTATGGAAGTCAAGAGGCAAAGCAAAGATGCAAGAGGTTGGAGAATGTTCCAAACAAGCACCTAGAAGATCAGCAAGAGAGAAGAAACAACCAGAAAGGTATGGATATGATTCCACATTTGTTACAAAGCATTCAATCTACTTGGCAAAAGACTCTATTTCAGAGGAACCCTCAACCTATGAAGAGGCAAAGGGAAACCCTAATTGGGAAAAGGCCATGAACGAAGAGATAGATGCATTGAAGGAAATGGACACTTGGGATTTGGTTCCAATGTCGCCGAATCAAAAGGTAATTGGTTGCAGATGGGTATATAAAGTTAAAATAAATTCAGATGGATCAGTTTGCAGGTACAAGGCAAGATTAGTTGCCAAAGGATGCTCACAAACTCATGGTATAGACTATGAGGAAACATTCTCACCAGTTGCAAAGATGACTACAATCAGGACATTGATAAGTGTAGCTGCTGCAAGGAATTGGAGACTCCTCCAACTTGACGTGAAAAATGCATTCTTAAATGGTTGGATAAGTGAAGAGGTATACATGTCACAACCATCAGGTTTTGAAAACCCTAATCATCCATCTTATGTTTGCAGACTTAAGAAAGCATTGTATGGATTGAAACAAGCTCCAAGAGCTTGGAATTACAGGTTGGTTACATATCTTCAAGATCAAGGGTTCAAAGCTAGCAACTCAGATCCTTCTCTATTCATCAAAAGGGATCACAATGAGGTTATCTATCTATGTGTATATGTAGATGATATTATTGTGACAGGTGATGATCTAAATGGCATTCAAAGGATCAAGAGACACATGCAAGAGGAGTTCAAAATCAGTGACCTAGGTGAGCTCACATATTTCCTAGGTATGCAGGTGATATACACAGATGAAGGAATGTATTTGACTCAAAGAAGATAGATTCAGGATCTTCTTCTCAAGTTCAAAATGGAGAACACTAAACCTGCAGGTACACCTTTGGAGATGAATCATAAACTAAGTGTTTATGAAGGTGAGAAAATTGAAGACATCAAAGAGTATCAAAGCTTGGTAGGTAGCTTGATATATGCTTCTCACACAAGGGCAGACATCTCATATAGTGTGGGAGTGCTTAGTCAGTTCATGCACTCACCAAGAACACCACACATGGATGCGGCTAAGAGAGTACTTAAGTATCTCAAAGGTACAATCAACGAAGGTATATTCTATCCTTACTCTTCAGATTTGGATATCAAAATCTACTCAGATGCAGATTAGGCAGGAGCTAAGGATGATAGAAAAAGTACATCTGGTTACTTAGCATTTGCAGGTTCAAAGCTAGTGTCATGGAGTTCCAAGAAGCAACCAACAATTGCTTTATCCTCAACTGAAGCAGAGTACAAAGGCTTGACCATAGCAACTCAAGAGGCAATATGGTTAAAAGCATTGTATACAGATTTGGGACTTGTGAGTTCCAAACCTCACATATTTGGAGATAATGTAAGTTCCATGCATCTAGCGGCAAATCCTATTTTCCATGCGAGAACCAAGCACATAGAAGTCCATTATCACTTAATCAGGGAGAAGCTCATGGCAAAGGAGATTGACATTTCTTTTGTTCCAACTGAAAAGCAAGTAGCAGATATGATGACGAAGGCACTTGATGGAATAAAGCTTTGTAGATTCAAAGCTATGGCAGGTATTCAACCTATCAGAGAATGAAGACTCAAGCATACTTTAGCTTGAGGGGGAGCTATTGGAACATCAAGCTTACACTATGCTTGAGGTGGATTTGATCTACATCAAAAGCTATCGTGTTGAAAGAATATCCGTTGGAGAGTTCGTTTTCATATGCTCATTTATTGTATTTTTTGAGAATATTTTGATGGCTCATTTACCGTTGTAAAAGCCTTGCATTGTACACATGTAAAGGTAGAAAGATAGAGCCCAAATCCCACGAATTTGTGGTGGTTGAAGTTGCATTCAATCAAGCAATCAATCACCTAAAAGTAGATCAATCAAGATCTTCACTTTTCCTAGATTGTAGGAAAGTGAACTGATTCCCTCCAACAACCATTCCCACCTTCATTTGAATTCAAATTCAACTTGTAAAAGTCTTGGAACACTCCTAGAGTCTATATAAAGACTTGAAATCACTTGTACATTTCATGGAAGCAATATACATACACTTGTGACCATCATTGTCTTGCTCCTTCAATTTTCTGCATCATCTTCTTCGCCAATAGTAATCTTGCAGAGGCTGCTGCTCTCTCCTCAGAGCTCCAAATTGAGTGCAAGTGGACGCATTGGAAAGGTATCAGTGTCTAATTTATGCCTGTAAATTTTCAAAGCATTTGGTTCAGCAGATTGGGAGAAATCTCAGTTTTTCTGCCTCGAGGTCAAGCTCTACGTATTCTTGAAAAATAGGAAGTACCACCGGTGAATGTCGCATTCATTCCTATAGCATATTTTGCTTATTCCTTATATTTTTGTGCATTCCATACACTCAACCCTATGTGTATCACTCCCATAAAAGGATTTTTTCTAATTGTAATCACGCTGGTCGCTTATGGCATTTGAAGTTCATTGTCTCTTCCATAGATAGTAAGTTTTTTGAGCTAGTCGATCCGTGAACCTATCTGTTTTGTATCGACTCATTCTCCTTGATGCTCCAAGGTACATAGTGTGTTTCACGCTGGTCGCTTTGGGCATTTGAAGTTCATTGTCTCTTCCATAGATAGTAAGTTTTTTGAGCTAGTCGATCCGTGAACCTATCTGTTTTGTATCGACTCATTCTCCTTGATGCTCCAAGGTACATAGTGTGTTTCTTTGCACTAATAGCATGCCTATAAGGTCTATTTGAGTCTCCATAAGCTCAAGGGCTGGTCTTGTGCCGGTTGGCTTGACCAAACTTCGTCGCCTCGAAACGACCTTTCTACCTTCGACAAGCTTCTCCAAGTTCTTTCACTCATATTTGCAAAAATTTTTGAATTTGGACTCCAAAAAATCCAAGTATCGTGTTCTCCTGCAGTTGAAGTATTGCGATACCTAGATATCATGAAACTCTTGTGGTTGAGTATCGCGATACTTGCAGTGGTCACATATCGAGTATCGTGTATCGCTGAGAAACATTCACGATACCAGACAAATATCGTGTATCATATATCGTGAACTTCTGATCGTGATACCTATCGTGTATCGTGTATCATGGAGTTAACTTTCGTGATACCTGGTCGATATCGAGTATCGCCAGAAAATTTCTCACGATATTGGTCACGTATCGAGTATCGTAGAGATCTGAAAATGATACTTTGCGAATATCGAATATCATGGGAATTCCAAGTATCGTGTATCGTGATTTTTTCGGGATACCTACCCAATATCGTGTATCGTGGGATTCCTCTTGGCGATACCTGTGCAATATCAAATATCGTGAGGCTCCTTCCATGATACTTGCTGGATATCGAGTATCGTGATCTATCTAGTTGGTCGAATATCGTATATTGTGACTTTTCCAGTGTGTCAAGTGTCGTGTATCGCTTAGTTGAGATATCGTGTATCGTGGCAAGGCAAGTATCGTGTATCGTCTGCTTCCAAGTATCGCGATACTTGATAAGTATCGTGTATCGCCCGTTTTGAAGCATTTCCTGAGAGGTCCTGTTTCCCTGTTTTAACCCCCAGAACCTTGAACTGGCATAAATTTCTCACACGAAATCCGTTTGCTGTGATTTTGAGTTTTTTGGAAAGCTCGTGGGGAGTACAACAAAAACTTCCACTGGTTATGGTAAAATTAATAGCAGGATTATTAGATAAGGTATTTTGATGTTGACCCTTAGGTAGGACTAGGAAGGAAGGGGTTCCACAAGATTTTGAGCAGTTCAAAGGACATTTGTGGACTTGTAGACAAGGCTTATGAACCTAAGATCAAGTAGACAATTAGGAAGAGATAGATAAAGTACCAAATCACTTGAAACTAAGGTCAACTACACAACCAAGTCAAGGACTCACAACTCAGGGGTTAACACTACGTGCTGAGTTCATAGACAATAAAAAATGTCACTTAATTGGGAGAGACTCTTGGCTCCTGAAGACATACATAGATCCATACCTAGGGAAGGCCTTATGTCTACAATGGAAGGGGAATATAGGACGTCTCTTCAATACATGTCCACCAACTTGCAAGGAATACCCATCTACCTCGATGGCCTAAACAAGTCAATAGCAAGAATGATAAACACTACAGAATTTGAAATAGTTCCAAGACCGGTTGTCAACTATGAAGGTGGAGTTTATAAGGACAAGATGGGTCAGATATATGTAGTAACCGAAAACCTTGATCGGATTAATGAAAGAGGAGAGTTAGCTCGAGATCAGGCAACTACCTCACAAAACCCATTTGAGACCCAGCAAAGAACAGAAAATGTGATGTTAGGACAAACGAGCCAAGGTAGTATACCCAATGGGCCACATGAGCAATTCACCATGCCAGGAATTAACCCCCACGGCCCCCATTAGCTAGAGAATGGGAAATATGAATAGACCTACATTTAGGACAGAACTGCCCCAAGGTGTCCCCATCGTAATTCGACCCCGAGAGCCCGACAAAAGATTGAGACCAATCCAATTGGACAAATGTATGCGAAATTGTTACGATGGCACAGGAGAGCCCTATGACCACATTGCAGAATTCAAGCAGGTGTTGCGAGCGGAGCAAGTGGATGACTTTCTCATGCAATATGAATCCTTTGGGCTAACGCTCACGGGGATAGCCTTAACCTGGTTTCAATCCTTGGATCCAAGCTGCTTTGAACATATTGAACAATTCTTCCAAGAACTTATTTGGGAGTTCACTAAGCGAGGGATCAAGCACAATTCGTCATCCTTACTACATAGTTTCAAACAAGCTCCTAACAAGACAGTAAAAAATGAAGCACGAAGATTTAATCAGTATGTATCCCGATGCACCATGACAGAGAGACCTTCTCAGCAAAAAATGATATTCCTAATTTTAGAAGGTCTAACCAATGGAACATTGAGAATGTTAGTATACGTAAAATGGCTGCAAACTCTGAGTGAGTGTCTTCAAGAATGCATAGATTTGGAAGACAACTTAGTTGAGGATCTCAAAATCACACAAGATCCTACCAGAATAGAGAATATAAGGAGCAATGAAACTTTTAGTTCGAGTTATGTGGAGGAGGTGACAGAGTCAGTGGCCAAGAAATTAGGGGTACAAGGACAAAGGAACTACCAAAACTCTTCCTTGAGAGGGCCAATGTTAGGAAGTTGCACACTTTGCGGAGGGGATCATCTATCTCATGTCTGCAACAGAGAAGCATTAGGGTTATCACAACCTTACCGTATGATAGACAACCAAATCAAGCGCCTAACATGTACTCTTATAGTGAGAAAAGTACATCAACTACAACACCGGAAAATATCCAATGAATAGACAGCCACAAACATTTGAACCACCCCAATGTAGACCATACTGGTACCCTCCTAGAGAACAAGGTAGAGAAGTTCCTAAGTACAGCCCATGTCCAGAACCACGAGGAGCAGCTAGACCATATGAACATGGAGGATATAGCCAACTTCAACCTATATATACCAAGACAACAACCACCCCACACACTAGCTCCGATACAAGGGCAGAACCTCACAATACAAGTCGTTTGTCTTGAGTGTGGCAAAGAACAGCTCCTAAGAGATTGTCCCGGACATCCCTCTAGTGCACCAAAGGTTACACCCGTTAATGTAGTAGGCCTAGCAAGGGATTCAAGTTCCAGTAGTGATAATGTGGCTCCTATAAATGCAGTTACCAGGGCACAAACCTTACAAAAAGCTAAACTAGCTTAGCAATCAGAGCCAAGTGAATCAGGAGAGCCTAGTAAGAGGAAAACAAGAACCTAGAAGGATACTAGAGAGAAGGCCAATCTTAAGTGGACCAAAAAGTTATTTGAACTAGAAGAAAGCCTGAAAGATGCAAAAACAAAAATAGAAGATATTGCCTCTCAAAGCCCCTTGCAAGTCAAAACTCCATCCACACCACCTCATCCCCACCCACCCACCAGTGTAAATAGACCACCACGATCAGGGTTTGTTCTTGCAGATCCAACCCCAGAAGACTTGGACATGATGTTCAAGGCATACCAGGCTCGACTTCAAGAAGGGCCAACACCTGCAAACCTAGACAAGAGTTACCCTAGAGCGGATTTAGAGATTGAACGAACAAAAATATGCATAAAAATGGTGGAACTAGCTCAAGCTATGTTCGAGGCCAATCAATCATTCAATCAGACGAATGCTATTACACCGGGTTTGCACTTCCAGGGCTTACTAGATAGATTAGAGCAGTTGGTAACTAAACCACAGGTTTCTTTACCCCCACAGACTCAATGAACTATTGAAAGAGAAAGCTCATCACCAAAGAAGGTTTATGTTCTTGACTCCATAGATGATGGAGAACCTCTTTCAATTCAACAGCACACTCAAAAGTTCTTGCGGGAAATACAAGAAGAAAAATGGACCAAGGAGAAGGATGTTCCCCCTCCTATTCTTGAGATTGATGATCTTCATGACCAGTTTCCCCAAGACATCCCGTTTGTCTATGGAGACCAAACAGAGCAACAAGAAGATGAACGATTAGATTTTGAATCTAATTCTTTACAAGAGTTGCCACAATTCATAGGCCCATGGCAATTTGAATCTCTCCAGATCAGAGCTCCCACGATAGTGATAAAAAATGAAGATTCGGTGATTCCAAGAAACACTGACGTCGTGAAGAACACTAAGGTTCACTGTCATTTTACGATAGAGGAGCTGCTCAAAGGCCGGCAACGACACCAAAATTTGGTGTAGCTCAAGTGTAAGCACCACCTCCTTTACTTCTCAATCTGCGGAGACGTGAGGACTAGTATGAAGACCACAAGCAAGTGAAGGCACAAGTGCATGAGTGAAAGCACACAAACATGCACACACATACACACACACACACAAGGTAAGATCAAAGAGAGGAACAATGGAAAGCTTTGATTGCAAAAGAGGTCTCTTAGAAAAGCTCTATCTCTAACAAGCTAACCTCAAAAATGAGATCTCTAGCTCTTTTTATAGTTTTTTTACTAGTTTTGGCCCTGTCCAGACCTAGTGTCCGGCCTAGTTAAAAATTAGGTTCCAGGGCTTATTTGAGGGCTCAAATGAAGTCTAAAAATTATGAAAATTCGTAGAATGATACTTCTAATACTCCTCAAGCTCAAGGACTCCTCCGCTTGAACAAAATGATGTTACAAAAATAGAAAATGGTATTTACAATGGTTTTTAGTGATGAAAATCACTATTTTTATAGGGATTTCTTCTGAAAATTTGACATAAACTTCTTGGAGATCCCTACTTGCTCCTTCTTGGGTGTTCACCTCTTTGATGTGCTCTTGTGCTTTGTCCTTGACCTTCAGCTTCAACAGCTACCTCTTTTTATACGTGGAAAGTCTAGTGCTGGTCCTAATGAGGCAACATCTCAACCATTGCAGGTTTCATGTGATGATGTAGATCATTCCGTTTCTGATGTAGATTTACATGATGCACTTGTTGATGAGAGAGCTGATATTGAGCAGGCAAAAACTATGCCAAAATGGTTGGTGCAGACTTTGGGTGATAGTAAACTAGATGCATCTCTATCATATCGTACTCGTTCAGGCTCTCATGGTGCCTCTTTTGCATTAGATTGCTATGCTATGGCTTCCTCTAGTCTCTGTGATGAGACTGAACCTGTTTTGTTTTGATGAAGCACAAAATTCTAAACATTTGATGGCTGCAATGCAATCTGTTAATGCTATCATGAAAAATGGTACTTGGTCTTTATGTGACTTGCCTCCTGGTAAGAAGGCCATTGGCACTAAGTGGGTATACAAGCTCAAGCGTAAACCTAGTGGAAGAGTTTATAGGCATAAGGCTAGGCTTGTTGCAAAGGGTTATGCACAGGAAAGAGGCATTGATTTTGATGAAACCTTTGCTCCTACTTGCCGAATGACTATTGTTTGTAGCATTTGTGTACTTACAGCTCATCATGGTTGGAATGTACATCCATTGGACATTAAAATAGCATTTCTGAATGGTGACATACATAAAGAAGTGTATGTTTTTCACCCCATGGATTTGTGCAAAAAGGGCATGAAAACCAGGTGTGCATGTTAAGGAAGGTATTATATGGTTTAAAGCAAGCACCACATGCTTGGTATGAAAAGATACATGCCTATCTGATTGCACATGGTTTTGAGAATAGTCCAAATGAAAGAACCTTATACATTAAGCGTGCTAATGATGTGCTTCTGATCATTGTGGTGTATGTTGATGACATGCTATGCACTACTCCTCATGACACACATATTACTGATTTGCATGCCTCATTTGAGATGTCTGATTTGGGGCATTTGCATCACTCTTTGGGCATTCAGTTTATGCAAGTTGATGGTGGAATGGCTTTGAGTCAAACGAAATATATTGACACATTATTGCAGCGTTTTGGCCTTGAATATTGTAAGCCTCTTGCCATTCCTATGGAGACAGGTGTATGATTGAGTCTTCATGATGCTGGAGATGCATTTGATGTTGTTCTCTATCAGTAGGTTGTTGGATGCTTGATTTATTTATGCATTACTCGGCAAGATATTCACTTTGTTGTCTCACCGATGAGCAGGTTTATGCTATGCCCACATCTCAAGCATTAGCAGGCAGTTAAGCGCATCTTTCGTTACTTGAGTGGTACCCAACTACTTGGGTTGTTTTATCCCAAGGGCGGTTCATTACCGCCAGGTTTGCATGCTTTTTCAGACTTTGATTGGGCTGGTTGCTATGACACTCGTGTGTCCATTAGTGGTTTTTGCTTCATGCTTGGTAGCTCATGCATATCTTAGCTCAGCAAGAAGCAGCCTACTGTGGCCACTTCCAGTTGTGAAGCTGAGTATAGGGCAACTTTCATAGCGATTGTTGAGTGTGTGTGGCTCAGATGCCTTATGGCTAATTTGGGTGTTGGTCAGTCTTGTGCCACCACCATCTTCACTGATAGTCAAAGCGCATTGGCAGTTGCGAGGAACCTGGTGTTCCATGCTCGCACTAAGCACATTGAGGTGCATTATCATTATGTCAAGGAGAGGTTCTCTGCAGGGGAGATCAGCTTGGCATATGTGCCCACACAGGAGAACATAGTAGACCTTTTCACAAAGGCTCTACCTAGGGAGAAGTTTGAAGATTTTTGCAAAGCTTTGGGCTTAGTTCCTTTTGTGGATTGATTCCACCTAGCTTGGCACTTCCTTATACATGAGTGCAAGCTCCTTGTTCACCGCATCACTCCCAGGGGGGGATTTGTTGATATATTTACGTAGTGATGTGTATGAACACTCTAGGATTGTCGGGGCACTTTTTTCCCTCTTTAGGAGGTTTTTTCCCCCCGGCTTGTATATATGCCTATTGCCCTAACGGGCTACTTATCTTTGTACATTCTAGTGGTAATACATTCAGTCTAGTGTGTTGTGCCCCAAGCTTCTCCTTCTTCCTTGTGTTGTTCACGTGCTTCTATAGATAGAAACTCCAACAAACTTATCCTCAACAAGCAACATACAGAATACATCACTGCTTTTAGCCATGGCCATTGACTAAAATAGACTGATGCAAAAAAATGACTATATCTCAAAAAAATGGACAAGACTACCTTGTCAAGATCTGCTAAACCTATGATAGACTTCGAGGCACTTATACTGGTGAGCCAAAACCTATATATATCATTGGCACAAAAAGAGAAACTTGCTTGCACAAGTGCTAGAATAGTACATTCAGAGGTTGAATCAAGCTCAATTTGCGATCTCAATACCATAAAGCAAATCGCTTTTGAACTCCTAATCACCCTAAGTATGCTCACCAATTTTTGTGCGATTTCGGGACTATGGCCGAAGGGGTGTTGATGATGCCCTAGATGAAGCAATGACCTACACTAATACCAATTGTTGGAGTTTGAGGTTTGCAGAAGCAGGTGAACATCACAAGGAAGAGGAAGAATCTTGGGGCACAACACACAATTTTGAATGTATTACCAAGAGAATGTACAAAGATAAGTATCATGTTAGGGTAATAGGCATATATACAAGCTGGGGAAAAAAACCTCCTAAAGAGGGACAAAAGTGCCCCAAGGGTCCTAGTGTGTTCACACACATCAGTACCTAAATATATATACTAATACAACCTTCACAGACATGTTTACAAGGTTCTAGAGATGAATGATACCATTTCAAATTTCTGCACACATAGAGAACTAGCAAATCTTAGATGACCAAAGCATGCATGCCAAAGCTTTGGATCTGAGATAGCTTGAGAATCTGGAACTGCACATGTTGCATCATTCACAAATTTTGCGTAAGTTATGAGCTTATACAACCCATGACATGAAATGTGAGAAGCAATAATAACATCACCATTTGAGAGATCATGAGTTGTACATGTTATCAACAAATTTGACAACCATGCCAATCGTGGCTAATGCTAAAATTGACAATGGATTTTTCTTGATCCCTAGTACATATAAAGCATTTGAGAATGTGAAAGAACTACCATTAATAGTAGTCAGAACGATCTTAACGACTCCCATGCAGGATAATGTTAGCACATGTGATAGTATTCCGTGTAGGGGTAAGCTCAAGTGACCTCAAGAAGTTGTGCTATGAGGTAATATGT
This sequence comes from Ceratopteris richardii, assembly GCA_020310875.1. NCBI lineage: Eukaryota > Viridiplantae > Streptophyta > Polypodiopsida > Polypodiales > Pteridaceae > Ceratopteris > Ceratopteris richardii. The sequence goes on from CM035427.1 coordinate 35,875,258, forward strand.
TTGGTTGCCCCACTATCAAAGTACCAGACATCTAAGTCTACTATAGACATACACTACTCATGAGAACATGGATCATAGCTACATACATTAGGAAATTCCAATTATTCATTCTAAACAAGATTAGTAGACTCTGTTTTAGGTGTAGATGCCTCTGCAATAAAACTATTTGTGCATTTCGGTTTTCTTCTCATCTTTTTCTTTCTACTTTGACTATGCAGCATTAGCATATTTGTGTTGACAAGTAGATGTCCATTTATGGTTGCCCTTCTGACTAGCTAGGAAAACTTGATCTACAACACATATAATGGAATTGTTCTGCCTGGACTGATCTTTGTGCAACAAAACAGAGACTAAATCATCAAATATTACGGCATTTGGATTTCCTTTCATCATCAATCGAAGAGTAGAAGCAAAACTTTGATCTGAACGTGGAAGACCATTAAGAATAGCCTGCATAAGTGAACTACCTGGCAAGATTTCGTTAGTAAAAATCAATTGCTCCTTCAAATCTTTGATCTGTGTCAAACAAATATCCATAGAATCTCCTTCATTCATATGCTCACTCTCCAACTATTTTCAAATTTAAGCAACATGAGCCTGATTTCTTGGATGGTATAAAGTGATGACTGTATCCCAAGCATCCTTTACTATTTTGTAGGAGTGAATGTGAGGGATTATGGCATGTTTGATAGACAAAGCTATGAATGCATGTGCCTAAGCATCTCTACCATCCCAACAAAGTTGCCCTATAGTAGGTGCAAAAGGAACCATAACACAAACAAGAATTTGAAGATCATCATCTTCAACACCATCTACATCACCTTTAATAACTGTATTTGCACATGTAGTAGGATTTTTTCAACATCGTGCAAAATATTACATGTAGTAGGATTTTTTCAACATCGTGCAAAATATTCCATAGTAATTTGCTATCAATACATGACACAATATATATGCCCATAATGGGTAATTAGTATCATCCAACCTATCCTCAACAACCAACATATGAAATATATCATTACTATCAGCCATGGCCACTGAAGGGCTTTGGTGTGCAGAACAAGAGGAGGAAGGAGGAGATGGAGGGAGAGAGAAGAGAGGAACGATGCGCGGATATGCGTGGGAGCCTCGAAACCCACATAATGATCTCTCTTGAGGCAATGCTCTATATATGATGTATATATATGAAGATGGGGGTAAGGTCACATGACCCTTACATCCCCAGCAATCTCCCACTTAAGGGTCAATGTGACCATAAGTGGTAACATATACAAAGAATGATGTAGGACTATACAATAATGTACAGGAAGAGTCCGGATCTCTACCCATACTGATCAGCCTACACCAACTGCCTCGAACAAGGTGTATCCATGCACCTCAAACTGCTCTAGACTCATATCGACAAGAGTCGAGCTCATATCTGACTGATGCAAGAACTGATGAAGTTCCTCCAAAGCTCCCACTTGCTCTATGCCTACGTCAATCATCGAACGACTGACAACTCCAAGTGCAAATGCTCCAATAGCAATTGCAATGTCTGGTCTCGAGCATAACAACTCGTATATCAAACTCCCGAACGCTGACGAAACATGTGCTATCCTTGCGTATGTCAGCCATGCCTATATCCAAGGCATCCAAAGCACCATCATCAAGACCAACATGTCCTGACATATCTATGTCAACATCTGGCATGAGCGAATCCAAGAATGACTGCATGATCGCTGACTCATCAACATCTAAATCAGTCATGCTCGCAACCAAGGATGTATCTGGCTGTGCATCCTGAGAGCTAATATTCTCTACCATACACTGTGTACCATAAGAGCTATCATGCTCTACCACACCAAGTGTATGATCATGCTCCACATGAGCTAACTGCACAACATCAACACCAAGGTCAAACTGATGATCAAACTCTAACTGAGTATCATCACAATGCTCTACGTGAACATCCACATCATGCTCTAAAGCATCCAACTGATCATCCAAAGTGTGCTCTACATGAGCATCCATATGATCAACAAATTCATGCTCAACATAAGCATCATAAGCATCATAAGCATCTATATCATGCTCTACATATGCATCCATCTGAGCATCTGAATCATGCCATACATGTGCATCAAGAATGTCAATAGACCTACCTGTAGGTAGATAAAATGAGAAATGACGAGTCTCATATCGCACATAAGGCTGAACTCCCACTGAGACGAGACTGTCTCTCACATGAAGTACCTGCAGTGGATACCTGTGCCCAATCCTAGCACCTCTGACAAGCATAAGCTGTCCCAACTGCAACTGAAAATGATGCTCACCAAGGAATGCATAACATGTGCTCTCCTGTAACTGGCTAACTGAAATCAAGCTCATAGGGAATGAAGACACATAGCGTACATGTCTGAGCATAAGTGATGCTCCACTAGGTAGCATAAGGCATACATCTCCTGCACCCTCAATGTCATATGCCATACCATCAAGCATGTGCACACATCCATGACTCTCACCTGAGAATCGACAAAACCACTCACGATGTGGAGTAACATGAAAACTGTCTAATGCATCAAGCAACGAAGCCATATGTGTGCTATCTAATGAGCAAGAGGAATCATGAGATGAACCATAGGAGAAAGTGATATCACCATCATTGGCATAATCAACTGCCATAGACTCTCCTGAAATCACTACCTGACCTGCATCACGTGCATATCTCTGACGTCGTCGTCGCATCCGCCTGAAGCAACGTCGTCAAATATGGCCCTCATGACCACAATGCCAACATCGAAGTCGTCGATGTGATCTATGTCTCTCATGAGTCAATGGACTCTCATACATATCATGTAGTCTCTGCCATAATGCACTACTCGTCTCCTCATACATAACAGACTCATATATAGAATCCACAAGCTGTAATCAGATAGTGGAGTTGACCAATGCATCCATATCCATCCATACATGGTCGGGCATGTCACAAGGCCTCTGTGCATCTCTATGCACATACATGTGTAACCCTGCACGAACCAATGTATGCCACATCTGAGCTTTCCATCTCGGAAAGTCAGTACCATCGAATCGAGAAGACACCATGCTGGCAATCCAAGACTAGCAATGTAATAAGAGACTTGAACAATGCTCTATCCTCAATAGGATCACACATGCATATCCATATGCATAACTCACATCACATATGTCTCTGTGGAGAAGAAAACCATGTGAACCACCTGTCACATAACCATGCATCTAGCATGCACATAAAACCATGAGCATAAGCCTGCTCACCAAGTCTCCAAAGTGACCAAATAGATGTGAAAGGATCCTAGGAAAATTTTGATAAAGTATCCCCTATAAACTGACCAATCAAACAAGATAACCAATAACCAAAGAACAATAAGTAACCTGTCACCACCTGTCACTGCTCCAAGCAAGGATAATGGCAACTACATATGCCAAAAAATTGATACCAATACATGCCAATATAATGGCAATACAACTCCCACTGAAGAATAAATCCTACAAGATGGTCCAACCTGTCACAAATAATCTGTGACCAAGTCCAAGTGAATGGAGATAGACAATGATCCAAAGCTATCGCATAAGCTTCAAGATCCACTAGAGCTCCTTTCTAGCATTAAAGCTGATGAAATTTCGGCAGCATCTCCTCTGTAAAATGGACTCTAGAACCAAAATAACCATGTGGGAATCACCATCCACATGTGCCAAGAATCACACTGGCAAATAGATATCAATCAATGACCAAAGGCTAATAACGGTGACAAACGAATGTGTAACTGAGGCTCCAATCTGGATCATGTACTTGCAAAGAAAACAAAAGATACAAGTACCAAACAAGATCCAAAATCAACTCTCATAAAAGTATGTGCAACCGGCAAGTAAATCCATAACCAAGTGGCATAAGCAAGCTATAAACCACAATGCCACTATACATCCATGATCAAACTCATGATGACATAAAATTCAAAGAAGAGTATACCACAATGTCATCTTACATGCCAAACACGTGACAAGATCATGCTCTACTCTCATATGGAGGAGCTACCACAGTGATCATACATGTACAATGCCTTGAAGCTCTAAAAATAAGAGCTTGCACACCAAAAATTCTCTCTCGAAGAAGTTCCAAAGCAAATTCAACCTCCAAGTGCAATTAGTGAAGATGTGCTGCTCTGTGTTTTGCTATTTCAGAGGTGATAACCTCTGAATCTGAACTTTTGGTCTTCAGCAAACTTCAAGATCTGAGTCTTGCTACGTAATGAGATAAAGAACACCTCAATCGGAGGTGTGTAGCTCAAGATATGCTCAAAACAAGCACCTGCTGTCAATTTCACTTTCACTTGCAACAGTACTGCTCTGTATTCTGCACTTTCGGCAACCTAAAACTCAGAATCTGGATCTAAGTTCTTCTACAAAGTTGTAGCTATCTTCTCAAGCTACGCACAACAAGTTGAATCATTGAATTCCGAGCTGTAGAACTCAAGTTATGACTCAAAACCGACCTGCTGTCCTACTCAAGGTAGATTCGCCTTCTATAATACTCTACGTTTTTCGAATTTTCGGCACTTCAGAAGTCCGAACCAGGTTTTGCGCCCTTCTGTGAAGTTGTAGCTCTCTGTGTTAGCTACGCACAAGACTTTAAAACACATCAATCCGAGCTTTGTAGCTCAAGTTATGACCGAAATACTGAACAGCTGTCAAGAGATGCCGACCTGCACTTCTACCTCTTCTCACCTAAGCTTCCATTAAAGCTTCTTGCACACAAGCCTTCAACATGCTCTGATACCAATGAAGGGCTTTGGTGTGCAGAACAAGAGGAGGAAGGAGTCCGAACCAGGTTCTGCGCCCTTCTGTGAAGTTGTAGCTCTCTGTGTTAGCTACGCACAAGACTTTAAAACGCATCAATCCGAGCTTTGTAGCTCAAGTTATGACCGAAATACTGAACAGCTGTCAAGAGATGCCGACCTGCACTTCTACCTCTTCTCACCTAAGCTTCCATTAAAGCTTCTTGCACACAAGCCTTCAACATGCTCTGATACCAATGAAGGGCTTTGGTGTGCAGAACAAGAGGAGGAAGGAGGAGATGGAGGGAGAGAGAAGAGAGGAACGACGCGCGGATATGCGTGGGAGCCTCGAAACCCACATAATGATCTCTCTTGAGGCAATGCTCTATATATGATGTATATATATGAAGATGGGGGTAAGGTCACATGACCCTTACATCCCCAACAGCCACTGACTAAATACCTTGATGTAGAAAAATGATTGTATCTCAAAAAGTTGAAGAGAACCACCATGTCGAGCTTTGGTAAGCCTCTAGAAGATTTTAAGATGTTGGTATTGGAAAATGGATCTTGTTTATGTGTTTGGCACAAAAAGATGAAATTGCATGCATATGCTCTATGATAGTGTGTTCAAAGGCCAAAAGGATCCCATATCAAATTTTGATGCCACATAGCGAGGTAGTTTTGAGCTCCTAATTTCCTTGAGTATGCTCATTAGTTTTCTTGCGATCCTGACTATGATCGAACGGGTGTTGATGACACTCTAGATTAAGTGATGACCTACTTTGATACCAATAGTTGGAGTTTGAGGTCTACGGAAGCACACAAACAACACAAGGAAGAAGAAGAAGCTTGAAGCACAACATAAGATTAAATGAATTACCAAGTGAATATACAAAGATAAGTAACTTGATAGGGTTATATGCATATCTACAAGCAAGGGGGAAAATGGTACCCTAGTGATCCTAAGTGTATTCACACACATCACTAGAAAAATATATCAATACTTATGAGTCTATTCTTGGGCAACAATTTATAGTTGAAATGAGGATGGAAACAAAGACAATGAATGATGGATCGGCTTATGCATGAACTCACCAAAGATCTGGTGTGCAATCTTTACAAGTAATGACGATTTGTCCAAACCATGGAAGAAATAGAAAAAACTTGAGACATAACCATATAAGCTCTTATGATCAAGCATGCGGTGGCTATGCATAGGTATTTTGACCAAAACTTTTGCTAGGATCCATTTTTGACTGGGAAAACAATGGAATGTGGTTTGATGTCTCATAAGACCCTCTACATAGTTGAGAATTTTTTTGTTTATTCGTCTATGTTCATATTAAGATATCCTCAAAAAGAAAATGTTTCAAACAAATTCAAAACAAATCTACGAAAAACATTATAGAAAATTAGGCCTGAAGTCACTTGAAGAACAAATTGAAATTATGATTGAATCCTCAAGCACTTTTACTATCTTAAAAGAGGTTGATTAAGCTCTCTAGGAAGGAAAGAGATCTAAGATTGTAATGCTCAATTCCATTGATGAATATGTAGTAATTGCTAGATATCTAAAAGAGCATGAAGTGAGAGTTGAAGCAAAATATAAGCTTATGGATAAAATGTTAAACCCATGGCTCAATGACTAATGAGAGAAAGTTACAAAATGTTTAAAAGAGTGTCAGATGACCCTATACTGAGAAATTGAGATTTGATAAGGCATCAATTTAATCAAAGAGAAAGATAAGCATCAATTTAATCAAAGAGAAAGAGAATCTCATTGAAGTTATTAGAAGGCATAGAAAGATTTTTTCTCTTTTCCCACAAGAAATAGGTTGTGCAGATCCAAAAAAAGTTCCTCCCATGATTATATTTACTATGCCTCATATTTCGTGGAATTTATGACCAATTCCAATGCCTCAAGCTCATTTTCTTGAGTCAATGCAACTATTGAAGGAGAAGATATCTATGCAAACTATTGAAGGAGAAGATATTATAGGACCTATCATAGATGAGCTTGTTGAAGCTTTTGTTGGGCATTCATTTACACCATGGGTGATCTACACTCAATTTATGATCAATTTTAGTTAGCTCCTGAGAGCTGAGATATCACAACTATGAAGACTCCACTAGGCCTTGTACGCATGTGTACTTTGTTGCAGGGAGCAACAAATTTTGTGGCTCATATTATGAATGCTTTGAATCTAGTCTTACCTAACTTCATACCTATTGGTGTTTGAGATTTGCAGAAGCACACAAACAATAGAAGGAAGAAGAGGAAGCTTGGAGCACAACACAACACTAAATGGATTACCAATGAATGTACAAAAATAACCCATTTGTTACAGTTATAGGCATATATACAAACCAGGGGAAAAACCTCCTAAATAGTGAAAAAGTGTCCCAAAAATCCTAAGTGTGTTGAGACATCACTATTGAAATATATCAACAAATCCCCCCTAAGAGTGACGTGATGAATAAGGAGTAGGCACTCATGTATAAGGAAGTGCCAAGATATGTGGAAAGAGATCAATCCACAAAAGGAAGTAAGACCAAAGCTTTGCGCAACCTTCAAACTTCTCTTTGGGTAGAGCCTTTGTGAAAAGGTCTACAACATTATAATATGTGGGCACATATGCCAAATTGATCTCTCTACTAGAAAACATGTCACTCACCTAATGATATTGCACTTGAATGTGCTTTGCGTGAGCATGGAACATAGGGTTCCTTGCAACCGCCAATGCACTCTAACTATCAATGAAGATGGTGGTGGTAGAAAACCAACACCCAAATCAATCAAAAGATGTTTGAGCCACAAAAACTCAACACTCATTATCAAAGTTGCCTTATACTCAACCTCACAACTAGAAGTGGCCACAATAGGTTGCTTCTTGGTCAACCAAGATATGCATGAGCTACCAAACATGAAGCAAAAACCACTAGTGGAAACATGATTGTCATAGAAACTAGCCCCATTAGAGTCAAAACATGCATGTAAATATGGCAATAGCGATCCTCCCTTGGGATAAAACAATTCAAGTATTTGGATACCACTCAAGTAGCAAAAGATGCACTTAATTTCCTGCCAATGCTTGACACTTGGGAAATGCATAAACCTCATCATTTGAGATATAACAAAGTTTTAGGCTGAGTTATGCATAAGTAAATCAAGCATTGAACAACCTGTTGATAGAGAACAACATTAAATGCATCTCCAACATCATGAAGACTCAACTATTGACTTGTTTCCATAGCAATGGCAATAGGTTTGCAATCTTCAAGGCCAAAGTGTTGCAATAATGTGTCAATATATGTTTTTTGACACAAAGCTATTCCCCTATCAATGTGAAGAAATTCAATGCCCAAATAATAATTCAAAAGACCCAAATATGACCTCTCAAAAGAGGCATGCAAATCAACCGTAAATTTAACAATATGCTTCTCATTAGGACCAATTAGTAGCATGTCATCAACATCCACAACAATGATCAAAATAAAATTATCTACACGCTTAAGATATAAGGTGCTCGTAGTTGGACTATTTTCCAAACCATGTGCAATCAAGTAGGAGTTCCTCATACCAAGAGATGCTTGCTTCCAACCATATAATGACTTTTTCAGCTTGCACACTTTGTTTGCATGCCTTTTTTGCACAAAACCACAAGGCTAAAATACATACACTTCTTCATGTAATTCACCATTCATAAATACATCTTTAATGTTCAAATGATGTACATTCCAACCATGATGAGCTGCAAGTGGACATATGCTATGAATGGTGGTCATTTGGCATGTGGTTGCAAAGGTCTTATCAAAGTCAATGTTGATATATTTAGGTAGTGATGTGTGTGAACACACTAGGACCACCAAAGCACTTTTTTCCCTCTTTAGGAGGTTTTTTTCCCCCAGCTTGTATATAATGGATCACTTATCTTTGTACATTCTCGTGGTAATACATTCAGTATTGTGTGTTGTGCTCCAAGCTTCTTCTTCTTCTTCCTTATGTTGTTCGCATGCTTCTGCAGACATCTAACTCCAACAATTGGTATCAGAGTAGGTCGCCGCTTCATCTAGGGTGTCATTGACACCCCTCCAGTCACAATCTCAGAATCGCACAGAATTTGGTGAGCATACTCGATCTGATTAGGAGATCAAAACTATTTTTCTCTGTGGTGCCAAAATTGCAATATGAACTTGTTTTGACCTCTGAATGCAGTATCATAGCACTTGTGTAGGCTATTTTGTCTTTTTCCACCAAAGATATTTATAAGTTTTGGTTCAACAGTATAAGCATCTTGAAGTCTACTACAGGTTTAGGAGAACTCATCAAGGTAGTTATGTTCATCTTTTTCAAATACAATAATTTTTTTGCATTAGGGTATTTTAGTTAGTGGCCATGGTTGAAAGCAGTGATGTATTCCGTATGTTGGATGTTGAGGATAAATTGGACGATACCAATTACCCATTGTGGTCTTATATGATGGGATATGTATTCGTTGCGAAAGGACTATGGAACATTGTGAAGGGTGTTGAAAAACATCATATTACACCTGCAAATACAGGTATTGAAGTTGATGCAAATGGCATTGAAGATGTTTATATTCTTCAGATTCATTGATAGCCTTATCTGTCAAACGTGCCATTATTCCTCACATTCACTCTTGTAGAACAGCTAAGGATGCTTCAGATACACTTACCACATCGTATCAAGCTAGGAATGAGGCTCATGTTGCTTACCTCCAAAAATAGTTGGAGATTGAGCATATGAATGAAGGTGATTCTATGGATAAGTTTCTAACAAAGATCAAAGACTTGAAGGAACATTTGATTTTTGTTGATGAAGTTATACCAAATAGCTCACTTGTGCAAACCGTTCTGAATGGTCTTCCTAATTCATATCAAATTTTTGCTTCTACTCTTTGTTTGATGATGAAAGGCAATCCAAATGCCTTGTCATTTGAGGAGTTAGTCTTTGTTTTGTTGCACGAAGGTCAATCTAGGTAGAACAAGTCCATTATGCATGTTGTAGATCAAGCTTTCCTAGCTAGTTGGAAGGACAAAGGTAAATGGAGCTCATCTACTAGTAAGCAGAAATCTGCAAATGTTGCACATTCGAAGAAGGAAAACAAAGATGAGAAGAAATTAGAAAAGGTGAAATTCTTTTGTAAGTACTGTAAAGGAAATGATCATGTCATAAAGAACTATCCAAAACTAACTGAAAAAGAGGCAAAGAAAAAAGAGGCTGAAACAATTGTTGCAGAGGCCTCTACACCAAAAATAGAGTCTGCTAATCTTATGTAGAATGAAGAATGGGCATTTACTACTATTTGCAATTTTGACCCATCTTCTCCTAAATAGTGTATGTCTACAATAGACTCAAATTTTTGGTACCTTGATAGTGGGGCAACCAAACATATTACCTCACAGCACAATTTCTTCACTTCACTCGAGCTTGCCTCTACAGGGAATACTATCAAATGTGCCAACAAATCCTCTTATCCTATCATGGGAGTCGGTAAGATCATTCTGACTACTAGTGATTGTAGTTCTTTCACTTTGTCGAATGCTTTATTTGTGCAGGGTATCAAGAAAAATCTATTATCAGCTTCTGCATTAGCCAAGATTGGCTTGGTTGTGAAATTTGTTGATGAAAGATGTACAGTTCATGATCTGTCAAATGGCGACATGATTATTGATTCTAGCATTTTATGTCGTGGGTTGTATAAGCTCATAGACTATGAAAAATCTATGAATGATTCAGCATGTGCAATACATGATTCTTAGGCTATGTCAGATGCAAACCTTTGGCATGCACGCTTTGGTCATCTGAATTTTGCTAGTTTGCTATGCCTACAGAAATCTAAAGTGATGTCCTCTTTGGATAGATGCAACATTTTAGGCCATATAGTGTCAAAGAATGGGATCTTGATGGATGAAGATAAGGTAAGAGATATTAGGGAACTATCTAGGCCAAAAATGGTCAAGGAAGTCCAAGATTTCATGGGTCATTAGGGATACTCCTGACACTTTATCCACATGTATGCTATAGTTACAAAACCTCTATGCAACCTTTTTACTAACTTTGAGTGGAGTGATGAATGCAAGTCATCCTTCAATGAGTTGAAAAGATGATTATGTTCAACCCCAATTTTGATGATGCTAAATTCAAACAAGCCATTCCATGTTGATATAGATGCTTCCAATTATGTCATTAGATGTGTGCTAGCACAACCAAGTCATGAAGGGAACATTGAACTTCCCATTGCCCATGCAAGTAGATGGTTGAATGCAATGGAAAGAGATTATATGACCATGGAACGACAAGAATTAGGCATGGTATATGCAGTTAAGAAATTTAGACATTATTTTTTTGCAAATAAGTTTAAGTTCTTCATGAACCATTAGGCTCTACTCTTTTTAGTGAAAAAATCTTGCAATACAAGAAGATTAGTAAGATGGTTTCTCTTACTAATGGAATTTGATTTTGAAGTATTCATGAGGAAGGGTAAACTTCATCTCAAGGTAGATCACCTATCTAGAGTTACTTTATGAGAATCACTACAAGGAGTATCAGATGAACTTCTTGATGCTTACTTGTTGAACTTATAAGTAGTTGCTACTTGGGCCAAAGCACTTCTACCTATTCTTAAACTTGGACCTAAGAATCTAGTGATTAGGACACAAGACGAGGAGATTTTTGAATCTCAGAAATACCATATATTGGTAGAACGTATATACAAGAAGGATGATTAAGGAATCTTAGCATGTTGTGTGGAAGAAGAGAAGCATGATAGGTGGTCACAATTACCACATGTAGGTGCACTAGGGCAACACAATCTGAAACACAAAACCCTACAGGCTTTGAAATGATTAGGCGTATACTTGCCAAATTTGGAAGTAGATGTCTATAGGTTGTTCAAGAAATATGCAACCTATATTAACAAGCCCTCAATGGAGCATACTACATTGTATTAAGTGTCGTCAATACCAAATTGGAGCAGTCCCTTGGTTGACTTCTTGATGATAAGAAATTCCCCAAACAGATGACTTGCATGGCAAAGATGTCTGGAGCAGGAGGCTCAAGAGTACACTCATAGGAGATAATCTATATAGGTGTGGATTGATGGTTATCTGCGATTATGTGTCCATGAAAGTGAATATCTAAAGTTCTTGGAGACTTCACACCAAAGTGTTGTAGGAGGACACTTTGGACCTGATTGAGTGATCACGACCATTTATTTTTCAGGTCTTTGGTGGCTGAACCTTCATATGGATGCACATACCTATGTGAAGAGGTGTGATAGATGTCAAAGAACTAAATATTCTATTTGCAAAGATGAGATGCCATTGAGACCCATGATGGGAGGACATGCATTCTGTAAGTGAGGAATAGTCCTAGGTCCTATTAATCCCCCAAGCAAGAGTTCACATGCAGAGTGCATCATCTTAACAACTGATTATCTAACCAAATGGATAGAAGTGAAAGTGACTAGGAAGAATGATGCATAAATAACAACCAAGTTTTTATTTGAAAATGTATTCATTTGGTATGGGTTGCCAATAGAATTGGTAAGTGATCATGGAACCCACTTCTTGAATGAGTCGTTGAATATCTTCTACAAGATTTCATGGTCATTCACAAGAAGTCAGCTCGATATCATCGATAATGCTAAGTTCATTGCAGAAGCATATCTTGATTACTACTTGTAATCTTGTGCATTTTAGACACTCAACCCTATGTTCAACATTCCTCCAAAAATAATTTTTCCAATTGTAATCATTTGGCTCCTTTGAGCATTTGATATTGATTTTAATCCAAATATTATCTATTCTGTACCAAATCTTTCCAAAGTACATAGTGGATTTTATTACACTAACCACATGCCTATAAAGACTATTTGACTCTCTAAAAGCTCAAATTCTATTCCAATGTTGCTTGGCTAGACCAAACTTCATCACTTCGCAACTCACTTTTCTGCCTCCTACAAGCTTCCCCAAGTTCTATTAGTGGTATCAAAGCTCGATCAAGATGGGTGATGACTTTCCCTCAATGGTTGAGAAGCTTGATAGAAACAACTATGCTTCTTGGAAAATCGAAATGGAGGCCTATTTTCAAGGTAGAAATCTTTATGGAATTATAGCAGGTGATGAACCTATGCCTACTCCAAGATCCAAAGGAGGACCTACACAAGAGGAGATAGATAGACTCACAATTTGAAGGGATGGTCAAGCAAGATCATACATACTACACTCTACTATTCTAGCTTTTTTTATCGCATAATAGAGGATGCAAAACATCTCAAGAGACTTGGGATGCACTGAAGATATTTTTCTTAGCTAGTACCAAGGCTAGAAAGAACCATCTTTGGAATGAGTTCAACCAAATGAAGAAGAAACCTAAAAAAAAATATTATAGAGTTTGTTACCAAGGTCAAGGAGGTTGCAAATAAGTTAGCATCCATTGGAGAGCTGATGGAAGAAGAGGCCATCATCAGGCATATTCTAAATGGAATTAGAAGTGATAAGAAATGGAAATCCTTCACCACAACTTATGATCTCATCATGGATGTACAAACCCTAATTTTCAACATATTTCTTGGACAAATCTTCAACCAAGAGGCCAACAATAATATGAAGGAAGGTAACTCTTATCAAGGTAATGCTACAAGCTCTCTTTATGCCGATAAGAGAGGCAAGAAGCACAAAGGCAAGAAGAAGGAAGATGATGAAGAATAGACTTCCCAAGACAACTATGCGGCAAGAGCAAGTGGAAAGGGAAGAAGAAAGGAGGAAATCATGACACATCAAAAGGTCAAAATGTTCAATATTGTGCCATCTATGAGAAGACCAACCACACCCCTCAAAATTGTTGGTTCAATGAAGGGATTTAGAAAGGAGGTGGAAGAGGTAGAGGTGGATTTTGCAAGACTAGAGGCAAAGGTGGACACAAATTCAAAAAAAACAATAGAATTCACAATAGGAGGGATCTCAACAATGATTTAGAAGATCAACCACATGAAGAATCATTGCTTCTAATATTCCTAAGCCACAAAGAAGGTAAATAAAATAAGCATTTTTTCTACATAGAGTCATGGTGTTCAAACTATGTTGCATGCAACAATGCTCTTCTATCTGACTTTGAAAGTCAAAAGCATAGACATGAAGTACAAAAATGGGATGAAACTAAGCCCAATGTGGAGGAGATTGGTGATGAAAAATCCTCCAATGGTAGGATAAACATTCTGATTAAGATTCTTCATGTACCACTATCACCAAAAACCTAATAAGTCTATGTCAAATAGTTGAAAAAGGCTTGCAAGTTAAAGATCCATGTCAAGGCTTCGAAAAGATGGCCAAAGGGGAGGAGCATGGTAGAATCTTTACTTTTGAAGCAAGAGAGATGAGGAACATAGCTCTATCCAGCTTTGGCTCTCAAACCCTAAGTGAGTTTGAAGTGTGGCATAAGAGACTTGCTCATGTGAATGAAAGAACCTTGAAGGATATATACAAGGATCAAAGTGTTATAGGGATGCCAAGAATATCAAAGATACACATGGTCAACAGATGTGATGCATGTCAGATTGGGAAGCACAAAAACAACCATTCAACCAACAAAGGCTATATCCACAACAACCTTTTGGACTTAGTACACACTGATATGTAGGGAAAAAGCCAAGAACCTTCACTTCCAAGATCAAGATATTATGTTTCCTTTGTTGATGCTCATCGTAGATGGACCATTCTATAGTTTATCAAGAATAAGAATGAAGTGTTTGAATGCTTCAAGAAGTATCTAGCACATGTGGAGAATCATACATGTAGATCATTGAAGATACTCAGATCTGATGGAGGGAGACAATTATTCTCCAAAGATTTTGATGAAGTCTTGTAGGATAAAGGCATAAAAAGGAAGTGAATTCCAGGTATTCTCCTCAATTGAATGGAATTGTAGAGAGAGGAAACAATAATCTATTTGGATTAGCTAGAACAATGCTTAAAGAAAAGAAATTGCCATATTGTCTATGGGCAGAAGCAATCTCAATAGCTATATATCTTGGGAATAGAATTCCATCAAAATCTCTTCAAAGTGTGACTCCTTATGAATCATGGAATGTTAGAAAACCAAGTCTAGCTCATTGCAAGGTATTTGGTTTTTTAGATTTTATACATGTACCTTCACAAGTCAAAGGTAACTTGATGAAATGGAAACCAAGGCAGTAATCATTAGCTATGATTCAAATAAGATGGGCTACAAGTTTTATAATCCTTCTATAAAGAAATTTACCACAAGTAGGGATGTTGTATTTGAAGAACACAAGTTATGGTATGATGAAGACAAATAGAAGGTAAACCTACCATATGATCTTGATTCATTAGGTAGCAAGGATGATACACAAGTCTAGGATCCAACAAGTAATACAAATGATGACCAAGATGAAAGAGAAAATAATTACAAGCTATGGAAGTCAAGAGGAAAGGCTAAAATGCAAGAATGTGGAGAATGCTCCAAGCATACTCCTAGAAGGTCAACAAGAGAAAAAAAGAAACAAAAAAGGTATGGATATGATTCTAGATTTGTTACAAAGTATTCAATTTACTTGGCAAAATAGTCAATTTCAAACGAACCTTCAACATATGAAGAAGAAAAAGGTAATGCTAATTGGGAGAAATCAATGAAAGAGGAGATAGAAGCATTGAAAGAAATGGACACTTGGGAGTTGGTTCCAATGCAAGCTAATTGGAAGGTAATAGGTTTAAGATGAGTCTATAAGCTAAAAAGAAATTCAGATGAATCAATTTGCAAGTACAAAGCCATATTAGGTGCCAAAGGATGTGCTCAAATTCATGTATAGACTATGAGGAGACGTTCTCACCAGTTGCAAAGATGACTATAAACAATACATTGCTTAATGTGGTTTCTACAAAAAATTGGAGACTACTTCAACTAGATGTACATAATGAATTTCTCGATAGTTGGATAAGTGAAGAGGTTGTTGATATATTTAGGTAGTGATGTGTGTGAACACTCTAGGACCGCCAGGGTACTTTTCCCTCTTTAGGAGGTTTTTTTCCCCCGGATTGTATATACGCCGATTGCCCTAATGGGCTACTTATCTTTGTACATTCTCTAGTAATACATTCAGTCTTGTGTGTTGTGCTCCAAGCTTCTTCTTCTTCCTTGTGTTATTCGCGTGCTTCCGCAGACGTCTAACTCCAGCAATTGGTATCAGAGCAGGTCGTTGCTTCTTCTAGGGCGCCGTCGACACTCCTCCGTTTGCAGTCTCAGATTCGCACAAAATTTGGTGAGCATACTCAGGGTGTTTCCGAGATCAAAACATCTTCGCTTTGTGGTGCCGAAATCGCGATCTGAGCTCGTTTCGGCCTCCGAACGCACTATCGCAGTGCTTGTGCAGGCTATTTCGTCCTTTTGTGCCAAAGGTATATACCAGTTTTTGTTCGCCAGTTTAAGCGTCTCGAAGTCTGCTACAGGTCTAGCAGAACTCGTTTGGGCAGTTCTGTTCAACTTTTTGAGATACAGTCAATTTTCTGCATCAAGGTATTTTAGTCACCGGCCATGGCTGAAAGCAGTGATGTATTCCGTATGTTGGCTGTTGAGGATAAGTTGGATGGTACCAACTACCCATTATGGGCTTATATGATGCGACATGTACTGGTTGCAAAAGGATTGTGGAACATTGTGCAGGGTGTTGAAAGACGTCCTGTTACACCTGTAACGACAGGTACTGCAAATACAGGTGTTGGAGCTGATGAAGATGGTGTCGAAGATGATATTCCGCAGATTCCTGTTCGTGCTGCTGTTTCTGTTGCACCTACTGCAGAGCAGATTCGTTGGGATGGCAGAGATGCCCAGGCACATGCATTGATAGCTTTGTCTGTCAAACGTGCCATTATTCCTCATATTCGCTCTTGTAGAACAGCAAAGGATGCTTGGGATACACTTACCACTTTGTACCAGGCTAGGAATGAGGCTCGTGTTGCTTACCTCCGAAAATAGTTGGAGAGTGAGCACATGAATGAAGGTGATTCGATGGACAGTTTTCTTACAAAGATCAAAGACCTGAAGGAACAATTGATTTCTGCTGATGAGGTTATACCAGATAGCTCACTTGTGCAGACCGTTCTGAATGGCCTTCCTGATTCATATCAGAGTTTTTCCTCTACTCTTCGATTGATGATGAAAGGCAATCCGAATGCCTTGTCATTTGAGGAATTAGTCTCTGTTCTGTTGCAGGAAGATCAGTCCAGGCAGAACAGGTCCATTATGCGTGTTGCAGATCAAGCTTTCTTGGCTAGTCAGAAGGGCAAAGGAAAATGGAGCTCTTCTACTAGTAAGCAGAAATCTGCAAATGCTGCACAATCGAAGAACCAGGATAAAGATGAGAAGAAATCAGAAAAGCAGAAATTGTTCTGCAAGTACTGTAAAGGAAATGATCATATTATAAAGAACTGTCCAAAACTGGCTGCTAAAGAGGCAAAGAAGAAAGAGGCTGGAATGGTTGTTGCAGAGGCCTCTACACCAAAAACAGAGTCTGCAAATCTTGTGCAGGAAGAAGAATGGGCGTTTACTACTGTCTGCAGTTTTGACGCATCTTCTCATGATCAGTGCATGTCTGCAGTAGACTCAGATGTTTGGTACTTTGACAGTGGGGCGACCAAACATATTACCTCGCAGCGCAGTTTCTTCTCTTCACTCGAGCCTGCCCCTACAGGGAATACTGTCACATGCGCCAATAACTCCTCTTATCCTGTTATGGAGTTGGTAAGATCATTCTGACTACTGCTGATGGTAGTTCTTTCACTTTGTCAGATGCTTTATTTGTGCCAGGGATCAAAAAGAACCTGTTATCAGTTTTTGCATTAGCCAAGATTGGCTTGGTTGTGAAATTTGTTGATGACAGGTGTACAGTCCATGATCTCTCAAACGGCAATGTGATTATTGCTTCTGGCATTTTATGTCATGGGCTGTATAAGCTCATAGACTATGAAAGATCTGTGAATGATTCGGCATGTGCAGTTCATGATTCTCAGGCTATGTCAGATGCAAAGCTTTGGCATGCACGCTTTGGTCATCTGAATTTTGCTAGTTTGTTACGCCTGCAGAAATCTGAAATGGTGTCCTCTTTGCCCAAACTTGAGGCACCTGGAAAACATGTTTGTGAAGGCTGTATTTTGGGCAAAATGCAGCGTTCTTCCTTTCCAAAAGATGGTTCAGTTTGGGCTATGCAGAAATTGCAGCTTGTACATAGTGATGTCTGTGGTCCTATGCAGACACCCTCTTTTGGAAATTACCTTTACTTCGTGACTTTCATTGATGATTTTTCCAGGCATGCGTGGGTATATCCACTCAAAGCAAAGTCCGAAGTGTTCATGTGCTTCAAACAGTTTTTGGTTTTGGCTGAAAATTTGTCAGCATGTAAAATGGGCACCCTCCGTTCTGATCGAGGGGGGGAATATATGTCTTCAGATTTTAATGCATTTCTGGCTGAACGTGGGATAAAACACCAGTGTACAGTGTCGTATACACCTCAACAAAATGGAGTTGCTGAATGAAAGAACAGGTCACTCATGGAGATGGCGAGGTGCATGGTCAAAAGTCAGGCTTTACCACATAGTTTCTGGCTTGAGGCTGTCATGTGTGCAGCATATGTACTGAACAGGTGTCCCACCAAAGCGTTGCAGTCCATCACTCCATATGAGGCTTGGCATGACCGCAAGCCATCTGTTGCTCATCTGCGTGTTTTTGGTTGTTTGGCATATGCATTAGTGCCTGAACAACATCGCAGAAAATTGGATGATAAGGCAGTAAAATGTATTTTTGTTGGGTACAGTTCTGAAAGTAAAGGCTATCGTCTGTATCATCCACAGACTAAACGCATTCTGGTTAGCCGTGATGTTGTCTTTGTGGAAGATGCTATTCAGCCATTACTTTCATGTACTAAGGAGACATCTGTTAGCTCCAAAGACATGTATGATACTTTGATGCCTCTTTTTACAAGTGGACAGGCTAGCGCTGGTCCTAATGAGGCAACTTCTCAGCCTTTGCAGGTTTCATATGATGATGCAAATCATTCCATTTCTGATGCAGATTTACATGATGCACTTGTTGATGAGAGAGCTGATATTGAACAGGCAAAAACTATGCCAAAATGGCTGGTGCAGACTTTGCGTGACAGCAAATTAGATGCACCTTTGTCATATCGTACTCGTTCAGGCTCTCATAGTACCTCCTTTGCATCAGATTGCTATGCTATGGCTGCATCTAGTCTCTGTGATGAGAATGAGCCTGTTTCTTTTGATGAAGCACAAAATTCAGAAAATTGGATGGCTGCTATGCAATCTGAATATGATGCTATAATGAAGAATGGTACATGGTCTTTATGTGACTTGCCTCCTGGCAAGAAGGCCATTGGCACTAAGTGGGTATACAAGCGGAAGCGTAAACCTGATGGTACAGTTGACAGGTATAAGGCTAGGCTTGTTGCAAAGGGTTATGCGCAGGAAAGAGGCATTGATTTTGATGAGACCTTTGCACCTACATGTCGTATGACTATTGTTCGGAGCATTTGTGCACTTGCAGCCCATCATGGTTGGAATGTACATCAGTTGGACATTAAAACAGCATTTCTGAATGGTGACTTGCATGAAGAAGTGTATGTTTTTCAGCCCCGTGGCTTTGTGCAGAAAGGGCATGAAAACCAGGTGTGCAGGTTAAAGAAGGCGTTATATGGTTTAAAGCAAGCACCACGTGCTTGGTATGAGAAAATACATGCCTATCTGATTGCACATGGTTTTGAGAACAGTCCAACTGAAAGCACCTTATATGTTAAGCGTGCTAATGATGTGCTTCTGATCATTGTTGTCTATGTAGACGACATGCTGCTCACTGGTCCTCTTGAGAATCATATTGCTGATTTCAAGGCTGATTTGCATGCCTCATTTGAGATGTCTGATTTGGGGCATTTGCATCACTATTTGGGCATTCAGTTTATGCAAGTTGATGGTGGAATGGCTTTGTGTCAAACGAAATATATTGACACATTATTGCAGCGTTTTGGCCTTGAAGACTGTAAGCCTATTGCCACTCCTATGGAGACAGGTTTACGATTGAGTCTTCATGATGCTGGAGATGCATTTGATGCTGTTCTCTATCAGCAGGCCGTTGGATGCTTGATTTACTTATGCATTACTCGGCCAGATATTCAGTTTGCTGTCTCATAGATGAGCAGGTTTATGCATTGCCCAGGAGTCACGCATTGGAAAGCGGTTAAGCGCATCTTTCGCTACTTGAGTGGTACTCGGCTACTTGGGTTGTTTTATCCCAAGGGGGGATCACTACCGCCAGATTTGCATGCTTTTTCTGACTCAGATTGGGCTGGTTGCTATGACACTCGTGTGTCCACCAGTGGTTTTTGCTTCATGCTTGGTAGGTCATGTATATCTTGGTTGAGCAAGAAGCAGCCTACTGTGGCCACTTCCAGTTGTGAGGCTGAGTATAGGGCAGCTTTCACAGCGACTGTTGAGTGTGTGTGGCTCAGACGCCTTATGGCTGATTTGGGTGTTGGCCAGTCTTCTGCCACCACCATCTTCACTGACAGTCAGAGCGCATTGGCAGTTGCGAGGAACCCTGTGTTCCATGCTCGCACTAAGCACATTGAGGTGCATTATCACTATGTCAGGGAGAGGTTCTCTGCTGGGGATATCAGCTTGGCATATGTGCCCACGCAGGAGAACATTGCAGACCTTTTCACGAAGGCTCTGCCTAGGGAGAAGTTTGAAGCTTTCCGCAAAGCTTTGGGCTTACTTCCTTTTGTGGAGTGATTTCCACATAGCTTGGCACTTCCTTATACATGAGTGCCAGCTCCTTGTTCACCGCATCACTCCCAGGGGGGATTTGTTGATATATTTAGGTAGTGATGTGTGTGAACACTCTAGGACCGCCGGGGCACTTTTTTCCCTCTTAAGGAGGTTTTTTTCCCCCGGCTTGTATATATGCCGATTGCCCTAATGGGCTACTTATCTTTGTACATTCTCTAGTAATACATTCAGTCTTGTGTGTTGTGCTCCAAGCTTCTTCTTCTTCCTTGTGCTGTTCGCGTGCTTCCGCAGACATCTAACTCCAACAGAGGTATCCATCTCACAAACTTGAGGATTTGAAAACCCTAATTATACATCTTATGTATGCAAACTAAAAAAGGCATTGTATGGATTGAAACAAGCTCCTAAAGATTAAAATTTCAAATCGGTAACCTACGTCATGATCAAGGTTTTAGGTCGAGTAATGTAGATCCTTCTTTGTTCATCAAGAAGGATAACAATGATATTATCTATTTGTGTGTATATATAGATGACATAATTATGCTAAGAGATGACTTGGATGGCATACAAAGGATCAGAAGGCATATGCAAGAGGAGTTCAAAATCAGTGATTTAGATGGCCTCACATTCTTCTTAGGTATGCAGGTCATATACACAGATGAAGGAATGTATTTGAATCAAAGGAGATACATTGAGGATCTAATCCTTAACTTCAAAATCGAGAAAACTAAACCTGTAGGTACACCTTTGGAGATGAATCATAAATTTAGTGTTTATGAAGATGAGACAATTGAAGGCATTAAGGATTATCAAAGCTTGGTAGATAGCTTGATGTATGCTACTCATACAAGGGAAAATATCTCATATAGTGTAGGAGTCCTAAGCCAATTCATGAACTCACCAAGAAGACCACACATGGATACAACTAAGAGAGTACTTAAGTACCTCAAGGGAACAATCAATGAAGGTATATTCTATCCTTACCCTTTAGATTTGGATATCAAAATCTATTCAGATGTAGATTGGGCACGACCTAAGGATGATAAAAGAAGTCTTCTTGTTACTTAGCATTTGTAGGTTCAACACTAGTTTCATGGATTTCCAAGAAGAAAAAATTGGTTTCTTTATCCTCAATTGAGAAGCAGAGTATAGAGGTTTGACCATAGCAACTCAAGAGGAAATATGGTTAAAAGCATTGTACTTAGATTTGGGACTTGTGAGTTCCAAACCTCACATATTTGGAGACAATGTGAATTCCATGCATCTAGTAGCAAACCCGATTTTCCATCCAAGAACCAAACACATAGAGGTTCATTAACACTCATTAGAGAGAAGCTCATGGCAAAAGAGATTGGTATTTCTTTTGTTCCAATTGGAAAGCAAGTAGTAGATATGATGACAAAGGCATTTGATGGAATAAAGCTTTGCAGAATTAAATCAATGGAAGGTATTCAAACTATTAGAGAATGAAGACTCAAGCATAATTTAGCTTGAGGGGGATTTGTTGGAACATCAAGCTTACACTATTCTTGAGATGGATTAGCTCTACATAAAAAAAATTATGATTTGAATTGTGTCAAACTTTTCCATTGAAGAGCTTTTTATTTGTAGTAATTTTTTTGGTATTTTCATAAGGAATTTTTATGGGATCATTTGTCAATGTGAAAGCCTAGAGATTTTCACTTGTATAAGGATAAAACAAGAACTTAAATTCCATGAATTTGAGGTGGTTGAGCTTGACAATCAATCAATCACCAAAAAGTAGATCTTCACTTTTCCTAGATTATAGGAAATTGAGTTGATTCTCTTCAACAAAATACCCCGCCTTGATTGAAATTCAAAATCCACTTGTAGAAGTCTTGGAACACTTCAAGAGTCTATATAAAGACTTAAAATCACTTGTAAATTACATTTAAGCAACATACATATACTTTGGGTCATCATTGTGTTGCTCCTTCGTTTCTTTGCACCATCTTCTTCAACAATAGTGCATTTGCAGAGGTTGTTGCTCTCTCTATAGAGCTCCGAATTGGATGGATGAAAATTCATTGGAAAGATATGTGTCTAACTTTTGTTTGCAAGTATTCAGATGATTTGGTGTAGTATATTGTGAGAAATTGCAATTTTAATCTTTCGCGATTTATCTCTATGCAACACTCAAAAGTCATGGGTACCTCTATTGAGTGTTAAGTTCATTCCAAAAGAATATCTTGCTTATTACATATAATCTTGTGAATTTTAGAAATTCAACCCTATGTATAACATTCATGCAAAAATAATTTTTCCAATTTGTAACCATGTTGGCTGCTTTGAGCATCTAAACTTGTTTCATCCAAAGATAGCAACATTTTTGAGCTACTTAAAGTGCAAAATTATATGTTCTATACCAACTCTTTCTCCTTGATGCGTCAAATTACATAGTGGATTTTATTACACTAATCACATTCCTATAAGGTCTATTTGACTCTACAAAGCTCAAGCACTAATCTTCTGCTCGTTGGCTGGACCAAACTTCATCACTTTTGAACTTGCTTTTCTACCTCCTACAAGCTTCTCCAAGTTCTCTCAATGCAGTCAACTTTCACCTACTCCAAAGCTTCTTCTTCTTCCTTATGCTATTTTTGTGCTTCTAGAGATATGAAAATCCAACAATTGCTATCAGAGAAGGTCGCTGCTTTATCTAGGTGAATAGAAGGAATTGAGCCTCCAATTGTCATGTAGTTCCATCTATATAGGTATATTCTTTCCAATCTATCTCTGTGAAAGTACTTGAAGTCTAGCACAATGAAGAATATATTGATGTAGAACATACTATTACCATATTTGTAATGAAGTATGTCTATAATCAATAAGTATTTTGGTATGTTGTATGTCTGAAGGATGAAGTAACTCAAAGCTACCATACGAGATAATCAATGTGGTACTACCATAGTGTGGTCTATAACACACTAGATTAATTTTGGTGTGATTCTCAAAATCTTAGTCAAGGACTACAATCAAAAAGTGTATCCGGCCAACCATGTGTATCCATGGTTGCACCTAGTTTGGGAATTAAATAGTGATTATATTTTGGACATTGCTTAGATGTTGGCCATATCATCATGCATGATGCAAGCTTTGGAAACCAACTATAGGGAAGCACTCTTGCCTTCAACTCCACCCCGACATCTATGCACAAGGCCTTTTCTATGAGGCCAAAGTATCATAGCCATGGGAGCAATCCAAGTGGGAGATGGAGCAAAAGATGCAACACATCTAGGATGCCAAGGATCATATCTACGTGGATAACCAAAAATTAATGTGGGAAGCTCAAGACACCGACAAGCAAATATATGGGTGGTACATTAAGTATTAAGAAAAAGTGCATTATGATATGTAATTGTATATGTGTATGTATATGTATATGTGTATGTGTATGAGAAAATTATCTTCAAAAGAGATTCAATGTGGTGGAAATGGAGCAAGCTCGATTGAAGAATGACCTAAGTATCCTAGAGGAAGAGTTGGATAAATGAAGTGAAGAGGAGCTTGAATACAATAAGCAAGTTGTGGAAGATGCCAACAAAAAACATTGGAGTTTCAAAATCACATTGCTACATTAATAGAGGAGAATAGGTCATTGAAGGAGGCACTTGCTAAAGAAAGATGGAGATCTTTTGTATTCTAGATCTTGGGTGCAAAGATAACTCCAAGGCTTTCAACTATGCAGGAGCAACTAGACAAGGTTATGCACCCACAACCTCATGGGACATTTCATAGATCAAAAAGTCATCCAAGGATGGTTATTCAAACAATTCATCAGATCAGATATTTTTTTCATCATGAGAACAGTGAAGATGATTCCTTTGATCCATGGGCATCTACTTTAATTAAGGAGTTGGAAAAAATTAGAAATAATAAGAGAGATGGATTGGCACATAGAAACTTCCAAGTGCAGGCTCTTGACTTAATGGATGACTTTGTAGAGATGGAGAAGTTGGCATCACTTCCATTAAGAAACCTAGCATATGTAAAGAGGGAAAAAAGTGCCTTGGTGGTCCTAGTGTGTTCACACACATCACTACCAAAATATATCAACAAATCCCCCTAGGAGTGGTGGAGTGAATAAGGGGCTGACACTCATGTATAAGGAAGTTTCAAGCTATGTGGAATAATCCACAAAAGGAAGTAAGCCCAAAGCTTTGTAGAAAGCTTCAAACGTCTCCCTAGGCAAAGCCTTTGTGAAAAGGTTTGCAATTTTCTCTTGTGTGGGTACATATGCCAAACTGATCTCTCCAACAGAGAACCTTTCCCTGACATAATGGTAGTGCACCGCAATGTGCTTAGTGCAAGCATGGAACATAGGGTTCCTGGCAACTCAAATGCACTTTGACTCTCACCGAAGATAATGGTGGTAGACGACTGACCAACACCCAAATCAGCCATAAGGCATATGAGCCATGGACACTCAACAATCATTGTGAAAGCTACCCTATACACAACCTCACAACTAGAAGTGGCCGCAGTAGGTTTCTTCTTGCTCAGGCAAGATATGCATGAACTACCAAACATGAAGCAAAAGCCACTAGTGGACACATGAGTTTCATAGCAACCAGCCTAGTCAGAGTTAAAAAGAGCATGTAAATCTAGTGGTAATGATCCCCCTTGGGATCAAACAATCCAAGTAGTTGGGTACCACTCAAGTAGGAAAAGGTGCACTTAACTGCCTGCCAATGCTAGATAGCTAGGCAATGCATAAACATGTTCATCTGTGAGATAGCAAATTTAATATCTAGCCACATAATGCATAAGTAAATCAAGCACCCAATAACCCACTAATAGAGAACATCATCAAATGCATCTCCAACATCATGAAGACTCAAGTGCAAACGAGGAGGGAATTCTATCATCGTAGAATTAGGAACATAAGCTTCATGTGGTGGTAAGCTTACCCTTTCACTTCCACTAGTTTGAGCCTTTGTAGTATTTGTAGTCTTGGGTTTAGCTACTAATTGCTCTAGCCTCTCCAAAATTCCTTCAAAATGCAATTTTGGTTTAGATGGGTTTGTCTGATCGAAAAGTTGATTGACATCGAGCATAACTTGAGCTAGTTCTAACATCTTGGAAAAAATCTTAGTCCTTTTAATCTCTCGGCATTGGGGTAATATTTATCTAACTCAGTCACATTTGGTCCTTCTTGGATTCATGCTTAGTAAGCCTTGAACATCATGTCCAAGTCTTTAGGAGTAGGAGCTCCTAACACTGATCCCACTCTAGGCGGTAGTGGGATGGATAGTGGGATTTGATGAGGCGGGTTCAATGGTGGTGATGTCTCAGAGTATGTTGACATGAGATCTTAATTAATTTAGTTTTTGTCTCTTTGAGGCTCTCTTGTAGTTCAGTCAGCTTCCTAGCCCATTGTCTCTTCATTCTCTCTCAGGTAAGTTGTCTTTTCTCATTGAATATTTCACAAAGATTACATTGGCAAGTGGTGGTGGTTGTTGACCTAATACATGTTATGTTATCTACTGAGCTTGGTAGTGTGGTTGGTATGGTTGTTGGGGCCTATATTAAGGTTGTGATTAATATTGGTTTCGATACCTACCTAGTTGCCAATAGGGTGGCTAGTAGTTTTGCCTAACTACATGTTTGTTGCAAGGGCAATCTTGTGCAGTATGGTTGGTGTATTTCCTCTCAATGGTAAAAAATTTTGCATTTAGGTTTCCTTGATTTTGATTCATCAATGGGCACATGTTGGCCATGCGATCTCCCCCGCATGTATAACATCATTTCACTAAGACCATTTTAGGGGTTTTCTTACTTGAAACTCCCAACTTTTGAGCTACTTTTCTACTAATTCCTCTATTGAGTTTGAGGGTTTGGAGATGAAACTAGTAGAACAATCTAAATCTTTATAGAGATTAGAAATTTTCAACTCATCACCCAAGTTTTCCTCAATGTCAATACACATTTGTACACTCTGCTCTATGTTTCGGGGTTCCTTGAGATAGAAATATGATCTTAGCTTTGTAGTCAATAGTCCTTCTAAGAATAACGAAATTTTCTTAGCCTGTATGGGTAGCTCTGGGGTTGGACATCTTTCAATGTATTGTCTAAACCTACAACCAACTAGCCTAATAGTCTCATGTGGGGTATGTTTAAAGCTATGAATCAGCAATGATGTATTATGCCTAATGCCACTCTTAGAAAATTCAGCTATGAAGGTGTCAAACAATTGTGTAACATTCCTAAATTTATCTTGACACAATGGTTGAAAATATGTTAGGGATGTGTTTTTCTCATGGAGGTGATTAATCTCCAAAAGACAAGATATAATTGAATTTAGAACACCTCTAATCAAGTATAAATTATAAACTTCTTCAAATTTGAAAAAAAATGTTTGGCAATTTATGAACTATCACGATTTCTATGAACAATGATTGTACTCAAAAAAGTCTGCTTCACAAAATGCATTCATTGACTTATGAAATGATTAAAGTTTCTTATGAAAATTTTGCTTCTTATGAAACTTTGACACAACACTCTTCTAATGTTCACGCAACTATTCCAAGTGAAAATTCTCCAAAAGAATTTACAAAACTTCAGGTTTACTTCAATAAGTAAACCTATGTCTAAAACAGGCTTTCTCTACAAGCGACTTTTACATATGTAACTTTAAATGCATGATTCTCACAAACTAGACCCTGTTTGATCAAATGCTTTTAGATATAAGTTGCTTACCTTCCAACTTGAAGTTTGAATTATTGCTTCTACAAAAATTTACAATGTAGACTGAGATCTGATCAATTATTTGATCATCAAGATTGCACCTTTTTCAGTAGTCTCTCAACACTTGTTTACATATGAATGTTCCTACACAAAATTCTCAGCCTAATTAAAATTGGAATATCTAAACTTGAACATAGATGCATTAACTATGGAATTAGACACACACAAAAGGATTTCAAAAATGATTGAACACAGAAGGAGAGAGATGGAAAACATTGAGGTGCTACTTCGTCAAAACTTCTCTATTCTGAACGAAAAGTACATGTAATGGATATTGATCACTCAATTCATAATTTTCTCTTCTATATCTCATCTATCTATCATCTCTCATATGTATCACGACTATATACAAGTGTATATATACATATGAGTGTGAATCCGTCATTACATCAAAGTGTTTTTGAAGTATTTACAGAACTATTGCACGTGTATGTAGAACATCTCTTCCTGAACTTCCACTTCACTTCATGCTTTAGGCTTTAATATTTACTTCAAGTCTTCATTCCTAAACTTCATGTAATCATCATTTGTTGATTTTCTTGCTCTAATAGCTCCCCCTCAATTATCAATTGTGATTACCTACATCTTTTTTATCCCTACCATATCTTTAAACCTCTACAATTTCAGTCCATCTAAGCTCTTTGTTAACATATCCGCAAGTTGATCATTTGTGGGAGTATGCATGATTTCTATTTCTTTATCAGCAACCTTCTCTCTCAGAAAATGATATTGAATCTCGATATGTTTGGTCCTAGCATGAAACATAGGGTTACCTACCAAATACAAAGAACTCATGTTATCTCCACAAATGATAGGAGTACTCTGGAGGTATCAAAACTCTTCAGGAGAGTTTTTAACCATATGAATTCCTTTGTAGCTTCTACCATACCTTTGTACTCTACTTTTGTAGATGAAAAAGCAACTGTATGTTGCTTCTTAGAACACCATGAAATTAACTTATCTCCCACATAACACAAGTACCCATGTGTTCTATCATCAAAGTTGCCTGCCCAATCTGCATCACTATATATCTTGATCCTTGTATCTGAACTAAACCCATAATACAAACCTTCTTTAAGTGTGCCCTTGATATATCTTAGCACCCTTTGACCTGCAATCCAATGTTCCTTTCTAGGACAATGCATGAATTGAGATAGAACTCCAATTGCATAAGTCAAATCAGGACTTGTAATTCTTTTGACCTGTAATTCTTTCTGCATACACATGATAATGTTTGAACGTATTAAATACCTTTGATTTATCTTTGATCACATAGATAGTGATCCACCTGGTAGTATCATCAACATAAATCATATAATATCTTGAACCATTTATAGTGAAATCCTTTGATGGTCCCCACACATCTATGTGTACCAACTCAAGCTTCTTTGAATACATAAATCCATGCTTAGAATATGATTGTTTATGAGCTTTACCTAATTGACATGCCTCACATCTGTATGTCATATGTTGACCTGCAACATTAGGCAATCCAAGCACTAAACCATTCTCGAGGACTCCTCAGCTTGAACAAAATGGACTTGCAAAAATGGAAATGGTATTTAGAATGGTTTTTAGTGATGAAAATCACTATTTTTATAGGGATTTCTTCTAAACATTTGACATGTGCTTCTTGGAGCTCCCTACATGCTCCTCCTTCTTATGCGTCCACTTCCTTGATGTGCTTCCATCCTTTGTCCTTGACCTTGAGCTTCAACACTCCCCCCCTCTTGAGTCTGTCATCCCTGACAGACCCTTGTTGTAGTGGTTGTTCCATGTAGTACGTTGAGAGGTAGTTTCCTTCATGTATCAACAGGAGCGGTCTATCTTCTCAATGTAGCCTAGTCGGTTATCGGGTTCTTCAGTTTTCCACTACTAGCCTATTTGAGAGTTGTGCCCAATGTATGTACTTCTTCCTTGGATTTGAGCTGGAGGGTATATTTCTTGGCGTTCAAAGGTTTTTAGTTGCTCAAAAGAAGTTGTCGATGTTGATCTTGAGCAGCTATCTACTATGAATTGCTTTATGGGTACTGATGTTGTACCTTGGATGTCCATGGTGAAAGTTCTGTCGATCTTCATCTCTTCATGTTGTACTTCCATCATGGTGATTGACCATTGGCTTGTCGTTCTTGTCGATGGATGTCTGTTCTGATGGTTCACTTTAGATTCTTCAAGCACACAATCTTGTCTCTCTTTATCTCTTGTTTTTTTCTCCCCCTTTTTATTGGGTGCTCGCGATGGCATAAAACAAGAAGAAAGAGGTTAGTATCAATAAAATATTTTACATATAGCAAGTGTGTCTCATGTGCCTGGGATTTCTCAATGGTGTCTATGCACGACCGTGTAATGTGGCCCTATGTTGATGCATACTTTGGAAGTGCATGACCTCAATGGTGCAATAGACAAGGTTATGCCAAAGGCACATGGTTGTTGCATGTCGAGGCTTTCAATGTTCTTGCAGATGTTGATGCAGCCTTTGTTGGAGGTATCCATTGGATGTCAAAAGGACAACTGATTTTAGGAACCCATTTCAGAATAGTGTTGGGCTGCATACAAGTCCTTGTTGAATTCTTCATCTTTGGTTGGTTCCTTAAATTTTGTATCCGGAGTGGTTCATTCTTTGGTGTTGTGGATGCTACTGGTACCTTAGGCTTCCAAATCCATATCCTTCATGATTGTCTTCTTACTTTTGTCGAAGGGTTGAGTTTATCTTCTTTTAGTCTTTGTGATATGTTCTTACCCTTTCTCTCCTTGGCTTCTTTGTTGAGACCTTTTGCATGATGGGGAGCATAGGCTGTTGTGTATGTAAGAGATTCTTGGGTACCCACATATGTAATCATCCTTGTTGAGCTGCAGCTAATTTTTTAGGCACCCA
Source organism: Ceratopteris richardii (assembly GCA_020310875.1). NCBI lineage: Eukaryota > Viridiplantae > Streptophyta > Polypodiopsida > Polypodiales > Pteridaceae > Ceratopteris > Ceratopteris richardii. The sequence goes on from CM035427.1 coordinate 35,905,534, forward strand.
AATTTGTACCTTATTGTGGTCGGCCTTCATCGATTGCTTCGGTACCCAAATTTGTTGGATTCTTTGTGCTTGAGCATGTTGTAGGTGTTTGGTCCTTCTTTTGTCATGGTCATTCTGGTTAGGTGGGAATCTTTGAGGCAACATCAGTGGTTGCTCTCCTTTTTTCCCAGATCTGCTTCATGTCCAAACCTTTTTTCTTCTTGAATGCCCTTGGTCTATTTGATATGGTGGTTGTCTTGTATTGTTTTACTGGCCTTTTTGGTTGAGTCGTGGTGGCGGCCTTAGTCTGAGCACAAGAGGAGGATGTCGTTTGTCTTTGTTCTTCCATGATTGAGTTCTTTTGGAACATAGAGCTTTGGACACATACATCTTTTTTGCTAAGATTAGTCTTGGAAGAACTAAGAGAATGTGTGACATTTGGACTTGTGAGCATGCAATTCTCTAATTCTAATGTAAGGTATTGTTCCTGTACCCAAACTTGAAGAATTTGACTTCTTAGGTTCAAGTTGACTACATGGTCATAAATCCAACCTTGACCCAAGACAAGTGGCTCTCTAAGGTCCTCATCTTGACACACCAGCATTTTGACTGTCATTGGAACATCTTGAAGGTAGATGGGAAGTTCCACCTCGCCCAAACAAGGGGTTTCCACACCTCCCAACCCTATGAGATAGGCTTCTATGGGCTTGATGTTCAATTGTAGGTCTTCGCAATATGAAAGTCTAACTGCACTAGTTGCTGCACCTGAGTCAGCCAATGCTCTCACAATCCTTACCCTCTTTTCTCATCCTATCTCCACGGTCACAAAGGGACATCGATCGATTATTCGAGAAGTAATTAAGCTTGATTTTTGGCACATGTCCATGTGATATTTTGGGACCTTCGGGTTCCCTTCCAAGCCTAGTTGCCTTAACTTATTTTGCCTAATGCGCTCTCTAGCCTTAGCCTGCGCTTCTTCTCTAACCGTTAATTCCTCTTCTTTTTGCTTCTTAGCAGTGTTGAGTCTCAAGAGCATATCCTCAGTAAGAGGTTCTTGATATAACTTCACTCGACAACCACTTATATAGTTCGGAAAGATATCACCTTCTAAAGTGGCAAATTGAACTGCACCACTAGTGGAGATTCTATTAATGATCATGGGTCCATATCCTCGTTTCTCCAATTTTTGGGCACGTTGCTTTAGCGTATAAACCAGCAACAGGTCTCCTCTTTCAATCCTTTTTCTTTGATGTGTGCATTTTAGTATGCCTTTTGTCTTTAGTCCATTGATATGATTTTAGGATATGGGATTCATTAGAGTCCACCTATATGTTCCATCACGTATATATGGAATATATGGCATCATGTCTCACTAGATCAGAGGAGAGCTCTCAGTAGGCATCTCCTTAGGATTGGGAGTTATCCTTCATTGTTTAGGAAAGATTTATTCTTCCAGTAGAGAATATGATGGGTGATTTTATCACCATTGGTATCACATACTCATTTTCAGGTTTTTAGGAAGGATAATTCCATCAGTTTGATTGGATCGTATAGATCCATGCATAGAGGATGATTGGCAGAGATACCTCTTTAGTATGGATACACATGTTTTTATGGTACCATGTCATATCATTGCTAACCATTTTTTAGCAGAGGGCTTTGACCCTTGTTAGGAATTTATTTTCTCCACTCTTCACTACACACCTTCATTAGTTAAGGGAGATTTCTTCTCCATCTTCATAGGAATATGTGATGAGGGATTATGCATTACTTATGGAAGAGAGGACTAAATAAATTCATAAGTTTCTCTTTTAAGGAAAGGAGAAAGTGGGAATCAGTCCAGAGATCAATGAGAGATCTGACTTTAGTTCAGTGGTCTCACTTTAGCTCCTGCTCTTTAAGAGAGAAAGAAGGAAAGGAAAACATCATTTCTTCATAGGAGAAGAATAGAGTATGTTTTCCTTTAGATAGAAGAGGTGTTAGGGAAACATCTCTTAGTCTTTATTTCAGAAGGAATTCATTTACTCTACTTTTCAGTATAATTTATCCTTCACATGGGAGTTTCTTTCTCCACTATTTTGGAAGTAAAGATATGGAGAACTTCTGTGCATGTTCTCAACTATGGATGAGTAGAGAAAATGGATTCAACAGAATCTTTTCCAAAGGGAAAGGGAAAGTGGAATATATTCCACTACCAGAGCTCCTTTTCCTTAGATGAGATTAGAGAGAGAGTTTCACTTTCTCTGGATTACATTGTCTAGATAGGAGTGGCACTCTTCTATCAAAGACAAGAGGGAGATCAGTTAATCATGATGGTTAGATTGAGTCTCACATGGAAACTCTAGAGAGGGGAAATTATGTTTATTTCCAGTGACGGTCCTTGACTAGATGAGATGATCTAGTTATTGACATTAGTGAGACTAGGAATAGAGTTATGACTTCTCTCTTTAGGATTTCCAGGAGATAGGTAGATATCTAACCTATTGGGGCACCAAACTCTTAGTTGATGCTTCATCATGAGGATGATGTGTGAGCATCAGTTAGGTGAATGGGTACTTATGGATTATCTGAATCTCAAAGGGAGTGCTTTTTGCATTCATATGGAAAACTATAGGGAAGAGAAATATTAGAGTTTGCACAAGTGCCGATAGATGCTCTTCCAATAGAACTCAGTCCACAGGTAATGGATGAAAAACCACAGACTTTTTGCTTGATGAAATGTAAAGATTTTATTTTACCATCAAGAAATTCTTATATATATATATGAGCTGGATGATGGAATTGCATAATCACAAGGTAGTTTAGAGAAAACTATTAGTTGTGAGCACACTCGAGGTTAGGAAGACCTGGAGTGTTATGAGGGCAATCTATCATTTAGTCTTAGATGGGTTTGGAGTCACTTGTTATGGGACTTTGTTCTATATTTCATAGGATTATATGGTTTATTATCTCCATTATGGTATGGTCAAGCTTATGAGCTTGGCACTTTGCACTTGCTTTTTATACTATTACTCCATAGAGTATACATCATATGGACTTAGGTCATGAGTTGTATGGCATTGGAGTGCTAGTGTGGAAGTAGAGAGTACATGGGAGATAGTAAACACCATTTAGACGGTTTCCCACCTTTGAGATGATCTCATAGGAGGCTTCTTAAAGGGAAGGATGTGAGGAAACAACACACAGAGATGACCATGTACAGAGAGTACATGGGGTTCAGGGGAGTCCGAGCACTTTATTCTACCATTACGGAAATTTCATTTACATTTTCGAGGACGAAAATGTTTTCAAGGGGAAGGAAATGTCATATGATATTAAAAAAGGTTAGGATAACCTTTTGGACAAGGATGCCACATGGAAGCACATGGGTATTATATACCATTTGGTAGAATAGATATGAGGAGTCTCTTTATGAGATATTGGGAGCTTGGCGGTTGGGAGGATCGAACAGAGAGCATCTCCGTGTGTGCGTCGAAGCAAGAGAACAACAGCAAAAGGTTTTCGCAATGTTATACCTGCAGAGGTAAAGAAACCTGGGGCTTGTTTACCAACTGCTCTAATCTTTCTAATAAGCCTTGGAAATGCAAATTTGGCTTGACAGAGTTTGTCTGATTGAACTTTTGGCTAGTCTCAAGCATAGATTGAGCTACTTCTGCCATTTTCATGCACATTTTTGTCCGTTCAATGTCTAAATCTGCTCTAGGGTAACTCTTATCCAGCTTTGCAGCTATTGGCCCTTCTTGAAGTCGAGCTTGGTAGGCCTTGAACATCATGTCCAAGCCTTTTGGGGTTGGATGTGCAACAACAGACCTTGCTTGTGGTTTATTTACAATGGGTGGTTGGTCGGGATGAGGTGGAGTGGATGGAGCTTCGGCATGCGAGGGGCTTTGGGATGCAATGTCTTCTATTTTTATTTGTGCATCTTTTAGGCTTTCCTCTAGTTGAGATAACTTTTTATTCCACTTGCGATTGGTTCTGTCCCTGGTGTCCTTCCATGTTCTTGTTTTTCTTTTACTAGGCTCTCTTGACTCACTTGACTCTGATTGCTCCACTGGTTTATCTTGTTTTAATGCTTGTGCCCTAGTAACTGCCTGTACAGGAGCCATATTACTACTACTTGAGCTTGAATCCACCACTAAGCCTACCACATTGATGGGTGTAACCTTGGGTGCACTAGAGGGATTCCTAGGACACTCTCTAGGAAGGTGTTCTTTGCTGCACCTAGGACAGAAGCCTTGTATTGTGATGTTTTGTCCTTGTCTTGGAGTGAGTGAGTGGGGACATTCACGAATGAAATGGTCACCCTGACATCTAAAACATGGTCCTTTAGGGTCTTGTGGTCTTACTTGTCTCAATTGGGGCCTCGGATTGGGATTCGTATACATGACATTGGAGTATTCTGGATCCTAATTGTGTTCCATAGATGGTGCCTCATATTGATAAGTATAAGCCTCACTATGCTCGGGTGACTCAATGTAATAAGCTTGTGGACTACCTTCATGAGAGTAGTCTGAACTATGAGCATAGGAGTCATTTTCTAGTATCAATGGGGTCACTCGCACCAATGCTCTATTAGGATTCTCCTCGGCCATTGCATACTTAACTGGGATCACATTGGCAGGAGCTGGCGGTTGGTTTCCTAGTACAGGTTGTGGCCTATATGGTGCTTAGTATTGCTGTTGTGGTTTATGATATGGTTGTTGCTATTGATTCTCATACCTACCTTGCTGGTAAGGTTGCTGATAATTTTGTCTGATAGCTTGTCTATTGTATGGACAATCTTGGGCCCTATGATTTGTGTATTTGCGGATGCATCACCAAGCAATAGTTCCAACTCAAATCCATGGAGTGGAAGATTGCGTGGAAATTTCAGTCCAGCAAATTCATCAAATACATCCATGAAAGGTAAAGAAAAGCTTTCTGCTGGTAGTAAAACAGGTGCAGGTTTTGAAGATGTTGATGGAGATTCAAGTGGTTCAGAAAAGAGTCTTGATGAGGAACTTGGATTGCCCTCTGTGAAGACTCCAGAAGTAAGAAGGGCACATGCAGATGATACAAGAAGAAGTGACCCAGGACCAAGAAGATCTGGGAGGATGCGTAATTCAGTGCAACGATTGACATATGATAGTTACATGGCTCACCATTGTGCCTACATGACAAAGGTAATACAAGATGCTGAACCTTCTTGTTTTGAAGATGCAATTGGTAATGCAGATTGGGAAAAGCTATGGATGAGATGGATGCACTTTATGGAAATGATACATGGAAGCTGGTTCCATTGCCACAAGGAAAGAAACCCATAGGCTGCAAATGGGTTTACAAGGTAGAGCATAATGCTGATGGTAGCATAAGCAGGTATAAAGCACGATTGGTAGCTAAAGGTTATGCACAGACATATGGCATTGATTATGAGGAAACATTCAGCCCTGTAGCTAAAATGTCTATTGTCAGAACACTTGTTACATTAGCTACAACAAAAGGATGGACTTTGCATCAGATGGATGTGAAGAATGCTTTCTTACATGGTGAGTTACAAGAAGAAGTATATATGGACCAGCCACAAGGATATGAAGATTCAAAGCATCTAGAATATGTTTGCAGGTTGCAAAAGGCTTTGTATGGGCTGAAACAAGCCCCTCGTGCATGGCATGCAAGGATTGTTGATTACTTAACCAGCATTGGGTTCTCTATGTGTGATGCAGATCACTATATGCAAGGAAGGCTGATGATGGCATCACTATTGTGGCTATTTATGTTGATGACCTGATTGTAGGTGGTGATAATGAAGAAAGCATCAAAGAGGTAAAGAAACTTCTTATGCAGGAATTCGACATGAAAGATCTTGGTGTGCTGTGCTATTTCTTGGGCATTGAGTTTATACATGCAGAAATAGGTATATGGATGTCGCAAAGGCAATATGCCTTGAATATGCTGCAAAAGTATGGTATGGCTGATTGTAAGCTAATTTCTATGCCATTAGATGAGAATTTGAAATTGGATACTACATCAGGTGAAGCATTGGAAAATGCTACTATGTACAGGAAAATTGTGGGAAGTCTTATATATCTCACAATTACAAGGCTTGATCTAAGTTATACTGTTGAACTTGAAAGTCAGTTTATGCAGGTTCCCAAGAAGCCATATTTGGATGCTCTAAGGCGCACTCTACGTTATGTGAGTGCTACTTTGGATTATGCATTGTTTTATGAAGCTGATGTAGATTTGCGGGTTCATGGATACACCAATGCAGATTGGGATCGTAGTACTCCAGATAGAAGATCTACTAGTGGCTTTCTTTTCTCACTTGGAGGTGTAGCTATTACATGGAGCAGTAAGAAGCAACCCAATGTTGCTTTGTCGAGTACAGAGGCTGAGTATAGAGGTGCTGCAATGGCAGCATGTGAGGCATCATGGTTGGAGATGTAACTTGCAGATTTAGGTGTGGAAGTGCAAAAGCCTATCACTATCTATTGTGATAATCTTAGCAGCATACAGTTAGCACGGAACCCTGTTTTCCATGCTAGAACAAAGCATATCGAGGTACATTATCACTTCATCAGAGAGAAGGTATTAGCAGGTGATATTGATCTTGTTTATGTGAGAACAGATGAGCAGGTTGCTGATATTTTCACCAAAGCACTTGAAGCTGAGAAGTTGAAGAAGTTTTGGGAGATGCTTGGATTACAGGATATGGCATTGAGCTTGAGGGGAAGTGTTGAGATATCAAGCTCAACATGTGATGATCTAGGATGACACGTACCAGTTTTTCGTTTCTCTGACATGTATAGTGGTCACGCCGGTATATGTCAGGGATACTTCATTGAGCTTTATTAGATTTATCTACCGAGAGTGATGGCACATTTGTTTGTTGCCAGCTCACTCATTCCCGGACATTAGGTTTTCCTTATGTACAGGTCTTTATATATTGCACTTGTTGTATTCTTGTTTTCAGGTCATTCTTGTACATTCCTTTTTTGTAATAGACGAAGAAGAAGAAGAAGATCATTCTTCCTTGCCTCAATCTGTGTGTGTGCTTCTCCTTGAGAGTGAGAGTGTGTGTGCAAGCTCTCTTCCTTATCTCCTTCCTCGTGACAGATAACCACTTAGTTGTTGTGCCCAAGACTTAGTTGTATGGTTGACACTAGCCTCAAATGATCTAATGCTTTGCCTATCCTTGCGTAAGTGTCTGCTAGATCTTAGGTTCATAAGCTTTCTCTACAAGTCCAAAATTTCCCCTTGTATTGCTCAAAATCCTTTGGAAGTCCTTGGTTTCCTAGTCCGCCACGAGCTTTCCAACAAACCCAAAATCACAACAAATGGATTTTGTATGAGAAATTTATGCCAGTTCAGGGTTTTGGGGGTTAAAATAGGGAAACACGACCTCTCTAGGATTGCTTCAACGCAGGCGACACATGACACTTAGTAAATATCCGCGATACTTGGAAGCAGACGATACACGATATTTGGCAGATGTCACGACACTTGGCCCTTAGCACGACACTTGACACTTGGGAAATATCGCGAAACGTGGCCACACGACACCAAGATATTGCAACACTTGGATATTGCAGATATCGCGACACTTGGAGCTCATGACATTCGACACTTGTCAAATGTCGACATTTGATGTCAACGACACTCAACACATGATCAGTCGCGACACACGACACTTGGTAGATGTCACGACACTCGATCACATGACACTCAATACTTGATTGGTCATGACATTTGACACCCGAGGGATATCGCGATACTTGGCCCTACACGACACTCAACACTTGTCAGATGTCGTGATACTTCACCACACGACACCTGAGATCACGAAACACGACACTTGACAAGTATCATGACACTTGATCTCCATGACACTCGACACTTGTCAAATGTCATGAGACAAACACGATATTCAACACTTGTTGAATGTCACGATGCAACCACGATACTCGACACTTATTGAATGTCGCGATGCAACCACGATACTCGACACTTGTCAAATGTCACGAGACAAACATGATATTCTACATTTGTTGAATGTCGCGATGCAACCACGATACTCGACACTTGCCAAATGTCGTGAGACAAACACGATATTCAAAAAGGGTAAATATCGCGACACTCAACTATGGGAAATCACGATACCTGGATGTCGCGACACTCAACCACGGGAAATCAGGATACTTGGATTTTTTGGAGTCCAAACTCAAAATTTTTTGCAAATATGAGTACCTTGTGTCCTCCTTGTCACTCCTATGTGTCTGTAGATGCAAAATCTCTCTTCGAACCCGTGATATCACACTCACGATATTTGGTGCAGGTCTTGTCACATCTGAGACTGATCACTCAATATTTTGGGTATTTTGGTAGTAATTCTCCAGCATTTCAACTCTGCACCCCCTCTAAGCTTCTTGCTCATAGCCACAAATGAAAAAGGAGGTGAATGTACTCTAGAAAATGGAAAAAACTGAGAAGATGAAGGTGGGTGGAGATGGTGATGATGATGAAGATGAAGGAGAAGAAAAACTCAAAAGTTGAATTGAAAATGGTGATTTTTTTACCTTCCAACGTCGCTACTCTACATCTTACCATCACACGCTCGTCCTCCAAGCTTTCTCCCTAGCAACGGCGCCAAATTTGGTGTCACTCTAGCACAATGGCAAGTACCAATGTGAGGAGCTCCATCTCATAAATGTCAATCCGCGGAGACGTGAGGACCGGTATGGAGACTGTGAGCAAGTGATGGCACAAGTGCATGAGTGAAAGCACACAAGCATGCACACACATACACACACACGCACACAAGGTAAGAGCAAAGAGTGGAACAATGGAAGATCTTCGATTACAAAAGAATTCTCTTACAAAGCTGAAATCTACAACAAGCTAACCTCAAAAATGAGCTCTCCAGCCCTTTTTATAGTTTTTTGAGTGGTTTTGGCCCTGTCCAGACCTCGTGTCTGACCTAATTAAAAATTAGGTTCCAAAGCTTACTTGAGGTCTCAAATGGAGTCTAACAATTATGAAAATTGGTAGGATGATACTTCTAATACTCCTGAAGCTTGAGGACTCCTCAGCTTGAACAAAATGGAGTTGCAAAAATAGAAAATGGTATTTACAATGGTTTTAGTGATGAAAATCACTATTTTTATCGGGATTTCTTCTAAAAATTTGACATGTGCTTCTTGGAGCTCCCTACATGCTCCTTCTTCTTATGCATCCACTTCCTTGATGTGCTTCCATACTTTGTCCTTGACCTTGAGCTTCAACATTTGGTCCATCCAAGCTTTTGGTTAGCATATCTGCAATATGATCTTTTGTTGAAGTATATATTACTTCAATCTCCTATCAATCACCTTCTCTCTTAGAAAGTGATACTAATCTCAATGTGTTTAGTCTTGGAATGAAGAACAGGATTAGTAGCTAGATATAATGAACTCATATTATCTCCATGAATAGTGGGTGTGCTCTAAATTATGTCAAAACTCTTCATGAGAGTTTTCAACTCTATGACTTCCTTTGCAACCTCAACCATACCTTTATACTCTGCCTCTGTAGATGATAAAGCAATTGTGTGTTGCTTCTTAGAACACAAAGAGATTAACTTATCTCCCACATAACACAATTATCCATAAGTTGATCTTCTATCATCAGGATTACCTGCCCAATCTGTATCATTATAGATCTTGATGTTTGTATCTTATGTAAATCCATAATCCAAACCTTCCTTGAGTGTACCCTTAATGTATCTCAATACTCTTTGTCCCGCAACCCAATGTTCTTTCCTAGGACAATGCATGAATTGAGACAACACTCAAACTGCATATGAAAAATCATGCCTAGTTAATGTAGCATAGATAAGACTACCAACCAGACTCTGATATAGCTTCATATCCTTGAATTCTTCTCCTCCATATCTGCTCAATTTGTGATTCACTTAGCACATATAGATGTATGAGGACCAAGTCAAGAACCTTCATTCGTAGGATCAAGGTATTATGTATCATTTGCCGATGACCATAGTAGATGGACTATTTTATACTTTATCAAAAGTAAGAATGAAGTTTTTGATTGCTTCAAAAAGTATCTAGCACATGTGGAGAATCATACACGTAGATCACTCAAGAAGCTCATATTTGATGGAGAGGGAGAATACTTCTCCAAAGAGTTTGATGAGTTCTTGGAGGATAAAGGTATCAAAAGGGAAGTGACTACCATATACTCTCCTCAATTAAATGGAATTGTAGAAAGGAGAAACAAGACATTGGTTGGATCAACCAGAATAATGTTTGAAGAGAAGAAGTTGCCACATTATCTATGGGCAGAAGTTATTTCAACTGTTGTGTACCTTGTCAATAGACACCATCCAAATCACTGCAAGTTATGACTCCTTATGAATCATGGTATGGAAGGAAACCTAGTCTTGGACGTTGCAAAGTGTTTGGTTGTTTAGCTTATGTCCATGTACCATCACAAATAAGAGTTAAGATAGATGAAAGGGCAACAAAGGCAATTTTTATCAAGTAGATGTGTTGTGTTTGAAGAACACAAGTCTTCGTATGATGAAGAAAAACAAAAGGTAACTCTACCATATGATCTTGATTCTGATTCTCATCAATTAGGAAGCAAGCATGATACACAGGTCTAGGATCCAAGAAGTGATACAGATGATGATCAAGATGAAAGGGAAAAGGATTACACTATGGAAGTCAAGAGGAAAAGCAAAGATGCAGGAGTGTGGAGAATGCTCCAAGCAAGCACCTAGAAGATCAGCAAGAGAAAAGAAACAAAGAGAAAGGTATGGATATGATTCCACATTTGTTACAAAGCATTCAATCTACTTGGAAAAAGATTCAATTTCAAAAGAACCGTTAACCTATGAAGAGGCAAAGGGAAACCCTAATTGGGAAAAGGCCATGAAAGAAGAAATAGATGCATTAAAGGAGATGGACACTTAGGATTTGGTTCCAACGTCACCAAATCAAAAGGTAATTGGTTGCAAATGGGTATATAAAGTTAAAAGAAAACCAGATGGGTCAGTTTGTAGGTACAAGGTAAGATTAGTTGAGAAAGGATGTTCTTAAACTCATGGTATAGACTATGAGGAAACATTCTCACCAATTGCAAAGATGACTACAATTAGAACATTGATAAGTGTAGTTGCTACAAGGAATCGGAGACTCCTCCAACTTGATGTAAAAAATGCATTTTTAAATGGTTGGATAAGTGAAGAGGTATGCATGTCACAACCACTAGGTTTTGAAAACCCTAATCATGCATCTTATGTTTCCAGACTTAAGAAAGAATTGTATGGATTGAAACATGCTCCTAGAGCTTGGAATTACAGGTTGGTTACATAAATTACCTAGCAATTTAGATCCTTATCTTTTCATCAAAGGGATCACAATGAGGTTATCTATATATAAATATATACAGATGATATTATTGTGATAGGTGATTATCTAAATGACATTCAAAGTATCAAGAGACACATGCAAGAGGAGTTCAAAATCAATGAATTAGATGAGCTCACATTCTTCCTGGGTATATAAGTGATATACACAAATGAAGGAATGTATTTGAGTGAGAGAAGATACATTCAGGATCTACTTCTTAAGTTCAAAATTGAGAACACTAAACTTGTAGGTACATCTTTGGAGATAAATCATAAACTTAGTGTTTATGAAGGTGAGAAAATCGAAGATATTAAAGAGTATCTAAGCTTGGTAGGTAGCTTGATATATACTACTCATGCAAGGGCAGACATCTCATATAGTGTGGGAGTGCTTAGTCAATTCATGCACTCACCTAGAAGACCTTACTTAAGGACTTAAGTATCTTAAAGTAAGAGAGTACTTAAGTATCTTAAAGGTATAATCAATGAAGGTATATTCTATCCTTACTCTTCAGATTTGGATATCAAAATCTATTCAAATGCAGATTGGACAAGAGCTAAGGATGATAGAAAAAGCTAGTGTCATGGAGTTCCAAGAATCACATAACAGTTGTTGTATCCTCAATGGAAGCAGAGTATAGAGGTTTGACAATAGCAACTCAAGAGGCAATATGGTTAAAAGCATTGTATACAGATTTGGGACTTGTGAGTTCCAAACTTCACATATTTGGCAAAATGTAAGTTCCATGCATCTAGTAGCAAATCCTATTTTCCATGCAAGAACCAAACACATAGAGGTTCATTACCACTTCATCAAGGAGAAGCCCATGGCAAAGGAGATTGACATTCCTTTTGTTCCAACTGAAAAGCAAGTAGCAGATATGATGACGAAGGCACTTGATGGAATAAATCTTTGTAGATTCAAAGCTATGGGAGGTATTTATCCTATTAGAGAATGAAGACTCAAGCATACTTTAGCTTGAGGGGGAGCTGTTGGAACATCAAGCTTACACTATGCTTGAGGTGGATTTGATCTTCATCAAAAGCTATGGCCTGAATTACATCAAAGGAATATTCGTTGGAGAGTTCTTTTACTTATGCTCATTTATTGTATTAAAAAAAATAAGGTTTTTTATGGATCTTTTACCATTCTAAAAGACTTGAGCTTTACACATGTAAAAGTAGAAAGATAGAGCCCAAATTCCACGAATTTTTGGTTTTTGTCCCAGGCCGCTGTCCTGGTGGTTGGACCTCTCGCCTCTTGAGGCGGGAACGAGGGTTCAACCCCTCTTGGCAGCACTTGTGAGGGACATGTAAACCTTGGAATGATGTGCCACCGCATATTCTACCCCGCAGTAGTTGTGATCGCCGTTCAACCTAGCTATGTAAACCCTTTATCTTGTGGGATAAGGGGGGTCCCATGGGTACTATGCCCTTCCTTGTACAGTTGCAATTTCAAAGTTAAAGCCTGGGGGAGTAGGCCTCGGCCGAACCTCCATTTTAAAAAATAATAATAATAATAATAAAATAAAAAAAAATATCCTTTTTTTTTAAATGGATGCTCGACAAGCCCTGCTCCTTGACCTTTAACTTCAAAAGAACAATTCTATAGGTGAATGGGCATAGTACCCACGGGACTTCTCATATCTCACAAAGCAAAGGTTAGACAAAATTACAATTAGTTTCAGTTGGTTTAAATTTGCCCAAGCCATTACATATCCAGCCCGGGGATTGAACTTTGGACCTCCACCTCAAGAATAAAGTTATTCTTCTTCTAAAGCACAAAAGGGTTCCATGATGGTGGATTCAACATCCTCATCACTAGTTTCTATAGGTAAAGATGTACTAGGCTCACACTCTTCTACTACTCGCTCAAACATGAAGGGTTCTATTGTGAATACTAAGATTTCATAGCCATATTCATTACAATGGGGCATCCATTGTTCCTCATTTACAGTTATGTCCATCGTGGCTAAGATTTCAACCCAACCATGGGGTTCAAATTCTTCATTGGGGAACATCATAGGTGCATAGGCTAGGTCTTGAATAGATCTAGGGTTTTCACTAGCACCTAAGTTTCTCTCTTCTAATCCCTTTTCCTCTTCAGCTGCAACTCTACACATCCATAAGTGCATGTCTTTGTCCATCCATGAAGAGTCCAATCCTACGGAATGCATCTATTCTCTCTCATCTACTATATGGATTGGGTTCCATTGCAGTGGTGGTACATCTCTATGGGAGTAATCCTTGAGATTGACTTCAGTGGTTACACCTAAATGTTGTAAGTACAAAGAATTGGTTCCCTAATCTTGCACTATCTCCAACTGCCTCATGAATGGTCTTCCTAAAATTATCTCATAGACATGATTTTTTCCAAAATCACATATCGCAAAAGTATGTTCAAACTCCACACCACAAGTAGTGAGATTTATCCCTTCTAATACTCATAGGGGTTTTTTAATATGTCCATCTGCCATTTGCAACTTCATCCTAGTTGGCCTAAAGCTACTTTGCCCCAATGTTTCCATAAAGAAGTGGTGGCAATAACAACTCTCAATCCCAAATCTAAAATAGCCTTTGTTGTGTAGCTCTGGTAAGTGATAGGAAGATAGGCGTTTCCTTCTTCACGCTCGCTTATATTTCCTATCATATCCAAGGGTATCTTTGGCAATGCTTTAGTGGCACACTTGTTTAGTACATATGTTGCAGACATAATAACCTCAAGCTAGAAATTATGTTGTAAAGCCTGACTCTTGCCCATACAGCCCACCATTTCCATGAGTGACATGTTCTTTCTTTCAACAATTCCATTCTGTTGAAGTATATACGGCACTTTACATTGGTGTTTTATCCCATGTTAAGCCAAAAATGCTTTAAAATGAGAAGACATATATTCCGCCCCTCGATTAGAATGGAGTTCGCCCATTTTACATGCTGACATATTTCAGCCAAAACTAGAAATTGTGTGAAGCACATAAAGACTTCGGAATTCGCTTTCAATGGATATACCCATGCATGCTTGGAAAACTCATCAATGAAAGTCATGAAGTAAAGATAGTCCCCAAAAGGTGTCTGCATAGGACCACAAACATCACTATGGACAAGCTCTAATTTCTGAGTAGCTCATACTGAACCATCTTTTAAGAAGGAAGAAGGCTGCATTTTGCCCAAAATACAGCCTTCATAGACATGGTTACTAGGTGCCTCAAGTTTGGGTAGAGAGGACAACATTTCATATCTCTATAAGCATAGCAAACTAGAAAAATTCAGACGACCAAAGTATGCATGCCAAAGCTTTGCATCTTGAACTGCACATGCTAAATCATTCAAAAAATTTTCATAATAAAAAATGCATATTAGTGGTTGTTCCTACTACTTGAGAAGAAAGCTTGAGATCGTGAAACCTATGCTATGGCACATAATTTGTTTCAGAGGCTTATGCTAATACCTAAAGGCCCACTTGGAGGGTAGACCATTGATGCTCAAAGGGAAGACCATTAAGATCTTGTCTTGCTTAAGCGAAGACCATATTATATAGCCCACATCATAAAATTCCATAAGCAATAATAATGTCGCCATTTGATAGCTCATGAATTGTACATTTGACAAATTTCACAACCAAGCCAATATTAGCTAATGTTGAAACTGAAAACATATTTTTCTTGATCCCTGGCAGAAGTAAAGCATTTGCCAATGTAAAAGAACTACCATTAGCAGAAGTCAGAATGATCTTACGAGCTCCCATGATAGGATAAGAGGAGTTTTTGCCGCATGTGATAGTATTCACTATAGGGGTAGGCTGAAGTGAAGTGAAGAAACTACGTTGCGAGGTAATATATTTGGTTGCCACTATCAAAGTACCAAACATCTGCGTCTACTACGAATATACATTGTTCATGAGAACATGGGTCATAACTACAAAGAGTAGTGAATGCCCATAGTTCATTCTACACAAGATTGATAGACTCTATCTTGGGTGTAGAGGCCTCTGTAACAACCATTCAAACCTCTTTCTTCTTTGCCCCTTTTGTAGCCAGTTTTGGACAACTCTTTATGACATGATCATTTCCTTTACAATATTTGCAAAACAATTTTTGCTTTTTTGTTTTCTTCTTATCTTTGTCATCCTTCTTTCATTCTGCAAAATTAGTAAAGTTTTTCTTATTAATAGATGAGACTCATTTACCCTTGCCCTTCTGACTAACCAAGAAAGCTTGATCTGCAACATGCATAATGAACATATTCTGCCTACACTAATCTTCCTGCAACAAAACAGAGACTAACTCCTCAAATGTTAAGGCATTTTGATTGCCTTTCATCATCAATCGAAGAGTAGAAGCAAGACTCTCATATGAATCTAGAAGATCATTTAGAACAATCTGCACAAGTGAACTTTCTAGTAAGACTTCATTAGAAGAAATCAACTACTCCTTCAAATCTTTGATCTTTGTCAAAAAACTATCCATGGAATCTCTTTCATTCATGTGATCACTCTCCAACTATTTTCAGAGGTAAGCAACACGAGCCTCATTTCTTGCATGGTATAGAGTGGTAAGTGTATCATAAGCATCCTCTATTGTTTTGCAAGAGAAAATGTGAGGAATAATGGCATGTTTGATAGAAAAGGTTATCAATGTGTTATCGTTAGTGTCCATGTGAAAGGCCAAATGGCCTCTTGACACTTTTATATATGTTCTTTAATAAAAAGTATAGTGACATCCTACCCTTTAGACTTTAACATGCTAAAAATTTATTTTCTAGATAACTTTCTTGAATACACATCTATATCTTGAAGATGGTTATTTTCTTTAACTTGTAGTTAAGTTTAACAATTTTGTCCCTATTTATACCTTAACTTTACTTCAAGATGTTCTTGAGCATGCATCCATGCACAAACATTCTATTTGCTACGTTTCAAAAAGATATAATCATACACGTGCACAAACTCAAGTGCATTATATATATATATATATATATATATATATATATATATATATATATATATATATATATATATATATATATATATATATATATATATATATATATATATATATATATATATATATATATATATATGCCCCTTGGAGCTCACGTAGCCAGTAATCTCCTACCACTAAGCTACGCTCTTGCGGTGTTTGAAGAAGGGTAAATTCTAAGGTCAACATTACCTTGAGCATGTTTTGGGCTCCCAAAGCTTCATTCTTTGCTTTCAAAGCCTATTTTGAAGCATTTTTGGGGTGATTCTTGGAGTACTTTCATGCATAGTTCTCTTTACACATGTTCAAGAACATCAAGAAGAGTGATCTTTGTACTTTTTTGACAACGAAAGTTCACCTTTTGAGGTTAAGTTTTCAGCCACACTAGTAAATCTATAGGTTTCTTGAAAGACTTTAGTTGCGGTGGGAGCAACCACTACAAGTCTATGCAAGTTTTGGAGTCTAAAGTACATAGTTGATGAACACCTAACGATGTTGTTGGCCAGTGTTTGGGTTTTGAATTCAGCCTTTCACTGCCATTTTATTGCATATATTGAGCACATACACACTACTATGTATGCTTCTGTGGATACCACTTATGTACGTCCATGTGGTGGTCATTGATATAGCGGTTACTTTTTTGCATGAAGGCTTTTATGTTTGATTAAAGAGGGTTGTGGTGAGGTTTTCTTAATTGGGAGACACCCAGATGTCGGGGTCTCTTCAGTGATGCAAGTGGAAGACTTACCCACGCTCGCCATAGAAGATGTGTGATAGTTGTTCATAGGTGCTCGATAAGCGTAATTGGCTTCTTTCGGGTAATTGATTATATGGAGTGGAGTCAATGATTCACTATGCAAGTTAACATGTCAGCACTATAGTTTTATGACATTTTGACACTAGTCATATGCTCATTTTGCAGAGGATACTCTAGCAAAGATTTTCCAATTTTTTCGGTTTCATCAACTATACAGTGCTCAGTTTACTTGTTGATACACGTTTTGGTCTGAGAACATTTATTCTCACATAATCCTTTTGGTTGTTCATTATTATTCATTAATTCATTTTTCTTGGAAGACTACTGATTGTTTTCAAGAATCTGACACTTGGTCATCCTTCTTTGAGCCTTAATGGTATTTGGACTCTTTTAGCTCCATTATCATTCTATTCAGTTCTCTATCATCATGGTCTCAAACACATCTAGTGGATCAAGATCTAGTGCCAATGTTTCGAGGAGGTATAACTTGCAGGGCAAATTTTGCTCGATGCAAGAATCAAATTCAAGATGTGATGATTCAAAGGAGGCAATGGAAGCCAATAAATGGAATCTCAAAGAAGCCTATTGACATGGATGAATATGATTGGGATGAGTTAGATAAAACTCTATTCCAAAAGATACAACTCTCTAATGTGAAAACGGTAAAGAAAACTTTTTATTTATGGATGTACACAGGCCTTGAAATTTTGATTTCTCTTAGCTTGAGAATATTTGAGCCAAACCAATTTGCAAGCGCTTAATTAGGAAGATAATTGACATCCTTTCACAAGAACCAAATTATGAAAGATTAGATAAGGAGAAATATAGTTACTACTTAGAAAGTGTATCCCAAACAATGATAGACCTTTAAATATGAGCATAATGGTGACTTTGAAGTTGAGCATTTCTATAAATCCTTTCGTATCATAACAATATAAGGTCCTACCTTCACGTTTCAAAGGAAAGTAATTGGTTTGCAAACTTGAGCTTTACACGAGTTCTCTAAAATTGATTGTTTTAAAGATTGTGCAATCATGCAAGAGAAAGCAGTGTACAAGTGACTTCAAATCTTGATGTTCTTCATCCCAATGAGTAGCATAGAGGTTAGAACTTCTAGGTAGCCTGCTTGACTTGTGTGCAATGCACTGATTGAATGAAAATTGATTCAAGAACCAATGCCATGGATTGAGGAGCTAGTGGAAGTTGATCGGTTGCATAAAATTCCAGACCTCTTTACAATGATTGGACCACAAAAAAAGAGGCATGATGATACGAATGTGCTTTATGTTCGAATGCATATATGATGAGCTTCATATCACTAGTCTCGAAAAAAAGTTTTGGAAGCTCAAGTTGACTGTCTTATTTTGTGCAAACAAACAGTAGATCTGTTAAACTTAAGCTGTGGTAAGAATATTGGGGGTCTCATGGTCTCAGTAACATCCTCAACATCTAAGCCTGCCTGGGAAGCTGAAGAGATAAACAAGTTCATTGTTTCTATGTTACGAATAACTGTAGCCACATATGCAATGGGGCAAGTAACAGAAGTCTGATGACTATTATCATGTGTAGACTCATCTTGCATCTCCTGTTGCATAATAACACCACCTCCTTTCACAAGGTAGCTGCCTTGCTTTCTTTTTGCGAGAAGCATCACCATTAATGCCACAAGATATGGGATGCTTGATGAATCATATATGAGGTCAGCACCTACTCTGAAATAAAGTTAATAGCCAGTAAATGAATTTTAATCTGAAAACAAAATAGAAACATTCTATACCAAAATATAAGCAACTTTTGAATGTGACATAAAATCAAAGAAACAAGATTCCACCCTAACTCTCTGTCGCTCTTCATCTCATCTCCCTCTTCCTGCTTCTGGGTACTCAAACAGTCTAAACAAGTCAATACCACAACCACAAGGCACACCTTGAAGTGAGAAAGATAGGAAAAGAAGCACACTTAAAGGTCCGAAGGCTGGGTCTTTTATCTGTCTTCATATCTTTTACCTTACTTCCAGCTCTTTTCTTGTACCAGTAAAGTACAAAAAATCAGACAATGTCTCCAATACAAAAACAGTGAGGCATGTTCTGTGCCATTTTTAACTTGCAAGGCTTCTCCTGTTTTCCTCAACAAAAAGGACTTTACACAGTTTGGAAAAATGTGTGTGTGTGTGTGTGTGTGTGTGTGTGTGTGTGTGTGTGTGTGTGTGTGTGTGTGTGTGAGAGAGAGAGAGAGAGAGAGAGAGAGAGAGAGAGACAGAGAGAGAGAGAGGTATATTAACGTCTTCCAAAGGCCAAACTTGGCCTATGAGACAAAATCATATACAACTATGGTAATCTCTGTGTAGCAATGAAAAGGACAAATACTCGCTACACAAAATTATGTAGGCTGAAAACAACAAAGGATGATGTGTCTGGTAATGAGGAGGTAGTGGGTATAAAATAGTGGTGTCTGGGGGGAGCGTGGCTCTGACTCAGAAGATAATGACCACCTAATACAAGGGGAACCCTTGAGGGAGTGAATGTCTATACCCTAAGTGCTGGTGATGGGTGGAGGTGGGTGGAGTATGTGGTACATAGGCGGTGGTATGAGTACCTCCTCGAAGAAGGCTGCCCAAGTGGTGGTGGTGCACGTGTGCTCCATCATGTAGTCATGGGCTATCCTCATGCATGAGATATCCTCCTGGTGCAGTCATGGTCATCGGTACCAAACCATGTGTGGTCGGTGTCGCACTCTCTGTACCACTGCCCCCCGGAGTCTGAGCCCTATGCCTCTCAGAGGCAGGTCCATCTGACGTGGCCCGACTCGCTTGAAAAACTGAGTAATAATCTGCTGAGTTCTCACCCCTGTCTGGTGTGTAGGTTGTAGCATCTGATCTCATCTCTCATATGCCGCCATGAGGAAACATCCCATCCTCTGCTGGTCCCAGTGGTCATGCACAACTGGAGTGACTCCTCTATCTGGAACTCTGCTCATAGGTCTGAGTATGCAGGGCATATGATAACCAGGTGCTCCTCACTCTCTATCTCTGTATGGCATACTCGGCACCACCTCTCCTCTCGAGGGACTCACCTAGCCTGACCTCTCTCGATCTCGAGCTGATGTGATGAAACTCAAAGCTGCCCAATGACGACTTGAAGGTGGTGTGGTAGGTATGTCTACATGTAGCACGGAGTCTCAATGAAGCCCTAGTCTGAGATCCGTAGAAAATGCTCACGGTAATGAAGTATTTTCGGTGTCAATGTCCCCCTCCGGCTGATCCATGTCCTCTATATGTTTGTATGCCATCTCTCCTGACGGATGATCCTATTTCTCTCTTGGTGGGAGAGCGAATAGGTGGGGACTTGGAGTCATATTGTACTAGTGGTAGTCTGTCAATGTCAAAACCATAGAGGGCAAGCCAATCCCGTCTATGCATACCATGAGGAGGTGTCTCCTGCTAGTGCCATGTCGTGTGATGCCTGGAAAGCTCTATAAGTGATGCGCTCGATGTCCATGCTCTGGCTCCTGTGTAATAGGCATACTGTCTCAAAGAGTGTCTCTACTAGCATCAGTGGTGCAGCAAGCTTTGCCCTCTTGATATCATGGGGTACCGAAGATTTGCTCCGGATGAGTCTGGCAATCATGAGAATCTGCGGCCTCTCCAATGCTGTCCATGATGATGCGGCTAATCCCGGTCCCCATATAGCTGCCCCATACATGAGTGCTGGGTAACTTAAGTGTCGAAGAGCCACCCCTTTGTGTGGGGCTCTTGAGAATATGCTTGGTGACATTGTCTCTCCATCAAAGCTAGTGCTACGTATCCTCATGTGATGTGATCACGGGCTCCCTAAGACATGGAGGAAGCCCATGCTGTGAATATCACTCCCAAGTAGACATATGATCCGACTACCTCCATGGATTGGTTTTACCAAGGTTCAGTGATAACCCTCTATGTGTTCAAAAATCATCTAGGCCATGTAGGTATAGTTGTAGACCCTCTGCAGACTTTGAAACAAGCACAATAACATCAGCATATAAAAGGATGTGGATAGTTGTCCTTCATACCTCAATGCCCTCCCAAGTAGACATACGATCCGACTACCTCGATGGGTTGGTTTTACCAAGGTTCACTGATAACCCTCTATGTGTTCAGAAATCATCTAGGCCATGTAGATGTAGCTCTAGACCCTCTACATACTTTGAAACAAGCACAATATCATCAGCATATAAAAGGATGTGGATAGTTGTCTTTCGTACCTCAATGCCCTCCCCTCCTTGCTTCTGTATGAAGTCCATTATCTCATCAATGTATAAACCAAAGAGGGTGGGTGAGAGGGGACACCCTTGCTTCACCTTGATGGTGCTAGCAAGTGAATCAGATAGACCGCCCGGGTATCTGAATCTACCTTATACTCTCTCATATAAAGCATTGATCCCCCATATCATCTCCTCTTGGGCCCCAATGTCATGTAGACATTTGAAGAGCCACTCCCTAGGAACTGTGTCAAAGGCTTTGTGGAAGTAACAAAGAAGTCGCAAGCTATATCGATGTCTTAAGGTATTAGAGGCTATGGAGAGATCACATACATAGAGGCACACCGCCACTTGAAGACTCTTACCCACCGTAAAAAGCGGAAATTGGAGAGAGAAGAAGAAAGAAAGAAAGAAAGTGTTTTTACGTCTATTAGGAGGCCGAACTCGGCCTATGAGACAAATTGATGTACATGGGTGTATCTTCTGTCTATCAGAGAAGATAAAAGTGCTGAAAAAGAAACTGGTAAAGCTGATACATATCTCCGTGAAATGCGTGTGGAGATACCCATGAAAGGGGGGGGGGGGGGGGGGGGGGGGGGTGTATGGAGTGCGATATCTATGTCAGTCTATATGCAAAGGGGTAGTACAACAAGCATGGGAATGCATATGAAACGACTAACTAGCTCCATCCTGTGCTAGTGGGCGGGTGTAAGATGTGATACATAGGTGGAGGTGGAGTCAAGGCCATCGTGATAGAGAGAGAGAGAGAGGGGCGGCACAGTATTGGAACATATCCACCCCATAGGGACTGCATCCAACTACCTCCTCTTTCTTTACACCGAGGATGACTGGTACACTTATTTTACATATCTCTAGATCTGCAGCATGGCAGATCTAGAGATTGATCTGGATTACAAGCTGAGCATCTTATCTATGGGAGAGAGACCCTTGCACCACTCATCGCCCACCTCTTCAACCACTTTTTGGTTGAAGGATTTCGAGATTCCTAGATTGTGCAGATTATCCTTCATATCCACAAATCTAGAGCTACTATGGACCCACGCACTATTAGACTATCATCTTGTAGAGGTGGTGCTCTATCCATGTCAAATCCATAACTGAACAGATCTCATGATGCTTAAAAAGCCCTGTATGCAATGCGTCCATTGTGAATATCATGGAGTCTATGTAGCAAACATATTGCCTCAAACAAAGCCTCAACCAATATCGGGGGTACAGCCTCATGGTTTTCTACATAAAAGCTTGGAAATCATGAGTACTTGGGATCTCTCCACCAATGACCATACATAATCTAGCCGTCCTAGCCCCTAAATGGATGATTTGTACATAAGTGATGGTGTGACTAGCATATCAAAAAGCCACCCCTTCCTGCGGGGCTCCTGAAAGTGTGTCTTGGACACTACTCCATCAATGCCAACGCTGCATATCCATGAGTGATCCTATCCTGAGCTGCGTGGGCCATGGAAAATTAACCTCATACGACTAAAAAGGTCACCCCAAGATAAACATATGAACCAGTGATTTGACAAGAAGCTCCCCCCAACTCTACCCCTGAACCCCCATGCAACCTAATAACGTTTGCAAGCTCATCAATTTATATTCCGATAAAGTAGGAGATAATGGATACCCTTTTTTCACACTAATAGTGCTGACAAGGAGATCAGAAAGCCCTCCAAGACATCTGACCCTCCCCGACACCTGCTCGTATGAAGCATAGATTCCTCATAGCATGTCCTCTCTGACCCCAAGATCGAGGAGTCATCTAAAGAGCCCCTCTCTAGGTACTGTGTCAAATGCTTTGTGAAAGTCCACAAAGCAACAATATAATCTCCTCTTCCTCAGCCGTGCCTAATCATTCAGACATCTCATAGTGAAGATATGGTCAATGGCGGAAAAATCCCGCCGGAAGACAACCTACTCTAGATCTTGAAAACCCTTTTGCTCAGCTAAGCTGCTAAGCTCCTCCTCAAGAATAGCTCCATAGAATTTGGCCAATATGAGGTCAAACATGATACTCCAGTATGTACTAGGATCAATCATGTCCCCATACTTGTGAATAGGCACAATGGTGTGCTGTCCACGTGGCTAAGAACCCCTCAACCAACGCTCAATTGAAGAGGTGTGTAATAAGTGGTAACAAGATGAGAGAGAGAGAGAGAGAGAGAGAGAAAGAGAAAGAAGAAAGTGATATTAATGTCTTCCAAAGGCCAAACTTGGCCTATGAGACAAAACTGGGTACAACAGTAGTAACCCATGTGTAGGAATAAAAAGAAAAAGTACTCGCTACACAAAACTGTGTAGGCTGAAAAAGACTGGAAACAACCAAAGTATAGTGTACTGTGTGATAAAGGGGTAAGGGTGCATGGGAGACGTGGCTCTGACTCTTCCGCCACCTAATACATGGGGGACCCATGATAGGAGTGAATATGTATATCCTAACTATTGATGATAGGTGGAGGTGGGTGGAGTATGTGGTACACCGGCGACGGTCTGAGTGCCTCCTGT
>CM035427.1:35934396-35936896 GCA_020310875.1 Ceratopteris richardii
GCTCTCACACGATAGATTTTATCTGAATATAGAAGGAGATAAAGTGAAACATGTTAAACAAACAACAAAAAGAATATGAGGGGGAGAATTATGAAGGGGTAGATAAACTTCCCATTTTCCTATGAATGGAGGAGAGGAGAAAACAAATCATAAGGGAAGAGATACAAAGGAGGTTCATAGACATTCTGTAAATTGGGTGAGGGTAGCATGATCCATCCTACATATATTATTCTTCTTGTAACACTTCCCAATGTCTAAAAGGAGGTTTGCTTCGACAAATCTTGATTCTCTTGTGGATGAGAGAAAGAGGCTTATTCTAAGAGCTCATTGCATTCCTTTGCATCCATAAACAGCACTATTGAACACCCACCCACTTCTCCAAGCAAAGCTCAACAACTTTGACTATCTCCTCATGACTCTCTAAATATCAATGTTTGCGGGGCAAAAGTAGAAGAATCCACTTATCCCCTATCAATCATTTCTTATGGCATCACTTGCATTAGGGAGTGTCTATATAGTTTGGCAACCCTTGCATTGGTCAAAATGCAATGATGATCTTCCAAATAAGTGTGACTTCTTGCTTTCTATAAGTGGTTGCTAAAGGCTTTTAAGTTCGAGATTTCCTCTCAACTTGTACCATATGATTTTCTATTTATAGTTTGCTATAGTTTGGATGTTGAACTTTGTTTCTAGGTCTAAGATAATCTTGAGGTTGCAAAATTTTTCTCATATTATCTTTTTGTGTAGAGACAACAAAGAGACAAATCTCATATCATCCCTCTTGCATGCCATTAGTCTACTTTGGAGCAAGATGCCATCTTTCTAGCTCAATATGAGATCAACATCCTTTGTTCCCAACCACATCTATCTTTATTCCATAGATCCCCAAATCTTGAAGCCTTACTTAGGGAAAGTTTTTTCATTAAATTGTTCTCTTGTTTGTGGATTGAGGTTATGCATGAGTGAAGAAACCGAATGGATTCTATTAATATATTTTGGTGGTGATGTGAGTAAAGACACTTAGAATTGCCAAGGTACTTTATCTCTATTTGGGAGATCCCCCTCTCCCAAGAGGCTTAGAGATACATTGCATGATGTGCTGCCAAGCTTCTTCTTCTTCTTTGTGTTGTTTGTGTGCCTTCTCTCTCCCATTACTCCAATAATTACTAACAGTGCAGATCGTTGCTTCTTCGGGTGCATCACAAGCATACCCCCTAACTTTCTCAAATCGTTAAACTTGAAGAGCTCAATGGAAAAGAAAAAAAAATCAATCTGAGCTCATTTCGAGCTTTGAATGCATTATAGAAACCATTGCACACATTATTTCATCTCTTTGTACCAACTTTTGTTCAAGTTTCTCTTCTCCAATACAAGCAGCCAAAGTTTTTTGCAATTGTAGTTGAGCTCCATAGGGTACTTCAGTTCAACTTTTTCAAGGGAAAGTCAATTTTTGCATCACGTTGCAATCAAGGTATAGTCATTGACCATGCTCACAACAATGATGTTATTCTCATGTTAGCTATTGAGGATAAGTTGAATGGTTCTAACTACCCATTATTGGCATATATGATGCACCATGTATTGGATGAAAAGGGACTGTAGAATAATGTGCACAGTGTTGAAATATACCATGTTCAAGCTACTAATGCTGAACATCTAGATGATGCATGTGATGTTGAGATTTGTAATTTTGATGGAGATCCTATTTCCAATCCTCTTACAACTTCTATTTTGACTATGTAAAGTACACCACCCCCCGAAAAGAACTCGTTACAGAGCAACTTCAATGGGATGGTAGAGATGCACAAGCACATGCCTTGATTGCTTTCTTTGTCAAACATGCCATTATTTCTCATGTTCGCTAATGCAAAACAATTAAGGATGCCTGGGATGCTCTTTCCACATTGTATTGGCAAGAAATACGGCTTGTGTCCCTTACCTTTGAATAAAAGAAAAGGTCAAAATGGCCATCTCATACACTTTCATTAACCTAGTGTAGAATGAAGAATGGACATCTATTACACAATATAATTATGATCCATCATCTCATACAACTTTGCGACCAAACATGTTACGGCTCACTGCCATTTCTTCACCTCATTTCAACCTACCCCTAATGGAAATATTGTCACATGCACCAACAACCCCTCTTATCCTTTCATAGGAGTCGGAAACATTATCTTTGCTAGTGCTTATGCTAGTACACTCACATTATCAGAGGGCTTATATGTGTCAAGCATCAAGAAGAATCTCTTATCATTGTCGTACTAGCCAAAAATTGGCTTGATGGTCAAAGTTATCTAATGACACATGTAAAGTTCATGATCTCTTTGACGGTGACAAAATCATGATGTTTGGCATGCTATATCATGAGCTATATAAGCTAACAAATTATAGCAAATCTATGGATGATTATGTTGAGATATCCATGCACTACCCTTTTGTACCCACATGCACTCAATTAATCCCATATGCAAGGATCTTCTCACAAGCTCTCATG
>CM035427.1:35944396-35949396 GCA_020310875.1 Ceratopteris richardii
CTTACCCAAATCACTTCATCTTAGATGTATACATACTCTATACTTTTAGTGAAATGGGTGGATTTTCTTGTTTGTAATTCGCCTCCAAAAAATCTAAATAGAGGGGAATTTCATTTTACAATCCAGCCAATAGAATGGTATAAGTGGATTACCCGGTTTTAAGAGGATAAAACATCCTCTTTACTTTGAAGAGGATTTGAATGTCTTACTAAAAGTGGGTTCAATATTCTTTCAAAACTTTACACAGTTTTGAGCATCCACTTTAAGAAACTAGAACCCATAGGGATCAATCTAACTATTGAAGACTCGAGGTGGTTGAAATCTATTTTACTTTGTTCTTTACTTATTGAAGAGGGGAATCACTTCGTCTTAGATGTATACGTACTCTATAATTTTAGTGAAATGGGTGGATTTTCTTGTTTGCGATTCGCCTCCAAAAAATCTAAATAGAGGGAAATTTCATTTTACAATCCATGCCCAACCAATAGAATGGTATTGGTGGATTACTTGGTTTTAAGAGGATAAAACATCCTCTTTTCTTTGGAGAGGATTTGAATGTCTTACTCAAAATGGGTTCAATATTCTTTCAAACCTTCACATAGTTTTGAGAATCCACTTTAAGAAACCAGAACCCATAGGGATCAATCTAACCATCGAAGACTAGAGCTGGTTGAAATCTATTTTACTTGTTCTTTACTTATTGAAGAGGGGAATCACTTCATCTTAGATGTATACATACTCTATACTTTTAGCAAAATGGGTGGATTTTCTTATTTGCAATTTGCCTCCAAAAATCTAAATAGAGGGGAATTTCATTTTACAATCCCTACCCTACCAATAGAATGGTATAGATGGATTACCTCGTATTAAGAGAATAAAACATCCTCTTTACTTTGGAGAGGATTTGAATGTCTTACTAAACGTGGTTTCAATATTCTTTCAAAACTTTACATAGTTTTGAGCATCAATATTAAGAAACTAGAACCCATAAGGATCAATCTAACTATTGAAGACTCCAGTTAGTTCAAATCTATTTTACTTGTTCTTTCAAAAAGATTAAGATCTTTATAAGTACGTCCTCAGATGGGAACTCATAGTGTAAAAGATCATTCTATCTTTAAGGTCACAAGTAGAAAATAGATTATTCCAATCATTTCTTCAATGCTTAATCCTTATGGATGTTTAGTTAGAACTTAGATCTCAAACCTTAAAGGTCTTCTTGATTCTTCTGAAATTTTCTTCTTTATATTATAGATCTCTTCCAAGATGTACTATGTTGACACTAGATCTTTCTAATTCTTCTCGTTGACTTGAATTATCAAGTATCCAAAAGATTATCTTTCTCAGCTTTCGTTTAAGCATGGCCTAAGATCATCTTTAGGTCCTTTAAATTTCAAGTCATACTTTTGGATGAAGTTTAAAAGCTTCAACCTTTTTATCTTCAAACTCAAAGAGGTTCATCCTCTCTTCTCTATGAGAGATAGATTGTATCTTGTTGGAAGAATTCCTCTTCCCTTTGAGAGGATAATTGAAGAAGATGCCTATTCCTAGACATTATCTTCCTCACGTATTCCATTGGATCGTGAGTCCTTTTTTCTTCTGGCCATCAAGAAAAAGTACTCCAACGAGATTCAGTTCCCACTATCCCATACCAGTGGGTTCTTCATCCAATCCACATAACTATGTCTCTATACTTTCTCACCTTCCCTGTCCTTTTCAATGCTCTCTATTATGGTACCAAATAATGAGAGCAAGGACTAAGGTGTTTGGATACACCACAACTAATCATACTCAAATACTTGGTTAACTATTTAATGTGTTGTGACTCATCTTATAAAACTTAAAGTTTGACTTGATCTTTACCCTACTTTGGTCTTTTGGCTTTTCTCATCTTTTTTAGCCAAAACAAAAGATAAGATTAGGTCTTTCTCTAATTGATCCCTTTTCTAAATCTTGTGTTTAATCTTTTACCCATGGGTTTTATTTGGGGATCTGACTTTTATGCTTCATATAAGGAACCATTTTCCTTATGTCTCATCTATTGGAATCCATAACTTAATGTGGTGTTATCCCATCAAGCATCACGATACCTTTAGGATTATGTTGTATAGCTCATCCAACTTCTTTTCCTAAACCATTTTGGGATTTGTAAAATCCTTATGGTGTATAAAAGTCTTCTTTTGCATTGAGATTCTTTGAGAACTCCCAATCCTTGAGAACTTCAATCCTTGAGAACTTCATCTAGTTGGAAGATGTAATGAACGATATATGAAGACTAGAATACGAGGAACTACTTCAACTTTATCTATTTCTGGCATATCTTTTACCTTGCAATACCTTATGTGGTATTTTTAAGGCATAAGATACAAGTTCTAGAGGACTTTCTCCCCTCCTTAAGAGTTTTCGTCCTCGAAAACTACCTGAGGATAATTTGAAAATTGTGCTCTTTCAATAGTATTTGAAAAGAGTTTATTGTTCCCCCTAGTTAAAAGAACTATTCGGAGCTTTTTGCTTTCTCTTCTCCAAGCTTACAAAACAAATGTCCCAAGGTTCAAGTTTGAATCACCTCTAAACTCGATGTCCCATACCATCGAATCAACTTCAATGGTAGTGTAAGCCTAGATGTCCCATACCATCGAATCAACTTCAATTGTAGTATAAGCCTAGATGTCCCATACCATCCGACTTACACTTCCACTTAAGTAAAGGTAACTTTAGCTTGAATTTTGGGATCAAATCTTCTTTTAGTCTAATCAAAAAAGATCTATTACTTCTTAGACTTTGTAAGTGCTATTTACATTGCAGAGCATATGTGGTGCCTATGCTACAATGGACTTTCAACCTACCAAGTCTCAGTTGTAATTGCAAGTTGACAAGACTTAATGTCAAAGATTGGCCTTTCAATGATTCTTTTGTTCAAATGTAATCTAATAGATTATTTTATGTCACCTGATAATAGAGCTAGTTTATACTCAACTAGATCTTTTGACATAACGAATAATCTAAAAGAAGAATGATTGCTTTGCCAATAAGATCTTTAATTTGAAGTAGATGGTTATACTATTTACAACTTAAATAGTCCTTTACTTTTAGGACATTAAAAAATGGTATTTCGAGTTTATTACAACCCTAAAGTTTTACCTTCTCTTCAGACCTTGTATTTGCTTGGACGAATAATGGAAAACTCCAAATAGTTATTTAGTTCTCTCATACAAAGAACTTTCTTGAACACGATAACTAATACTTCCATCTTCCAAAACTACATAGATTCTTTTATATCATATTTTCTCTTTCTTAGAGCTTGAGAGTAGGTGCTCTAAGTTACCACCATTCTATCCTGGTTTTAAGTCCTACTATTACCTTAAGTCTATGACCTTGTTGATCAAGCATGCCATGGGCTTTTATGGAATTTAAAATTCCATAAGAGGGATCTTAAGCTTAAGGTATTTTAGTATTATTTGGTTTTTTATTACCAAGCCAATAAAGGATTAAATGTTTTAAAGTGGCCAATCGGCCTTATCACCATTATTCCTAGAACCTAATAGATTCAAATCTTACTTAAGCTTAACTTCAAGAACTTAATCTCCCTCTCAACTCAAAAAACCCATGTGATATGTTCCATATGCATACTAGTGTATGCCAAACATTTACAACTTTATTGGAAAAAAATGTAGCATGCTAAGGTTCAGAAACTGAACCCCTCCTTAAAGCATGCTAAGTTGGAACTTTGTTCATTCAAAGGATGGTGCAAAATTTCCATGCATCTTTTTATATGTAAGTTGCAACAATGCATTAAATGCATTCCTCAAAAACCATAACCTTACTTATGCGCATCCAATCTTTCTGTTCTTTAACCATGTGGATTTGATGCATAATGTAAATCATTTCCATGACTAATTGTGTATATGACCAAGCAAATAAGGCCACCTTGAACTATGCATCCATTTTCAAATGCATGTCTACCATGACATGAATTGCATGTTCTTTGGTCTATAAGGAAAAGAAAAGGGGTGCAAATACTTACTTGGAAATTAAGTTTTGTCCACCTCTTGACTTTACTTTAGTGTTCTCATGGCGATGAAGTATGCTTGGGCCATCCCATCTCATCCAACATCGAAGTTGTCCTTGGGCATTTTGATACTTATATGTGTGCCCATGTGTGTGCATTTACCTTTGAAATCATGCATCTATGCATGCATGTAGTTTATATGCATGGAATATTATGAAAATTGAGAACTTTAATGAAAGACTTACTCAAAGCTCATTGTTTCCTTTGATCCTTGTGAGGAGCTTTTTTAAAAACTTATGGTTTCCCCATAGTGCATTGCTTCTTAGTATTAATGCATTGATGTATGCATTCTATTGGTGCAACCTCTATGAACAATGTACATATTGCATGTATGTCTTTATGCTTGCCTTGTAGTGCATTGCTTACTAAATAAAGGTTTTTTCTTTCCTTTTGCATTGAAATTTTCCTAGATAAGCTTGAGATGTGTAGGAAAAAAAATAGATTTAGATTTGAATCTTAGGCAATCCACCCCTTAATAAAAGAGAATGCACATACACTCTTCTTTTTGCTTGCAACAATGTATGTAAGTACTTAAGATGCTAATTTCTTTTCAAACCATGCTTGTTTGCCTATTAAACTAGCTTGTCTTCATATGTGCACTTCATTAATTGAAGTATTATTTTTTACTTCAACTACAAATGTATGCAAAAATACTTAAGGCAAACAAATATTGAAACAAAAACAAGAAAATACTTAGCTTTGATTCGAGCGTTGTCCTTCCTTTGTCCTTTGGAA
Organism: Ceratopteris richardii; assembly: GCA_020310875.1. NCBI lineage: Eukaryota > Viridiplantae > Streptophyta > Polypodiopsida > Polypodiales > Pteridaceae > Ceratopteris > Ceratopteris richardii. The sequence continues at coordinate 35,949,201 of CM035427.1, forward strand.
GGATCCATCTTTCTACATTGATACCCCATTCTTGGTTTATCATTGACACTAGAATGAATTAGCATAGCAATGAAGCTTAAATTTCTCTTATGGTAGGTCGAGAGCAGCCACAATGACATGTGGGCTAACATGGGCATGAAAATTGCACCACACATATGAGTCCGCCTGTCAACTCAAGGAGCTTCCGTCGGTCAAC
>CM035427.1:35961896-36001896 GCA_020310875.1 Ceratopteris richardii
CAATCTTCTCTAAGGTCCAAACACTCCTCATATGGCCACTCTGAGGAGATGGAATAACCTCGAAGATCCGTGCTAGAGCCTTGGCACCCCCGAGCTCTGGTCCTTGACCCGGCTAGGGTCCTCGACCAAATGGAGGTAGACCAATGGTAGACCATGCAGGTCTAAATAAATCTAGCACTCTCTAAGGTCCAAGTGGTGGGCACCTTCCAGGTCACATCATGAGCCAGAGAATTCTAGATGCAAGATTATGGTGGCCCACCCTGTTTAGGGACTCGAATGATAGGGTTAAAGTATGTGACATCTGCCAAAGATGCGGACCTAAACCCACAAAGGAGAGAAACTACCCACTAACAGTATCTATCAATTTGCAACCATTTGAGAAGTGGAGATTGGATTTTGTAGAGCCTATATATCCTCCTTTTCCAAATAGAGATAAATATTTACTGATTGCCACATACTACGCAACAAAGTGGGTTGAAGCCATTGCTTCACTAGATTGCACAGCACATACAATTGCTGATTTTTTATTCAGCCATATATTCACTAGGTTTGGGTGCCCTTTCGATATTTGCATGGACCACGCAACACACTTTGTGAATAAGATTTTGCAAGAAATCTTTAACAGGTATAAAGTTATTCATAGAACATCATGCTCTTATTATCCCAGGGCAAATGGCCAGGCAGAGTCCACAAATAAGGTATTGATCGCCATGCTGCGAAAGGAATGTATGCTATAACCCGCTGCTTGGGGTAAAGCTTATCTTGGTACACTATGAGCATATAGACTAGCCTATAAAGAAACAACTGGATTTTCTCCATTCCAACTGTTTTATGGGATAGCTCCCATAAAACCATTCGAGTTCATACATGGCTCGCTCAGAACCGAAGGAGTTCAAAGAAAGAGCGCCCCGGAGGTAACAGCTAGGCTCACAGCTTTGCACAAGATGGAAGAATCCCGTATTCTAGGTTTCAGACAGTAAGTGCATACTGAGATCAGAAGAAAAGAGAAACTCTCACTGAAGAGATGCTCCCCTTAACAAACATTTCTAGGCTTAAGGCCTACCATCAAACAGCATAATAGAACCAGATATAGACTACCTAGAATGCAAAATCTGGCCAGGTTATATATAAACATTTTGTTCATTTTTCGTTGATGTTTTCTCCATTTTATCATCTTTTGGATTCCTTGGAGGATTTGCTCATGTACTTGTACCTCACCCCCTTCCCCCTCCCCCCCTTCTCCCCCTCCTCCTACCCCCCCCCCCCCAATACATGAGAAAACGGGAGAGGGGGCAGGGGGTGGGGGGAAGGGGAGGGGAGGGGGAGGGGGGGTTTTGTGCGGAGGGAAAAAGAAGGAGGGCATACAAGTACATGAACAAATCCTCCAAGGAGTCCAAAAGGTAATAAAATGGAGAAAACATCAACGAGAAAATGGACAAAATGTTTATATCCAACCTTGCCAGATTTTGCATTCCAAGTAGTCTATATTTCGTTCTATTATGCTAATTGATGGTAGGCCTTAAGCCTAGAAATATTTGTTAAGGCAAGCATCTCTCCAGTGAGAGTTTCCAATTCTACAACACTCCACTCAAGTATTGACTTGATTCTCTATGGGCCTTCCCAGTGGGGAGTCCATTTTCCTCTAGTTTGAGCATTTATATATGGTTTGTGTAACAAAAATAACTCTCTGGATGCAAACTTTTGGGCCACGAATTCCTATAGTCTGCTTCCTTTCTTCTCATCTGAGTCTGCACTAATTGTCTTAATTCTAGAATACGAGATTCTTCCATTTCGTGCAAAGCTGTGAGCCTAGTTGTTACCTTTGGGCCGCTCTTTCTTTGAACTCCTTCAGTTCTGAGCGAGCCATGTATGAGCTCCAATGGTTCTATGGGAGCTATCCCATAAACCAGTTGTAATGGGGAGAATCCAGTTGTTTCTTTATAGGCTAGTCTATATGCCCATAGTGAACCAACATAAGCTTTACCCCAAGCAGCGGGTTGTAGCATATATTCCTTTCGCAGCATCGCGATCAATACCTTATTTGTGGACTCTGCCTCTCCATTTGCCCTCGGATAATAAGAGCATGATGTTCTATGAATAACTTTATACCTGTTAAAGATTTCTTCCAAAATCTTATTCACAAAGTGTGTTCTTTGGTCCGTGCAGATCTCCAAAGGGCATCCAAACCTACAAAATATATGGCTGAATAAAAAATCATAAACTGTATGTGCTGTGCAATCTGGTGAAGCAATGGCTTCAGCCCACTTTGTTGCATAGTCTATGGCAATCAGTAAATATTTGTCTCTATTTGGAAAAGGAGGAGGATATATAGGCCCTACAAAATCCAATCCCCACTTCTCAAATGATTGCCAATTGATAGATATTGTCAATGGGTTGTTTCTCTCCTTTGCGGGTTTAGGTCCGCATCTTTGGCTGATGTCACATACTTTAGCCCTATCATTTGAGTCCCTAAACAGGGTGGGCCACCATAATCCTGCATCTACAATTCTCTCGCCCATGATGTGACCTAGAAGGTGCCCACCACCTGGACCTTCATGTGCCTTTGCTAGGATATCCCATGTCTCTTCCTCCTCTATGCATTTCCTCAAACAGCCATCTTTCCCATACATGTATAGTTTGCCTTGAATAATAGTAAATGGTCTACTGCTGATTAGTAGCCTCTTCTTTTGCAACGAGCTTGCCTTTTCTCGATAGAATCCACTGTTAAGAAAATTTTTGATGTCATCATACCAACCCTTGGCTTCGACAGCAAACAAATTGGCATCAGGAAAATCATCGTTTACTCCAATCTCTTGATCCATGGCGTTGATCCTCGATAGATGGTCTTCCATAACATTTTCTCTACCTGGTTGTGGACTACAGAAAAATCGAATTCCTGGAACAAAAGTAACCACCTCCATACCCTACCAGTCGCTTGTGGTTTCTTCAGTAGATACTTGCTTGTGGTTTCTTCAGTAGATACTTGAGGGGTTCATGATCAGTTATGATAACAAATTTCACTCCCAACAAGTAACGATGAAACTTTTGTATAACAAAAACCATGGCTAAGGCCTCCCTTCCTGTGGTGCTATAATTTCTCTTAGCCTTGGTCTATCCAGTTTGTATTCTTCGCTGAGTTGAATCAAAACTTACTCCACTGTATATGCACTGGCATCTACATGTATATGAAAAAGTTTTGACCACTCAGGTGTGACCAGAATGAGGGCAGCTACTAACCTTGACCTTAATGTTTGATATGCTTTTTCCTCCTCGTCTTCCCACTCAAAAGGTACTTTCTTATCTGTAAGTGTAGCCAATGGCCTAGTTATATCTACATATATCTTAATAAATCTCCTCTGGTACCTGTATGTCCTAGAAAACTTTGAATCTCTTCTGGAGATTTAGATCTAGGTAACTTTAGTATAGCTATAATTTTGTTTGGGTTAGGTGCCATACCTTTCGAAGATACCACATGTCCTAGGAGGGTACCTTCAATCACCAGGAAATGGCATTTGTTTCGGTTCAATTTCAACTTTGTTTCTCTACACCTCTTAAAAACCTATTGTAATTGAATCAAATGCTTTTCTAAACAATCCAACGGATTCACTGCAACAGTACCTGAAAAGGATGAAAAATCATCTATGAAAATTCTGAGAGACTCTAGCAGCAATGGTCCAAAAATGAGATTAACTGTTCGATTGAAAGTAACTGGGGCATTTCTCGGTCCAAACGGCATCTTTACATATACATAAGTTCCCCAAGGTGTAATGCATAAAGTCTTCTCTCGATCCTCACGGTGGATCGATATTTGGTTATATCCACTCAATCCATCCATGAAGTTGTTAAGTGTATGTCCAACTACTTCTAAACTCAAATGGCTTTTGTGGACCCACCACTTTGAATAATGGAGCCTCGGAAACGGCTTGTTCAGAGTATCAAAACTATCTTGTTGTTCTTTTCCATGCAAAAGGCACTTTGCCTTGAAGCAAATTGGTCATAGGTGTTGCTATATATGAATAAGATGAGATGAATTTCCTATAAAAATCAAAAAGTCCTAAAAATGACTGAAATTGTCTCTCACCTTCAAGATTTGGCCATTCTAATATAACAGAGGCCTTCTTGGGATCCATCTTTACCTCATCGATCGAGCCTACATGCCCTAGATATTCTATCTTTGGAAGAAATAGTTGGGTTTTATCCAGATTTACAAACAACTAGTATTCCTTCAACTTATTCAACATTAACCGTAAATAACTTTCATGCTCGTGTATAGCCCTACTATACACAAAATACAAATATATATATATATATATATATATATATATATATATATATATATATATATATATATATATATATATATATATATATATATATATATATATATATATATATATATATATATATATATATATATATATATATATAAAGAGTTACAATCAATTTTGAGCAGCTTGATTACAATTATGAATCAAGTCTCTTGGAGATCTGGCTCTCAATGGAGCCTCTTAGAGATATGGCTCTCCATGGATCAATAGTTGCCTCCCCTTCTGCTCAAACTGAGACACATGAGAAGAAAAGTCTATGAATCATTGTTTCCTACCACGTACTTAGAAGTTCTGACTATACCGAAGAAGAGTGCCATCCGAGCAATCTCAAAATCCAATCTGACCCTGTAGGACTGGAGTTGAATAGGTAGACCAACCACTCATCGCTCCCATGTTTGAGTGCCCTTCCCATTGGCTAATTCCATTATGTAGGCATACTCTGACCACACAATGTGTAAATGTAACCATTCGACGAGACAAGAACTTATGACATTATGTATGGAAATTGTATCAAAGAGGACCTTGATAAGCTTTTCTTCCACGACTCCTCTCGTAACAATGAGCACTGTATCAAGGAATCGGTGCCACTGGCAAAAGCAACGCATCTCGGACAAAGGTATCTTTTTAGTGACAGTCATGGCCACTTTGGGAGATGATATCTGAGATAGGGAATCTCCAAAGTCCTCATCAACACCACTCCAATATCCTAAGCTTTAAATCAATGCTATCCTAAGCATCTATAGCACAAACCTTCTTTCATTGCTCTCTCTTTCTATTGAGGGATAACAATAGATTTATTGTAAGCCCTCTCAGCTAGAGAGGACACTTTTCTTTTAGCACCAAATACTGTCTTAATCACGTGCACCTACATAGCCTCTTTTTGAGGTTGTAAACTAGTCAAAAGAAGAGCACCCGAAGAAGAGGGCTGCTCAGCTTAGTCCATGATGACCTCTAGCCCTAGGAGCCCCTGCCCCTATGACCATCCCATAAACGAGAGCCATCTCTATGGACTATGTCAAAGAGTTACACCTCTCTTTCCTAACTAAGGGTTGAATTGTTTCTCTTGGTCCCAAGAAAAACTTGTGAACCTGGGGAAACTCAGGAATGGAATCTGATACTTTCAAAAGCAACTCCCTATATTTATCTACATATTCTTGAATTGCTTAGCTTTTCTAACTAATGAAAAACCAAGTGTCACGTGCAGTCTTGCTCTATCTTAAACCAACACCTATGGACAACATTCATAAGATATACCTTGCTTGCTAAATCTTATGCCTATCGTTCATGATATGTTAAGAGTGAAAGCACTCCCCCCCACTTGTTGAGCTACTGCCCAACAGTGTGAGCAATACGTGCACTAGTAGATCCATGGTAGTGTGGCAACTTAAGATCCTTAAGCTTCCACCTAGACTCTCTAGTCGAGACTCCCTCACTAGTGACCTCTCGAGTTTGATGCTCACCTAGAGCTCCTAACTCCATCCCTATGGCTCCAACATCAGGCATAGCTTCCTCTTTCTTAGAGCCACGAACATGCTCTAAGATAGCATGATGAGTGCTTTTTAAATGTGATAATCTATTACTCATGGTCTCCATAGTGTCTACATGAAGGTCCTAAGTCCATATCTATGAAGGCATAAGTTCGTAATTTCTATGTTTTTAAGTGGTTCTATGTTTTTTTTTCCAATAAAGTTTATGTGTATGTATGTATACTTAATAATATAAACAATGGAAGAAAGAAACTAGCAAGTCACTAGCCTTTGCAAGAAAGAACAAGAAACAAGAAAACATGCGTTAGTATGCTTTTGACTTATGTATCAAACAATCATGCATGTAAATTTTGCAAATTTCGAGAACATTAAGACAGCAAAATGATATTCTAAACAAAGCACACTACACACCCTCTACAAAATCCACATGCTTGCAGCACGGATATCAAATTTTACATAAGAGAACTACATACTATTTCTTTCTCCTCGCAATACCTACAATAAGATCATACTACCATCCTACTTTGCATTTTAAGAAGAAGTATCGAGGTTCACAAACATACATGCATGTATGGAAACTAAATGCTTATTCTCGATGACAACTAATACATAAAAGAGAATTAAAATGCAACTATTTACAAGAAAACTTATCTATGAAATGAGAAAGTCCACTTGCAAAGGTATTGCAGAGGCTGGAAGTCATCATCAACCACCCTCTGAGAGTTCCTAAGTTGGATTCAATTGTCCTCGGACTCCCAATGGCCTCATATGAAGTATGAAGCTCCTTGTGTACGAGAAATCAAGTTCAAAGCTCTGTACAGTAGACTTGCAGAAATCGAAATATATCTTCTAAGTAAATTCATAGTTCTCGAAGCAAGAATTTGAACACTTTAAATCACTCAATTTGGAGGTAGGATGAAGATGATACACTCATTTTACTGGCAAGGGGTGCTTTAGACAAGCTCTCTAGAGAGGGGCATATGAGGAAAAGCTTCAAATAAAAGAGATTGGAGGAGACCACGCAAAGCTATGGAGAGAGAGAATGGCGTGTGTGTTGTCTCTTCTACCCCACATACAAGATCTATCGCACCTTTTGCGGGTATATATAGCCCTCCATGTTTCTTTATGTGCTAACAACAAGGAGAGAAGTTAGAAAAGCTTCCTCTCACCTCTACTCGTGTGGGAGCTCATGGGCAGGCAACTCGATGTTGTTGGCATCCCTCGCTGGTGTCGTGCACGTGGGCTACTTAGAGAGCTCATTGAGCTCTCTTGGGGCCTCCTCCTTCCCCTTTTTTGATGGAGACAGCTCTTGCAACCTCCTCGTCGGAAGCTCGTGAAGATGATGATGCTGCCAACATCTCCACAAAATCCCACACAAAGATCTTCTCAAACCGGCTAGGATAACAAATGTGAAGCTCGTGAAGCTAAATATTCTCCCTCAAAGTCACTTAAAATGAAAACTCAAGATATTATGTGTGCAACTCAGCTCCCATCCTTTATATCCTCTTGCACCCAAGAAAGTAATGTTGAGGAATGCTCTAGTGTGGACATGTAGCCATCATGCACACTCATTCCAATTACCCCTTCAGTACCTTAGAATATCCTCAAGCTCGAGACCTTGGCTATGCTTAGCCCTAGTCCCACACACACAAATAATGATCTCTAGAGACTGATGTTTGACAACACCCTTCCTGCTACTGGTGCCTTATTGAGTAAATACCTTACGGGCTGATGATCAGAAAGAACAATGCAATGCAAATCTAAGAGATAATGTTCGGACATTTGAACTACGAAACAATGGCCAAACCTTTTCTTTTTGTTGTATTATAGCTCCTTTCCACCTTTATGAGTATATATACCTTCATAAGTTCATACGTATCCAAATGTACGAGCCCAAGATAGAGAACACAACACAAACACAAAAAATAAGACAACAACAATGGCAAAAGACTACACAAAAAATAGGATCAATATATGTCATGAAAAATACAAACAAGTAAGAAAACCGATACAAAAATAAACAAGAACAAAATATAATATTAAAAATTTTAATTTTGCAAATATTAATAACTAAAAACATAAAAATCAAAAATACATATATAAATAAGAAAATTTTAACAATAACAAAAACAAAACAAAAAGTACATCTTCAAATTATATGTTTGTCCAAAACAAGAAGTATCAAAATCAAGCTTTATCATGCATAGCTTGGACAAATAGCTATGACATCCCTACTCACGTGATCAGTGCCCTGAAGTGCGTCATCAATAATACTTTGGGTAGAGACTATGTGACCAAGGAGAGTTAATTTAGTAACCAACAACTAACACTTAGCAAGATTCAACTTCAAAACTGTTTTGAGGCATTGGTCAAAGGTTTTCTTCATATTTTCCAAATGTTGGTGGGAATCATGTGCCATGGCTTTGGCTCCCTTACTTTAGAATTTGGAAAATTCATCCATAGAGATGTGAAAGAATATTGTTAGGCATTTACCAAGTATTAAATACATTACACAATTAAACAATGCAAGTGCATTCTTGAGGCCAAATGCCATGTGTGTGCACACATAAGTGCCCCATGGAGTGACGAAAATAATCTTGTCCCTATCCTCACGATGGATGAGGATTTAGTTGTCGCCGCTAGATCCATCTAGGAAGTTGTATGTCCAGCTACTTCCTCTAGAACTTGCTCAATTAAAGGTTGGGGAAAACCACCTTAAACAGATGCTTTATTTAAGCCATGGAAATCATCGCAAACTCTTATCTTCCCACTATTCTTTTTTGGTACAATAACCATAGAAGAGAGCCATTGAGAGTATTCTATAGGATCAATGATAACCGTCTTTCCCCTGTACCAAGGGGATTCGGTGTTGGACAAGACAAAGGCGCTCTTGTAGGTGTAGAGAAGTGATGTTACCTTTTGTAATAAGAATGGGTAGTACCAAAGCCAAGTGGCTAAGTGGACTATCTACAAGTTTTCTTCATCCCTAGGGTTTACTTTTCACACAAGTGTCTCTTCCATGGTCTCACCAAAGAAGCCGTCTATACCGTGCACCAAGGTTGCATTCAACTTTTGTGTCATGATACTCTTCGTGGTCCATCCATGTGGAATATTTGGAAATGGGAAATCATCTCACACTCCTCGATAAAGACACGTGTCTAGAGCACCTTCCCTTGTTCTACATTTTTTGGTCCTATAACTAGAAAACTATCAAATTCGGCTTCATTACCTGGTTGTGTGTGACATGACAGGGTGAATGTGCCCAGGGATGAGATTTAGCCACATTGAGGAAGCTACCAAACTGGAGGTGTCTGCACAAATTTTTTTTTATTTTCTGCTTCGAGGATGGGGCTCCAAGCTATTCCACTCAAAAGACAGCCAATACCCAGGACATGACACTCGAGTATGAAGGACTTTGAGCAAGAACTCAGCGCCTCCTAAACTGCATACCCCACGTGTTCCCAAAAAAAGAGAACGCCATACCCCACAAAGGAGCATAAGCTCGTAAGAGGAGTCCTCACCGAGTTCAAAGTCTCATCTCTCTTTACTAGTAGCACGGAGGCTATACCTATAACCATAAAGTGCAAAAGCTCAAACATACATCCCTTGTGAATCATCATTTCCCTTGATCCAAGAGCAACGTTACACAGCACAAGGGATAGGATAGGAGAATGACATCCTTTTCCCTCGAAAGAGGATCGATCAAGGGCCTTAACCCCAACATAAAGCTTTTATATTCTTAGGTATAGCCTCACCTAGGAAGGAGGCAATCAAGACGAACTTAGCTACCCCCCCCCTCCCCAAGAGTGCAGACTATATTTAACCCAAAGGGTCAAACAAACTCCACAAGCCTCCTAGAGGGTGCAATACCAAGACTTCCCAGGAGGTCATCCATCTCAATACTATTTTGGCCCAAACCCTTTTGACTTCGAAGTTTTGATGGGATCCGGTGTATTGGTGCTAGCACACTCTATTAGAAATTAGGTAGGCCCATAATTAATTCCACAGGTCCAACAGGTTTCTAGGAACTACAACATAGATTCCAACATCTTCCAAAATTGACAAACATGAACATACAACACTTAATCATACAATGATGAGACAAAGATAGAGAGAGATTAGACAACATGTTCAAAGTGTTACGTAAGCCACTGCTAACTCACACTATCATATATACAAATGTTAATTTACAATGTGGGAGTCAAAACCTCAACCACTCTATGTGAATAGAAATAGATGGAAGAGTGTATGTACAAAATTTACAAGAATATTCAGATGTAGGTACAGAAATCTGAATATAATATTCAGATGTAGGGACAAAAATCTGAATATGTATGAGATGTATGACCTGATAGGTTGTAGAAGAGTGTTTATGAGTGACAGAAAGAGGAAAGATCAGTTTAAAACTGATATTCAGCAAACCCTAATATGATTTTAGGCTACGGAAGACCCTAAATCAGATGTGTGTGTGAAAGATCACATACTTACAGAATTAGCATAGAATGCTAACATGTTGCTGACAGAAATCCTCATACTCATGTGGAAACACCTTCTCTAACACCTCATCTGATGCATGTAGCATGCATGTACTGATTCTCCTTTATGGATGCCACTGCCTCCATGTATGCCGAATCGGACTCCTCCAGATATGGATGCCACCGCCTCCATAAGCTCCAAGTAGTACCTCTGTGCATGAAGAGAATATGTACCTGAATAGTTAACCTAAGATGCAATCTTATGTTAAGATCCATCCAATGCCTTTGAAGTACTCCATAATCTTCATGTAGAAGACAATCTCCAAATACATCATGTAGATGGATGATCCACACCACCAATCTGTTGATAAGTAAGTCTTCTCCACCAACAAGAGTGTGAGCACACTCTTCATGGCTGCTCCTAATGTGCTTCAAAAGCTACTTTATAGCTGTCCATATGTGCACCATGGCTGCCCCATGTGTACATCACTTAGATCACCTCCAAAATCAGCAAGTAATGGTGTTGGATAACATAAAGTGACCATAACCCATGTTTATATAGCCCTTGAGGCTCATGCGATAAAATCTCCCCAAAATAAAGCTAATCGCTAATAAAAAGCAGGATCGTAGAGTTTAAAGCTGATTATTGATGATTAATAAAGCTATCGCTGAATAAAAGCTGATCGCTAAAAACTTGTGTTGCTTTATTTTATAAATCGCTGAAATTTGCTTTTCATAAGTTTTTTAACTTATAATTTTGCTCAACTTCAATTAGGGTTTGCTCCCACATCTGCTATCTGATGACTGAATGTCCTATACCATTAGAAGGCTCTCATCAAGTCCTACAAGATAGGATCATAAAAATTTTACCCAAATTTTGTGCCAAAAATGACTCAAGTACCAAAATTAGGGTTTTTGCCCTAATAGGATTTTGGACTGACCTGACATTGATTTCCAACACACTCGACTCTCGAATTCTGATAGGATCCAATGTATTAGTGTCAGTATGTCTAAACAAAAGCTACAGCCTCCATGTCCTACTTGCCTCACAACAAGAGTCTCTGGAATCGGAAAGATTTGGCCAACTTGCCCCACTAGAGATGTCGACATAAAAAGAGATGTCTAGCATACTTGCCCAGCAAAGTGCTCCATCCAGAAGTTGGATCCCATCCTGGCCAGTTGGGCCACCTAGGAGGAGGAACCTAATCTGGGGCAATGGATATCCGATGCACTAGCCCAAGTTGGCCCAAGAGGTGCTTCTACCCACTAAGGTCTCCTTGAATAAGTGGGCTGCTTCTAATTTTTTGGTCATCTTCATTTACTTTCTTGCAACCATCTGGTCTGTTTTTTCCATATTATACTTTCTTACCACTCTTGGTCCAATTTAGGGTAGTTGGACACTATTGGGAATCGATTTCACCTCCGAGCTAGGAGTATGATGGCTAACCATGATGGGTAACCACTTGCCCCAAAAGCCATGGTTGAGGATTACTCTCTAATCCTCTCTTAAGGTGTGGTTCATCCATCTCTCGCTAGGCTTATGTGACATTCCGTCCCCCTTAATGCTCACTTAAGGACCCTCTATCTAGCTTGGGCGGCCCCTTCCCATGGTTAAGCACCTCCACTAACCTCAAATTCCAGCGTGTGGACGTATTTTGGACCTATCCAACCCTTCGCTGGTGAAAAAATTCCCATGCTCCTTCATTGTTGACTAATTTCAGACTCAACTGCAGTCTCGCGCTCCCCAACTTCCCATGATTGAGGCTTCCAACCTCCATGTTGCCCAAGTTCCTTAACTAGACTCCGACACCAATGTTGACAATTGAACTCAAAACCTCCCAACTAGGAGTACGATGGGCTAACCACCTGCCCCAAAAGCTATGGTTCAGGATTACTTCCTAATCCTCTCTATTAAGGTGTGGTTCATCCACATCTTGCTAGGATTACGTGACAGACACCTTCTTTTGAAAAGTTATTCCCATGTGTGGAGGGTGGACAAAAAATCCATCTTGGTCCATTTCTTCATCTATTACGGGAATTTCCATTGTGCAGCACTCCAGGTTGCCCATCATCCAACTCAACAAGTTAATCTTCTCAAGTGGTAAGAAGGCATTACCTTAGTATCCATGGTAGATTCAGTTGCTTTCGCATGATCGCACTCCTCTAAATGAATCTACAACTCGTCATTTATCTTGGTGAAGATCCAAAACGTGTTCCTCCCCCACTCTTGAAGTGCCCTAGTCTATACCTCAACCAAGGTCTTCCCAAGAGTAGAGAAAGGAGGTTTCCTCAGGTAGTGGAATGGAAACAAAATCCAACATAAATTGGAAGCTTTATACTAGCAGAAGTACCTTTTCGACGATCCCTAGAATTGTGACCTGATGTCGGTCTTCCAATTCATTGTGAATGGTGTTTCTTTCTTCAAGTCAAGCTTTAATTTCTAATGGTGAAATCGGGCATCAAGTTGATACCCAACCCACCATCAACTACAACTCCTATTACAATTTCATCCTTAATTGACACTGTAAGCCTTGAACAATGGTAATCTACTAGTGGAGCCGAGGAGAAGTCCGTCATGTACCCATATACACTTGGTGGTGGGCTCAAGTGAGTAGAGCATATGGCATTCAGCAAGTCACTTCAAACCTTATGCACATCTATTTTAATGAGTGGATATAGCTGACCTTATGGTGACTTTCCTTCATAAAGTCTTCTATGCCCACAAGATCTGCACATGATTGAGGGCAAGCCAATGGGTCTCTTAAGGTATTCCCTCGTCTTCTCATAAGCTTCTTCTATTGTGTCGTTACCGCTGCCTTGCCCTAGTCATCATGGGTGCCATAGAGGATGAAACAGTTAAAGAATTTTGGAGCCATAACTTCTTCTTTTGGAGAGGCTCCTATCATATGGATTGGAGCAGGGTGGTTGTGCGGATAGTACCTTGTGTAGCGGTATGTGGCATGTGGGCAATGTTGACAAGGTGGTGCAGCACGCACTTTGGATGTGACCATATTCTCCACATCGATGGCACATAGGAGGTCTCAAATATCGCTTCGTCGGTTCGGGCGATTCTGGTTCTTATTTTGTGAATTCAATGTACTAGCATAGAAAGTATCGAGGACCTCAGAGTTACCTTGTTGTTGTGTTCCCTTGAGAAAGTAGCAATCGTGGGCCTCATTACCACTCTTTCCACAAAATTAGCAAGTCACCCTATTCAGACAATCCACGTTAGAATGGCCACTGTTGTCGCATATTATGCACCATACTTGTCTCCAGGTCTCTCGAGCAATCTACAACTCCACTTCCCATTGAAATTGCACAAGTATTTCATCATTGTGTCATGTTGGTGGTGAGAGAAACTTCTCTTCATGGTGGCTTTATTGCATCTTCACCAAAAGTGGGGCATGTGTCAAAACTACACCTACGATAACCAAACCTATAAACCCCTACAAAATCTGCTTTCTCTAGCCCATGGAAGTTGTATCACTTCAAATGGAGCTCAGTGCCACAAGATTTTGACAGCTTCAAAATCACCTCGAAGCATATCTTGCACACATGCAAAGCTGAAGATAGTGACATTTTGTTCTGAATTCTTGCAATTTTCCTTAGGTCTTTTGGAGATCTCTTGATCACTTCTTGTAGGCTCGATTCAAGCACCCAAAGAACTTAGCTAAGGATCTCAGTATATGTGCAGATGAGGGTCAAAAGAAGATGAGATCGAAGGAGTGGAAAAGCTTGCCCTCCTCAAAACTCCCAAATGACTGGCAGAAATCTGGATTTCTGACCACACATCAGGCCACAAAGAAAACTAACGGGGACTATTTGCTTCTTGTTTTTCTATGCTTGCCAATTCTTCACTAAAAGCAGCATCATTGAACAGTTTTGACGTTTTATTTCAAATCACAAAGAGGAAATAATTTAAGCCTTGCAAGACAAATTTCCACTGTCGACCCACAATGAAGTGCCAGCATCTTGCAAAAATATGGCTCACATAATCCATTGCTTATTAGACAACTATGGAATTTTTGCAGATGAAATAGAGGAATTCAATGTTATAATTGCAAGCCAGCCACAAAAAAGCATGGAAAAATAATGCAAGCGTGGTGTCATTATGCTGGATCTGACCTTCGAAACATTTAATAATGCCAAAGAGATAATGCTCAATCCAGTTCCTGCACCAATCTGTAATTGTGTTATGATCAGCCTTAGTAGGGAAAAAGCAGCATTGCACTGGAACGAGAAAATATCAAATACCTCAAGGCATGATCTCTTTGAAAAGATGTTCGGATTGGCAAGTATGAACTCTGAAAGAAAAATCCCAGCAGGCCACAGATAGCACCTAGTTAAAGGAAAAGAGTGGGTCAAGATTACATGGAAAGCAAGATATGCCAATTTTCCTAAGTACTCTATAATGTTCATAGTTTCCTTTGAACCTATCAATCAACTTACAAGAAAAAATTAAAGAGGGGAAGCAAAAGGGAAAGGTACTATGTGACTGACTACACAGTGAAAACAACATCAAGCTGATGTATAAACATCAAGGACCCTCAACTCTTGACTATCTACTAATGAAGAGAGCACCGAAAACTCTGTAGGGATCACATGACCTGTAGATACAGATCTGTCCTTCGAATATTGCCTGCTTCATCAAGAGATCCAAACAAAATACATTCTTTACGATATCAATATTTACAATGATAAAGGTCTTTAATATCTCTCATAGACATTATTCTTGTCAGAAATAATAGCACATAGAAATAGACCAATAGACAGTTGAGACAAATGAAGACAAAGTTGAGAAAAGCAAAGACAAAGAGAAACACAAACTGAGAGATAGAAAACTCAAATTCTCAATTGCCAAGAGAAATGCAGCTACAAAGATGGTGTTGTCCACACATGATGGAGATTAGATGGGGATCTAGATAGACTCTACATGAAGGACTCACTAGTGTGCAATGATATATAGAGAGAGCTTCACATAGGCCATGCTTAAATAGCTTTTACAATGGGAATCGGTATAGATAAACGTAGATAAAGACAGAGAGAAATGCAAACTGAGAGATAGAGAACTCAAATTCTCAATTACCAAGAGAAATGCAGCTACAAAGATGGCGTTGTCCACACATGCACTCCCAATATGGAGCTTAGATGGCGATCTAGATAGACTCTACATGAAGGGCTCACTAGTGTGCAATGGTGTATAGAGTTTCACATAGGACATGCTTAAATAGCTTTTACAATGGGGGTCGGTATAGATAAACGTAGTTAGGAGAGACAAAATAATTGGCAAAATATATAATCGAATGATATCTCCCAAGACCCAAAGATGATACAAGACGTCCCACAACCCGGGACTGATAGGCTGGAATCAAGATCTCTGGGTTACAAGAATTCCCTTCAAGGAGATGATCTAGATACAAGAAATCACTAGACAAGATCTCGTACTACAATGTTACAAGAGGACAAGACTAGATGTCCAAGAACTAGACTACACAGAACTAGAACAATGAACAAGACAAGAACTGGAACTCGAACTTGAAGAGTACTTACTTGGTGGTCATGACTCCTTGAGCTCCCAAGACTGGTATTGGCAAGGTTGAGAATGAATGTGGCCAACCCCTCTTTATATAGGTTTTCCAAGGGCGGTTACGAGTTAATGATGTCATCGATGATGTCATCAATTGGAAACGAGACCTCTGGGTGTCAGAACTCAGCAAATAGACAATCGATCTTAGGGTTTTGGCACATTCCGAACGAAATGGAAGCATTTCTTTCTCCAAATTCTGAACCAATCATGAGATATAGAAAGTGAAATGGAATCATTTCCTTTGTGTCCATGACATCACCTCCCCCCTCAAGCGACGAGTTCCACAAGGAGCGGTTATGTGACTGTGAGATCTTCTAGAACTTCATTCTTCATAGCTCTTGGTCTTTGTAGAGTTCTTGATATGTTGTACTGGAACACGATGATGAGGTAGGCCCATAACTATAATCAGAAATTGTAGGATCTTCCAACATTGACAGATATGAGCATACATCACTTAATCATACAATGATGAGATTGAGATTCCGAGATACATGCAGACATACCTACCCCACCACCTTTGAGTGTACATGGTTTTGTCTCATATACCAAGTTTGGCCTCCAAAAGACGTTAATATGACTTTCTTTCCTCTCTCTCTCTCTCTCTCTCTCTCTCTCTCTCTCTCTCTCTCTCTCTCTCTCCCTCCCTCCCTCCCTCCCTCCCTCCCTCCCTCCCTCCCTCCCTCCCTCCCTCCCTCCCTCCCTCCCTCCCTCCCTCCCTCCCTCCCTCCCTCCCTCCCTCCCTCCCTCCCTCCCTCCCTCCCTCCCTCTCTCTCTCTCTCTCTCTCTCTCTCTCTCTCTCTCTCTCTCTCTCTCTCTCTCTCTCTCTCTCTCTCTCTCTCTCTCTCTCTCACAAAGAGGCAACACTACAGAGAGCACTTCCTGACAGTGACAGCGGATGGTTTCATTCAGAGACCACGATACATGGATACATATATGGCACCAGCTGAGAGAGTGGCCATTGGGCAGCTCAGAGTATCATCACACCAGCTCGAGATTGAGATTGGGCGAGCCACACATACCCCCAGGGATGAGCGATTATGCAGGATATGTAGAGAGGAGGTGGAGGACGAGGAGCACTACACATGTAGATGCCAGGCATATGAGGACATCAGAGACCGCTACCCACAGCTCTTCAGGGGGCCTAGAGAGATCAGGGCTTTATTGGGGACAGAGGACCAGCGCCCTCTAGGTCGTTTCCTAGTAGAGCTCCAGCACCGTCGCGCATCACTCCTCCAGCAGCAGATGGAGATACACCTGACCCCCCCCCCCTCAGACTTATATTACAGATTTTTTCAGACCCACATACACTCGAGGGCCCAGCTCCATGCGGGTGTCACATTACACAGAGCAGAGGAGCTTAGACGACAGCGTCGACGACCGAGACCCCTTGTCCGGAGAGCTCGTCCACATCAGAGAGAGATTCAGGCGATTCACGCACGCCATGACATGGAGATACAGAGACGTCAGCAGCGCACCCCTATCGATTTGGACGCCCAGAGCATTTTGAGGATCGCCATGATGCCTTACCCACCAATGCATTATATCCTACACCCACTCCAGGCATTTAGGGGGTTGTGATACCATCGAGCCTCCCCTCCCTATGCATATCATATTTGTATCTCACCCATTGAGCATATAGAGTGCATACCCATAGCACCCCACACCCTTGATACCAGCTACTATCCCACCTTTTATACCTTTTATACATGTTTGCAGTACTCACACTTTCTTTTCGTTTTGGATCACAGTGGATTGGATCATACTGATGTATATGTTTTGTCTCATAGGCCGATTTTGGCCTCTAATAGACGTTAAAAAGTCTTTCTTTCTTTCTTTCTTTCTCTCTCTCTCTCTCTCTCTCTCTCTCTCTCTCTCTCTCTCTCTCTCTCTCTCTCTCTCTCTCTCTCTCTCTCTCTCTCTCTCTCTCTCTCTCTCTCTCTCTCTCTCTCTTCTCTCTCTCTCTCTCTCTCTCTCTCTCTCTCTCTCTCTCTCTCTCTCTCTCTCTCTCTCTCTCTCTCTCTCTCTCTCTCTCTCTCTCTCTCTCTCTCTCTCTCTCTCTCTCTCTCTCTCTCTCTCTCTCTCTCTCTCTCTCTCTCTCTCTCTCTCTCTCTCTCTCTCTCTCTCTCTCTCTCTCTCTCTCTCTCTCTCTCTCTCTCTCTCTCTCTCTCTCTCTCTCTCTCTCTCTCTCTCTCCTCTCTCTCTCTCTCTCTCTCTCTCTCTCTCCCTCTCTCTCTCTCTCTCTCTCTCCTCTCTCTCTCTCTCTCTCTCTCTCTCTCTCTCTCTCTCTCTCTCTCTCTCTCTCTCTCTCTCTCTCTCTCTCTCTCTCTCTCTCTCTCTCTCTCTCTCTCTCTCTCTCTCTCTCTCTCTCTCTCTCTCTCTCTCTCTCTCTCTCTCTCTCTCTCTCTCTCTCTCTCTATCTATCTATCTATCTATCTATCTATCTATCTATCTATCTATCTATCACTATCTATCTATCTATCTATCCATCTATCTATCTATCCATCCATCCATCTATCTATCTATCTATCTATCTATCTATCTATCTATCCATCCATCCATCTATCTATCTATCTATCTATCTATCTATCTATCTATCTATCTATCTCTCACTATCTATCTATCCATCTATCTATCTATCCATCCATCTATCTATCTATCTATGTATCTATCTATCTATCCATATATCTATCTATCTATCTATCTATCTATCTATCTATGGAAGACAAATTAGGTCACGTCATAAACGTTTTTCTTGACTCGTCATAAGTCTGATTCCCGTCAAAAGTCAAAAGTCAAAATCCACTCAGTAACAACTGTGCTCCACGCTCTGCAACTTCACCTATACATCCACCTCCTCCATCTCCACCACATGTTCCTCTACCTCCACTACCCAATCCTCCATCTCCCAAGCCCACCACAACCGCTCCAGCTAGTATGGATCACCTAGCACCATCCTCACATCTATCTCCCCTCCCCTTCACCATAAGCTCTAGCCTTAGTGCCACCTATACCTATCGTATCTACATCCACTCGTCTTCCAACCCAAGCATCTCCATCTACACCCTACATCACTTGTCCATCACTCACCATATCCCACTCTACTCCATCCATACCAAACTTTGCACCTTCATCCTCACTTCCTCCGAATATCCTATCCGTCTACCCCACAACATGGCTATTGAGACTCTTCATCACATGGCACAACTATGTTCCCATGGAGAAACTACATTGGAGCAACAACTAAATGCTTTCGAGGAACACAACAGATATATCAGTACCATGAAGACACTTGTAAAGACCATAGTTATTTTCGGACTCGTATGGAAAAAATTCAGACTACAATACATATGAAAACGTACGCATATGGTCAACGAATGAAATTTTTCGTACCTCTTATTTTTTCCTTCTCTCATCAATTCCAGCTGATGACAAATCCATACCATTTCATATTGTTTTGATGCAAATTCTCTCAGATATTCTTGTCTATCATAGCCACACATGGTAGCTAACAAAATTTTGATCTTTAATATTAGATGGTATTGTCCTCAGTATAAATAAACGATGGTGTTGGAATAGACCTCAATATAGATAAATGTAGTCGGAGAGACAAAATAGTTGGCAAAATATATAATTCGACAATATCTCCTAAGACCCTATAGAAAGACCCAAGCCCCCGCTCCACTTCCCCCATTAACGTTCTATAGGAAAATTGCACAACACCACAACGCTCTTATTTTTTCCTTGAATAACAACCCAAAGGCGGGAAAGTTTATTCCCTACCTAATCTCATGGTTAAGCTCAGAAAGATCTTCTATTACCATCAACGATCACACATAGACCTCATCTAACTCACAAGTTAGGGTTCCACAAATGTCCGGGCTCCCACGATGGCTTCGTCTCATAATGGGAGCCTTAGAACTTAGAGCACTATAGATCATTTGTGGTCACTTGAGGGTGAAGCATCGAGATTATCTAACAAGTCTAATAGTAATATACATGATTCCTTCAATTATCTAGAAGGCATTTGTGGTTAATGATATATGCTCTAATAGATCTTACTGCAAGCCAAATGTACTTCCTCAAAAAGAGAACCATATCTTGCTTGTCCAATGACCGAAAGGGTCAACGTTCTAAACTGATCCATACTCCTCAAAACATTTTCATGCTGATCCATATGCAAATCAAAAGTGAGTTTGAATCTATTAATTTTTTAGGGCCAAAGGCTGAAAACATCACAGGCTTCTGAAGTGACTCTGAATTTATTAATTTTTGAGAATCAAGGGTTGAAATCTCTCTCTCTCTCTCTCTCTCTCTCTCTCTCTCTCTCTCTCTCTCTCTCTCTCTCTCTCTCTCTCTCTCTCTCTCTCTCTCTCTCTCTCTCTCTCTCTCTCTCTCTCTCTCTCTCTCTCTCTCTCTCTCTCTCTCTCTCTCTCTCTCTCTCTCTCTCTCTCTCTCTCTCTCTCTCTCTCTCTCTCTCTCTCTCTCTCTCTCTCTCTCTCTCTCTCTCTCTCTCTCTCTCTCTCTCTCTCTCTCTCTCTCTCTCTCTCGGGTGGCCATTGGCCAGTTGAGGGTCTCATCACACCGACTAGAGATTGAGATAGGCAGAGCCACAGACATTACCAAAGAGGAGCGGCTATGCAGGATATGCAGAGTAGAAATCGAGGGTGAGGAGCACTTTGTTTGCAAATTTAGCGCATATGATGACATTAGAGACAAATATGAGACTCTGTTTACAGGGCATCCCACCCTCCGAGAGATCATGGGCTCTAGAGATCAGCGACAGCTCGGGCAATTGTTACTAGAGATTCAGAGTCACAGAGATTCTCTCCTCCAGCCTACTATGGCTGCCCAGACACGAGGGAGACAGAGTCAGCTCACTGACTTCTTCATTCCACGACGTGCAGTAGCCCTCCCCACCTTACCTCACACATCGAAAGGGGTGACTCTTCAGCACGCTCAGACCTCTCCAGCTAGGAGAAGGCCCCGTGCTATAGGATATCGGGCCCCGAGACTTCACAAACACCAGATTGCAGAGATCCAAGCTCGTGATCATCGCTCCATGGAGGAGAGACGATCCCGGATGATGGCAGATCCCGCTGCAGCCATCAGGGAAGCCTTGACTCCACCTCCACCTATGTACCACATCTTACACCCACCCACTAGTACAGGATGGAGCTAGTTAGTCCTTCAGATGCATTATCATGCTTGTACTACCCTTTTGCATATAGGCTACAGATATAGCACTCCATTCACCATCCCCTCCCACCTTCATGGGTATCTCTACATGCATACTACAGAGATCTATATCAGCCTTACCAGCTTTTTTTTTCAGCACGTTTATCTTTTCCGATTGACAGAAGATACACCCATGTACATTGATTTGTCTCATAGGCCGAGTTCGGCCTCCTAATAGACGTAAAAACACTTTCTTTCTTTCTTTCTTTCTTTCTCTCTCTCTCTCTCTCTCTCTCTCTCTCTCTCTCTCTCTCTCTCTCTCTCTCTCTCTCTCATCTCTCTCTCTCTCTCTCTCTCTCATCTCTCTCTCTCTCTCTCTCTCTCTCTCTCTCTCTCTCTCTCTCTCTCTCTCTCTCTCTCTCTCTCTCTCTCTCTCTCTCTCTCTCTCTCTCTCTCTCTCTCTCTCTCTCTCTCTCTCTCTCTCTCTCTCTCTCTCTCATAGCACCCCACACCCTTGATACCAGCTACTATCCCTCCTTTTATACCCGTTTGCAGTACTCTCACTTTATTTTCGTTTTGGATCACAGTGGATTGGATCATACTGATGTATATGTTTTGTCTCATAGGCCGATTTTGGCCTCTAATAGACGTTAAAAAGTCTTTCTTTCTTTCTTTCTTTCTCTCTCTCTCTGCCGCAAACCCTAATCGCATGTCCCTGTCGCAAACCCTAATCACCTGCCTGCTGCAAACCCTACTCGCGTGCCTCTCAGCGCGCCCCTCGTCGTCGTCCCCAACATGCCCGTCGATGTCAAGATCGTCAAGGTCGAAGCTATGCACTACTCTATCGTCAAAGTCGAAGCTTTGCTCTGGCGTCGAAGCTCTTCTCTGCTCAGTGCATGGTAGGAGCCTCCCATTCCGTCGCACTTAGAGCTTCGAGCTCACGGTCCAAGCTCTGCTCAATCCTGCTCACCGTCGACCATGCTCGGCCGCGTATCATCATAGCCCCGTCGACCTCTGCCCACCTACCCTAAACCCTAAACCGCCCCCTACCCACCCCAACCCCGACGTCCAAAATATGTGCAACCAAAATAGGTGCAACCCTAACCCTATCTCCAAAACTCAACCCTAAACGTCAAACCACAAGAAACCGAGCGGTCAAACCACAAGAAACCGAGAGCTGCACTACTCTGTCGTCAGAGTCGAAGCTTTGCTCTGGCGTCGAAGCTCTTCTCTGCTCGGTCCATGGTAGGAGCCTCCCATTCTGTCGCACTCAGAGCTTCGAGCTCACGGTCCAAGCCCTGCTCAATCCTGCTCACCGTCGACCATGCTCGGCCGCGTATCATCATAGCCCGTCGACCTCTGCCCACCTACCCTAAACCCTAAACCGCCCCCTACCCACCCCAACCCTGACGTCCAAAATATGTGCAACTCTAACCCTAACTCGAACCTGAACCCTAACCCTAACTCCAAAACTCAACCCTAAACGTCAAACCACAAGAAACCGAGCGGTCAAACCACAAGAAACCGAGCGCCCCTGCCCCGGACCAACAACTGTTGCGCGCACTCCCATCTTCATCGCAAGTCTTTGGGCTCAACACACTGAGCATTTTTCCATCTCCTAATGCCATGAACACTACGGCTAAGAAGGAGGATTTGATAAAAATGGAGGACAAACTGACCATAGCTATCAAAGAAAACAAGAAGATGGTGGACTCCACTATCACAACCATCATCAACCTCCTTTCAAAGCTGGAGAAAGAAGTAGAAACATATCATAAAGAGAGGGAAACATGGAAGAAAGAAAAAGAAGAGTGGGAGAGGGAGAGCAAGAAAGAAAAAGACGAATGGGCTAAAGAGAGAGCAAACATGAAAGAGGAATTGGAGCTCCTCAAAGCTTCGATGGTCTCTCTCACACCCGAACAGGGACAAAAGCTCTCAAAGAAGAACTCACCAAAGCCTTGACCGCGAGCATGGAAAACAAACTAGAAGCTACCAAAGAAGGGTGGATCGACATAGTGAGGAAGAACATCAAAAAAGAAGCCAAAGAGGAAGCACAAAAGGAAGAAGCTCTCATCGTGCATACCACGATTGAGGAAGAAAAGATGAGACAAGCCCGTCGTCTCAATGTACGCATCACGGGCATTCTAGAAAAGGAGCGCTCTACCCCAGAGTCCGATGGGAAGACACTATGCAAAATGCTCGGCTACAAAGAGGAGTCCCCCCGTTCATCAAGTCTTGGAGAACAGGGCGAGACCCCACGAAAAAGAGAGCTCTCATTCTACACTTCCCCTCCGAAAATGTAAGATCTACTTTCCTTCGCAAGAGGGTGATTTTGAGAGCACTTGATGGCCCCCCCATCTACCTTGATGATGATCTTACGCCCATGCAAGTAGCACATCGCCGTGCAAGCATGCCGAGAGTACACCAAGCTCGCAAAGAAGGGAAAAAGGCTTCATACAGAGATGGTCGTGTCATCATTGATGGCAAGGTCATCCCATAGGGATTCGCGGCCGGTGAGACACTCGAGGAGATACACTTTGCAGTTTGGAACTGAAATGGAGATCTATGGACACACCCAGAGAGGTTGGAAGAGGTGCGCAAAGGCAGAGACATCATTATGCTGACAGAGACACATGAGAGCCCATACCGGAGCCTACCTCGAGTCCACGGTTTCCAGTGGGAGTCCACATACAGAGAGTTTACTCTTTAGAGATGGACTTCAGAGCAAGATACAGATAGTCGCACGTGACTCACAGGCCAGATATCTTTGGATTCGACTCAAGCTCTCACAGGAGCAGATTATCTTCATAGCGTTATGCTACTTTGCTCCTTCTAGCTCGCGGTTCGCTATCATAGATCGAGAGGAGGACTCACCATACACTTGTTTGTCAGAAGAGATTACAGAGTACTCTACATTAGGGGAAGTCCTCCTTATGGGAGACTTCAATGCAAGGACAGGCAGTGATCAGTGTGAGACATTTGACCCAGAAGACCCACAGATACTGCATTCCATAGAGGATGAGTCTACAGCTCGAGATTCAGCTCACTCTACACACACTCACTATGGCACTCACCTACTCAGACTAGGCTCTCGACATAAACTCGTTATCTATAACGGGATGGCTCAGTGGCCTACCTTAGGAGGATTGACATGCATACCACACTCAGTCACAGATGGCGGGGGAAGTACAGTAGCTTACGTCATGGGATCAAGAGAGGCCATCCACCTACTTACCTCATTCACCATCCCACCCATACCCATTGGGGCCGATCACACGTACCTCGCGTTCTCCCTCAAGGGAGACACCCCTACACCCACACCTGCAACACGCATCCCACACACCACCATCCATTTCACACAAGAGCTAGCTCACATATATGCAGCTCAAGTCGAGAAGGATCTTCTCTTGCTTCATCCTAACACTCCACTATCCCTACTCACCTCACAGATAGCATCAGACCTTCATACATCAACCATTAGCTCCTTCGCACACACCATCCATTCTGGTCACACACCTCCTCCCGGGACTATGCCACAACATCGCTAGTATGATGAGGAATGCAGAGACCTTTACCGCCGACTACGAGGCCAGCGAGCATTGGGAGAGATCACAGAGAGAGAGGCTAGGAGACGGATGAAGGCCCTCATACGTCAGAAGAGGCGAGCCTTTGAGGAGGCACAAGAGCTTGAGCTATACCATCTCTTTATGAGTATGGACAGTGCTGCAGCATGGCGTACCCTACGACAGCCACTCCCGATCACACCTATTGGGGACCTCCACACATGGCATGATTATGCCAAGACATTATATGAGATAACTGCGCAGCCTCCCATTACCCAGCCACTTGAGCCTCTCCCTACTAGCTCCTCTCTCTTCACAGCAAAGATGGTTGAGAGGGCCATAGGACGACTACGACATGGACGTTCGACAGGCCACACGGGATTCCAGAGTGAGCATCTCATATACGCAGCCTCCACTATAGCCCCGTTGATTGCACATGTCTTCGACATGGCTATAGGGGAGGGCTTCCCAGAGGAGTGGACTATGCACACCATTGTGCCTATCCATAAATCTGGCGACACCCTGGACCCAGGGAACTACAAGACCATCATGATTGGCCACACCATGGCCAAACTATATGGTGCCATACTTGAGGCAGAGCTCAGCTCATATGCAGAGACTGAGGGGCTACGGGCACGAGGCCAGGCAGGTTTTCGCAGAGCTTTCTCTACTATTGATCACATCTTCGTTTTGCGCTCCCTCATTGATGATGCAAGGGTGCGGAAGAAGAGATTATATTGCTGCTTTGTGGACTTCCGCAAAGCTTTTGATACTCTGCCACGAGAGACTCTTCCGACGCCTCTAGAGCTTGGGAGTACCATCAGGGATGATTTGGGCAATTTATGCACTCTATGAGCGGGTGACTGGGAGGGTACAGTGTCCAAGAGGTATGTCTGAGGCCATTGCTAGCACCATCGGTGTTAAGCAAGGCTGCCCACTCTCCCCCACTCTATTTGGTCTCTACATCGACGAGATTGAGGACTACATTCTCCGAGCTGGAGGAGAGGGTGCAAACCTCGCAGGTACACATGTCCACATTTTATTATATGCCGATGACATTGTATTGATTTCAGAGTCACCCGAGGGATTACAACGCCACCTAGATGCCCTCAACAAGTTTTGTACACAGAGGGGCTTGACAGTAAACCTTGGCAAGACCAAGGTCATGATCTTCCACACCTCCCCCATGGTGAGGAATGGACCACGATTCACAGTCGGCTGTGGACAGATTGAGGTGGTCACTTCCTATGTCTACCTCGGAGTCACATTCACAAGGAGTCACATTCACGAGCTTGTTTGGCCCCTTCAGCATGCGACAGGCAGCCATCGATAGACTCACACGAGGGTATGCAACTTTAGCCATGTTAGAGCCGAGATGTCACCAGGCACACTTCCAGGAACCCCGCACAAAGGGGTGGCTATTTGACACACTAGTCAGACCAGCTATGATGTATGCTGCGACAGTTTGGGCTCCAGGCCTCATAGTCACCCAGTGGAGTGCGATCGAGAGGCCACAGGTACGTATGATCTCCCGACTATTTGGAAGGAAACAGTCAGTGCCACATGACATCATCGGGGGAGAGCTAGCTGCACCACCCATGATAGTAGATGCACTATTCGAGACTATCTGCTTTATTCAGAGGATGAGGGAGCTCCCTCCAGACAGACTCACACACAGAGCTTTTGAGGCATCTATACAGATATCAGAGTCAGGATATGAGAGAGCTTGGTACACTCGGGTTAGAGTCTGGTTTGATAGTCATGGACTTGATATGGACAGACCGCCTCCTTTTCAGTATGACCCAGACTCACCCCACATCCATCTCTCTCGTCGTGAAAGGAATGTTGTGCTCAGACAGGATCTCTGGAAGCTCTACATTAGCCAGACATGGCATACACCACACATGGGATCGAGACTATCACACTACCGAGACCAGTTCTTGGACATACTAGCGGACGGTTTTATCCAGCGCCCACCCTACATGGATACTTACATGCCTCATAGCTCGAGGGTAGCGATTGGCCAGTTGAGGGTCTCATCACATCGACTAGAGATTGAGATGGGCAGAGCCACAGACATTCCCAAAGAGCAGCGGATATGCAGGGTATGTAGAGTAGAGATGGAGGATGAGGAGCACTTTGTATGTAGATGTAGCGCATATGATGACATCAGAGGCAGATACGAGACTCTTTTTATGGGGCAGCCCACCCTCCGAGAGATCATGGACTCTAGAGACCAGCGACAGCTTGGGCGATTCTTACTAGAGATACAGAGTCACAGAGATTCCCTACTCCAACCTACTGTAGCAGCCCATATAGAAGGGAGACAAAGTCAGCTCACTTGACTTCTTTATTCCACGACATGCAGCAGCCCTCGCGCCCTCAGCTCACACACCGAGAGGGGTACTCTTCAGCAGGCTCAGACCTCTAGAGCGAGGAGACGACCCCGTGCTGTTGGATATTGCGCCCCGAGACTTCACCGACACCAGATTGCAGAGATCCAGGCCCGTGATCATCGCGCCACCGAGGAGAGACGATCCTGCATGATGGCTGACCCCGCTGCAGCCATGAGGGTGGCCCTGACTCCACCTCCACCTATGTATCACTAGCACAGGATGGAGCTAGTTAGTCATTTCATATGCATTTTCATGCTTGTTGTACTACCCTTCTGCATATAGATTATCATGGATCTCGTAGTTCATACACCCCCCACTTCCATGTGTATCTCCACATGCATACTACGGAGATCTACATCAGCTTTACCAGATTTTTTCAGCACTTTTTGCTTTTCTGTTTGACAGAAGATACACCCATCTACATCGATTTGTCTCATAGGCCGATTTCGGCCTCCTAATAGACGTAAAAACTCTCTCTCTCTCTCTCTCTCTCTCTCTCTCTCTCTCTCTCTCTCTCTCTCTCTCTCTCTCTCTCTCTCTCTCTCTCTCTCTCTCTCTCTCTCTCTCTCTCTCTCTCTCTCTCTCTCTCTCTCTCTCTCTCTCTCTCTCTCTCTCTCTCTCTCTCTCTCTCTCTCTCTCTCTCTCTCTCTCTCTCTCTCTCTCTCTCTCTCTCTCTCTCTCTCTCTCTCTCTCTCTCTCTCTCTCTCTCTCTCTCTCTCTCTCTCTCTCTCTCTCCCCCTCAGACTTATATTACAGATTTTTTCAGACCCACATACACTCGAGGGCCCAGCTCGATGCGGGGTGTCACATTACACAGAGCAGAGGAGCTTAGACGACAGCGTCGACGACCGAGACCCCTTGTCCAGAGAGCTCCACATCAGAGAGAGATTCAGGCGATTCACGCACGCCATGACATGGAGATACAGAGACGTCAGCAGCCCACCCCTATCGATTTGGACGCCCAGAGCATTTTGAGGATCGCCATGATGCCTTACCCACCGATGCATTATATCCTACACCCACTCCAGGCATTTAGGGGGTTGTGATACCATCGAGCCTCCCCTCCCTATGCATATCATATTTGTATCTCACCCATTGAGCATATAGAGTGCATACCCATAGCACCCCACACCCTTGATGCAAGCTACTATCCCTCCTTTTATACCCGTTTGCAGTACTCACACTTTATTTTCGTTTTGGATCACAGTGGATTGGATCATACTGATGTATATGTTTTGTCTCATAGGCCGATTTTGGCCTCTAATAGATGTTAAAAAGTCTTTCTTTCTTTCTCTCTCTCTCTCTCTCTCTCTCTCTCTCTCTCTCTCTCTCTCTCTCTCTCTCTCTCTCTCTCTCTCTCTCTCTCTCTCTCTCTCTCTCTCTCTCTCTCTCTCTCTCTCTCTCTCTCTCTCTCTCTCTCTCTCTCTCTCTCTCTCTCTCTCTCTCTCTCTCTCTCTTTCTTTGTATGCAGATGTAGCGCATATGATGGCATCAGAGGCAGATACGAGACTCTGTTTGCAGGGCAGCCCACCCTCCGAGAGATCATGGACTCTAGAGACCAGCGACAGCTCGGGCGACTCTTACTAGAGATACAGAGTCACAGAGATTCCCTACTCCAGCCTACTGTAGCACTCCATACAGGAGGGAGACAGAGTCAGCTCACTGACTTCTTTATTCCACGACGTGCTGCAGCCCTCCCCCCCTCAGCCCACATACCGAGCGGGGTGACTCTTCAGCAGGCTCAGATATCTCGAGCTAGGAGACGACCCCGTGATATAGGATATCGGGCCCCGAGACTTCACCGACACCAGATTGCGGAGATCCAGGCTTGTGACCATCGCGCCATGGAGGAGAGACGATCCCAGATGATGGCCGATCCCGTTGCAGCCATCAGGGTGGCCCTGACTCCACCTCCACCTATGTATCACATATTACATCCCACCCCCTAGCACAGGATGGAGCTAGTTAGTCGTCTTAGATGCATTCTCATGGTTGTTGTACTACCCTTTTGCATATAGACTATCATAGATATCGCACTCCATACACCCCCCACCACTTTCATGGGTATCCCCACATGCACACTACGGAGATCTATATCAGCTTAACCAGTTTCTTTTCAGCACTTTTATCTTTTCTGATTGACAGAAGATACACCCATGTACATCGATTTGTCTCATAGGCCGAGTTCGGCCTCCTAATAGACGTAAAAACACTTTCTTTCTTTCTTTCTTTCTTTCTCTCTCTCTCTCTCTCTCTCTCTCTCTCTCTCTCTCTCTCTCTCTCTCTCTCTCTCTCTCTCTCTCTCTCTCTCTCTCTCTCTCTCTCTCTCTCTCTCTCTCTCTCTCTCTCTCTCTCTCTCTCTCTCTCTCTCTCTCTCTCTCTCTCTCTCTCTCTCTCTCTCTCTCTCTCTCTCTCTCTCTCTCTCTCTCTCTCTCTCTCTCTCTCTCTCTCTCCCCCTCCCTCCCTCCCTCCCTCCCTCCCTCCTGACGACTACTTGACATCGGAGCTCCGGAGGAGATGATATGGGGGATCTATGCCTTATACGAGAGAGTATCAGGTAGAGTCCGATGTTCGGGGGGCTTATCTCATCCACTTGCTAGCACTATCAGGGTGAAGCAAGGATGCCCTCTTTCACCCACCCTCTTGGGTCTCTACATTGATGAGATAGTGGACTACATACAGCGGCAAAAGGGGGGGTTGATGGCATTGAGGTACGTGGGCCCACAGTCCATATTCTTTTATACGCTGATGATATTGTACTTGTTTCAGAGTCCGCAGAAGGTCTACAACATCATCTACATGGCCTAGATGACTTTTGCAGACACATAGGGTTATCTCTGAACCTTGGTAAAACCAAGGTCATGATCTTTCATACATCAGCACAGGTACGCAGACACAATTTGTTCACAGCAGCAGGTGGACCGATTGAGGTGGTCGGATCATATGTTTACTTAGGAGTGTCATTTACAGCAGCATCGGGGGTCTTCTCTATGTCTCAGGCAGCCCGTGACCGCATCGTGACCGCATCACACGTGGGTATGCAGCACTAGCTTTGATGGAGAGACACTGTCACCAAGCATATTTTCAGGAGCCCCACACAAAGGCGTGGCTCTTCGACACTTTGCTTACGCAAGCAGTCATGTATGGGGCAGCCATATGGGGACCCAGATTAGCTACCTCAATATGGACAGCATTCGAGAGACCACATATCCTCATGATTGCCAGACTTATCCGCAGCAAGCCTTCCGTACCACATGATATCATTAGAGCACAACTCCTTGCACCACCGATGCTAGTGGAGGCACTATTCCAGACAGTATGCCTATTACAGAGACTCCGGAGCATGGATACAGAGCGCATTGCTTATCGTGCTTTCCAGGCATCATGTGATTAGCAGGCGACAGCTCCTCATGGTATGCACACACGAGATTGGTTGGCCCACCATGGCTTTCACATAGACAGGCTACCACCACTACAGTACGACTCACATGCACCCACCTACTCGCTCTCTCATCAAGAGAGGAATGGGATCATTCGTCAGGAGATATGGCATACATCCATATAGAGGACATGGGTGAGCCCTAGGGACACATTGCCACCGAAAATGCTCTATTACCGTGAGCATTTTCTACATATATCGGACGAGGGCTTCATCGAGATTCCGAGATACATGCAGACATACCTACCCCGCCACCTTCGAGTCGCCATTGGGCAGCTCCGGGTTTCATCACATCAAATCGAGATTGAGAGGGGTCGGTCCAGGGGAATCCCCCGTGAGGAGAGGTGGTGTCCAGTATGCGAGACAGAGGTAGAGAGTGAGGAGCATTTTGTTATCACATGCCCAGCATACTTAGACCTACGAGCACACTTCCAGATAGAGGAGTCACTCCAGTTGTGCATGACTATGGGAGACCAAAGACGCTTGGGACGCTTTCTCACAGCACCATACGAGAGGCGAGAGCGATCACTACAACCCACTCATCAGCCACGGGTGAGTACACAGCAGACCATTACCCAGTTCTTTCAGCCAGCTGAGCTACATCCGAGAGGTCCATCTATAGGGCTCACTCTCCACCAAGCAGGAGCACAGAGAGCATAGGGCCGACCACGCATGAGCAGATATCATCGACCACGACTATATCAGGAGGATATCTCACGCATCAAGACAGCCTACGACCACATGATGGAGCATAGGCGTACCACCACCTCCTGGGTTGTCTTCCTTCAGGAGGCACTCAGACCACCACCGATATATCACATACTACACCCACCTCCACCCATCACCACTAGCTAGGGTATTTTCACTCATATTATGGATCCCCCATGTTTTAGGTGGCCACTATCTCCAGAGTCAGAGCCACGTCTCACCAACCTTTTCCACCCCTATATAGCTTTGTGTAGCGATATATTCTTTATTTCATTTCATCTTCTTCACAAGGTTACTACACTTGTACATGGTTTTTGTCTCATAGGCCAAGTTTGGTCTCCAGAAGACGTTAATATGACTCTCTCTCTCTCTCTCAGTGGATTGGATCATACTGATGTATATGTTTTGTCTCGTAGCCCGATTTTGGCCTCTAATAGACGTTAAAAAGTCTTTCTTTCTTTCTTTCTCTCTCTCTCTCTCTCTCTCTCTCTCTCTCTCTCTCTCTCTCTCTCTCTCTCTCTCCTCTCTCTCTCTCTCTCTCTCTCTCTCTCTCTCTCTCTCTCTCTCTCTCTCTCTCTCTCTCTCTCTCTCTCTCTCTCTCTCTCTCTCTCTCTCTCTCTCTCTCTCTCTCTCTCTCTCTCTCTCTCTCTCTCTCTCTCTCTCTCTCTCTCTCTCTCTCTCTCCCCCGCAGAAACCCTAAAACCCCCCCCCGCAGAAACCCTAAACCCCCCCCCCCCCCGCAGAAACCCTAAAACCCCCCCCCCCCGCGGCCCCCCCCCCCGCAGAAACCCTAAACCCCCCCCCCCCCCCCGCGGCCCCCCCCCCCGCAGAAACCCTAAAACCCCCCCCCCCCCCCCGCGGCCCCCCCCCCCGCAGAAACCCTAAAACCCCCCCCCCCCCGCAGAAACCCTAAAACCCCCCCCCCCCCCCCGCAGAAACCCTAAACCCCCCCCCCCCCCGCAGCCCCCCCCCCCCGCAGAAACCCTAAAACCCCCCCCCCCCCCCCCGCGGCCCCCCCCCCCCCGCAGAAACCCTAAAACCCCCCCCCCCCCCGCGGCCCCCCCCCCCGGCAGAAACCCTAAAAACCCCCCCCCCCCCCCGCGGCCCCCCCCCCCGCAGAAACCCTAAAACCCCCCCCCCCCCGGACTAATAACTGTTTCCTACAGTTATTAGCCACTCCCACCCTTGCTCCATCGCGCATCGGGCGCGCTCCCGTCTTCATCGCAAGTCTTTAGGCTCAGTACTCTGAGCATTTTTTCATCTTCGAATGCAATGAGCGCTACGGCTAAGAAGGACGATTTGACAAAAATGGAGGACAAACTGACCATAGCTATCAAAGAAAACAAGAAGATGGTGGACTCCACTATCACGGCCATCATCAGCCGCCTCTCAAAGCTCGAGAAGGAAGTAGAAACATATCATAAGGAGAGGGAAGCATGGCAGAAAGAGAAAGAAGAATGGGCTAAGGAGAGGGCAAACATGAAAGAGGAATTGGAGCTCCTCAAAGCTTCAATGGTCTCTCTTACACCCGAAGAAGGAGAGATTAATATGAACAAGACAGAAGCTCTCAAAGAAGAACTCACCAAATCCTTGACCGAGAGCATGGAAAACAAATTAGAAGCTACCAAAGAAGGGTGGATCGACATAGTGAAGAAGAACATCAAAAAAGAAGCCAAAGAGAAAGCACAAAAGGAAGAAGCCCTCATCGTGCACACCACTATTGAGGAAGAAAAGATGAGACATGCCCGCCGTCTCAATGTACGCATCACGGGCATTGAAGAAAAAGAAGGCTCTACCCCCGAGTCCGATGGGAAGACACTATGCAAGATACTCGGCTACAAAGAGGAGTCCCCCCCATTCATCAAGTCTTGGAGAACGGGAAGAGACCCCACGAAGAAGAGAGCTCTAATTCTACACTTCCCTTCCGAAGATATAAGATCTACTTTCCTACGCAAGAGGGTGATTTTGAGAGCACTCGATGGCCCCCCCATCTACCTTGACGATGATCTCACACCCATGCAGGTAGCACACCGTCGTGCATGCATGCCGAGAGTACATCAAGCTCGCAAAGAAGGAAAGAAGGCTTCATACAGAGATGGTCGTGTCATCATTGATGGCAAGGCCATCCCATAGGGATTCGCGGCCTGTGAGACACTCGAGGAGATACACCTTGCAGTTTGGAACTGCAATGGAGATCTATGGACACACCCAGAGAGATTGGAAGAGGTGCGCAAAGGCAAAGACATCATTATGCTCACAGAGACACATGAGAGCCCAGACCGGGGCCTACCTCGTGTCCACGGTTTTCAGTGGGAGTCCACATACAGAGAGTGTACACGTCAGCACACCACCCGAGGATCAGGAGGAGTAGCCATACTCTTTAGAGATGGACTTCAGAGCAGGATACAGATAGTCGCACGTGATTCACAGGCCAGATATCTTTGGTTTCGACTCCAGCTCTCGCAGGAGAGGATCATCTTCATAGCATTATGCTACTTTGCTCCTTCTAGCTCGCGTTTCGCTATCATAGATCGAGAGGAGGACTCACCATACACTTGCTTGTCAGAAGAGATTACAGAGTACTCTGCATTAGGGGAAGTCTTCCTTATGGGAGACTTCAATGCCAGGACAGGCAATGATCAGTGTGAGATATTTGACCCAGAAGACCCGGAGATACTACATACCATAGAGGATGAGTCTACAGCTCGCGCTTCAGCTGACGCTACACACACTCACTATGGCACTCACCTACTCAGACTAGGCTCTCGACATAATCTCGTTATCTATAACGGGATGACTCAGTGGCCTACCTCAGGAGGATTGACATGCATACCACACTCAGTCACAGATGGCGGGGGAAGTACAGTAGATTACGTCATGGGGTCCAGAGAGGCCATCCACCTACTTACCTCATTCACCATCCCACCCATACCCATTGGGGCTGATCACACATACCTCGCACTCTCCCTGAAGGGAGACACCCCTACACGCATACCCGCAGCACGCATCCCACACACCACCATCCACTTCACACACGAGCTAGCTCACATATATGCGGCTCGAGTCGAGCAGGGTCTTCTCTTACTTCATCCTGACACTCCACTATCCCTACTCACCTCTCAGATAGCATCAGTTCTTCAGACATCAGCCATCAGCTCCTTCCCACACACCATCCATTCTCGTCACACACCTCCTCCCGGGACTACGCCACAACATCGTTGGTATGATGAGGATTGCAGAGATCTTTACCGCCGACTATGAGCTCAGCGAGCATTGGGAGAGATCACAGAGAGAGAGGCCAAGGGACAGATGAAGACTCTCACACGTCGAAAGAGGCGAGCCTTTGAGGAGGCACAGGAGCTTGAGCTATACCATCTCTTTATGAGTATGGACAGTGCTGCAGCATGGCGCAGCCTACGAGAGCCACGCCCGACCACACCTATTGGAGACCCACACACATGGCATGATTATGCTCAGAGGTTATATGAGGTACCTAGGCAGCCTCCCATTCCCCAGCCACTTGAGCCTCGCCCTACTAGTTCTTCTCTCTTCACAGCAAAGATGGTTGAGAGGGCCATACGACGACTTTGACATGGACGTTCGACAGACCACGCAGGATTGCAGAGCGAGCATCTCATATATGCAGCCTCCACTATAGCCCCGTTGATTGCACATGTCTTCAACCGGGCTATAGGAGAGGGCTTCCCAGAGGAGTGGACTAGGCACACCATTGTGCCTATCCACAAATCTGGCGACACCCTGGATCCAGGGAACTACAGGACCATCATGATTGGCCACACCATGGCCAAACTATACGGTGCCATACTTGAGGCAGAGCTCAGTTCATATGCAGAGACTGAGGGGCTACGAGCACGAGGCCAAGCAGGTTTTCGACGAGCTTTCTCTACTATTGATCACATCTTCATTCTGCGCTGCCTCATTGATGGGGCAAGGGTGCGGAAGAAGAGGCTATATTGCTGCTTTGTGGACTTCCGCAAAGCTTTTGATACAGTGCCGCGAGAGAGGCTCTTCCAACGCCTCCAGAGCTTGGGAGTACCATCAGGGATGATTTGGGCCATCTATGCACTCTATGAGCAGGTGACTGGGAGGGTACGGTGTCCAGGAGGTATGTCTGAGGCCATTGCTAGCACCATCGGTGTTAAGCAAGGCTGCCCACTCTCTCCCACTCTATTTGGTCTCTACATTGACGAGATTGAGGACTACATTCTCCGAGCTGGAGGAGAGGGTGCAGACCTCGCAGGTACACATGTCCACATTTTATTATATGCCGATGACATTGTCTTGATTTCAGAGTCACCCGAGGGATTACAGCGCCACCTTGAGGCCCTGGATGAGTTTTGTACACAGAGGGGCTTGACAGTAAACCTTGGCAAGACCAAGGTCATGATCTTCCACACCTCCCCCATGGTGAGGAATGGAGCAGGATTCAGAGCTGGTGGTGGACAGATTGAGGTGGTCACTTCCTATGTCTATCTCGGAGTCACATTCACGAGCTTGCCTGGCCCCTTCAGCATGAGACAGGCAGCCACCGATAGACTCACACGCGGATATGCAGCTTTAGCCATGTTAGAGCGGAGATGTCACCAAGCACACTTCCAGGAGCCCCGCACGAAGGGCTGGCTATTTGACACACTGGTCAGACCAGCTATGATGTATGCTGCGACGGTTTGGGCCCCAGGTCTCACAGTCACCCAGTGGAGTGCGATCGAGAGGCCACAGGTACGTATGATCTCGCGATTATTTCGTGGGAAACAGTCGGTGCCACATGACATCATCAGGGCAGAGCTAGCTGCACCACCCATGGCAGTAGAGGCACTATTCCAGACTATCTGCTTTATTCAGAGGATTAGGGACCTCCCTACAGATAGACTCACACACAGAGCTCTTGAGGCATCTATACAGATATCAGAGTTAGGATATGAGAGAGCTTGGTACACTCAGGTTAGAGTCTGGTTTGATAGTCATGGACTTGATATGGACAGATTGCCACCTTTTCAGTATGACCCAGCCTAACCTCACATCCACCTCTCTCGTCGTGAGAGGAATGTTGTGCTCAGACAGGATCTCTGGCAGCTCTACATTAGTCAGACATGGCACACACCACACATGGGATCGAGACTATCGCACTATCGAGACCAGTTCATAGACATACTAGCTGACGGTTTCATCCAGCGACCACGCTACATGGATACTCACATGCCTCATAGCTTGAGGGTAGCGATTGGCCAGCTGAGAGTCTCATCACACCGACTCGAGATTGAGACGGGCAGAGCCGCAGACATTCCCAGAGAGGAGCGGATATGCAGAGTATGCAGAGTAGAGATGGAGGATGAGGAGCACTTTGTATGCAGATGTAGCGCATATGATGGCATCAGAGGCAGATACGAGACTCTGTTTGCAGGGCAGCCCACCCTCCGAGAGATCATGGACTCTAGAGACCAGCGACAGCTCGGGCGATTCTTACTAGAGATACAGAGTCACAGAGATTCCCTACTCCAGCCTACTGTAGCACTCCATACAGGAGGGAGACAGAGTCAGCTCACTGACTTCTTTATTCCACGACGTGCTGCAGCCCTCCCCCCCTCAGCCCACATACCGAGCGGGGTGACTCTTCAGCAGGCTCAGATATCTCGAGCTAGGAGACGACCCCGTGATATAGGATATCGGGCCCCGAGACTTCACCGACACCAGATTGCGGAGATCCAGGCTTGTGACCATCGCGCCATGGAGGAGAGACGATCCCAGATGATGGCCGATCCCGCTGCAGCCATCAGGGTGGCCCTGACTCCACCTCCACCTATGTATCACATATTACATCCCACCCACTAGCACAGGATGGAGCTAGTTAGTCGTCTTAGATGCATTCTCATGGTTGTTGTACTACCCTTTTGCATATAGACTATCATAGATATCGCACTCCATACACCCCCCACCACTTTCATGGGTATCCCCACATGCACACTACGGAGATCTATATCAGCTTAACCAGTTTCTTTTCAGCACTTTTATCTTTTCTGATTGACAGAAGATACACCCATGTACATCGATTTGTCTCATAGGCCGAGTTCGGCCTCCTAATAGACGTAAAAACACTTTCTTTCTTTCTTTCTTTTCTCTCTCTCTCTCTCTCTCTCTCTCTCTCTCTCTCTCTCTCTCTCTCTCTCTCTCTCTCTCTCTCTCTCTCTCTCTCTCTCTCTCTCTCTCTCTCTCTCTCTCTCTCTCTCTCTCTCTCTCTCTCTCTCTCTCTCTCTCTCTCTCTCTCTCTCTCTCTCTCTCTCTCTCTCTCTCTCTCTCTCTCTCTCTCTCTCTCTCTCTCTCTCTCTCTCTCTCTCTCTCTCTCTCTCTCTCTCTCTCAGAGGACATGCCTACACTCAGAGCCTCAGCCGACACCGCCACACCCACCTTATATGGCCGACACTTACTCCAGATGGGAGCAGCACACCGTCTCGTTATATATAATGGGATGGAGAGCTGGCCCACCTCGCGCGGTCTCACCTGCATTCCACCCACGACACCACAGGGGGGCAGTGTGGTAGACTATGTTATCGGACCTCCGGAGGCGACACATCTGATCACCTCATTCACTATCCCACCCTTACCGATTGGAGCCGATCACGCATATCTTGCCCTATCCATTCGCGGCTCACCATGCATACCCCACCCTGTCACCCTACAGCAACGAGCCCGTACCACCATTCACTTTAGACATGAGCTAGCACATATCTATAGCTCCCATGTTCGAGAGCGCATCTACTCCCTTGATCCCTCTGCCTCCTTGGACACCCTCACCGCCCACTTCTCCTCGATCCTCCATACATCCGCTACTCTAAGCTTCCCATACACCACCCACAGCACTGCACATCAGACACGGCTGGGGCATACACCCCAGAATAGATGGTACGATGAGGAGTGTAGGCGACTATACCGACATCTCAGAGCACAGAGTATCTTGGGATCCATCACAGAGAGGGAGGCACGACGACAGATGCGAGCCCTCACACGCCGGAAGCGGCGAGCTTTCGAGGAGCGACAAGAGGCAGAGTTGATCGACCTTCTCATGAGTAGGGATTGTGCCACCGCGTGGAGGGCACTACGTGAGCCACGTCCACCTACACCCATAGCAGATCCTTCGACTTGGCACACCTACGCCCAGAGGTTATATGACGTCCCAGGACAGCCACCATTACCGATTCCTTCCACACCGCGTCCGGTGATATCCACCCTCTTCACAGCAGGCATGGTACGACAGGCCATCCATAGGCTACAGCATGGCCGTTCTGCAGACCACACGGGGCTACAGGGAGAGCACTTTATATACGCAGCAGATGTAGTTTCCCACTTGATCGCCCATCTCTTCAACCGTGCTTTGGTTGAGGGATTACCCGACTCATGGACTATGCATACCATTACGCCTATCCATAAGTCCGGCGATATGATGGACCCAGGGAACTACAGGACTATTATGATAGGCCATATCCTGGCCAAGATCTATGGGGCAGTACTAGAGGCAGAGCTCAGTACACACACTGAGGCAGCGGGGATCAGAGCACCCGGCCAGGCAGGCTTCCGCCGCACTTTCTCCACCATCGACCACATCTTCGTGCTTCGTTGCTTGATTGAGAGCGCGAAGGCGAGGAAGGAGAGACTATACTGTTGCTTTGTGGATTTCCGCAAAGCCTTCGATATGGTCCCTCGAGAGAGACTACTACGGAGGCTCCAGGAGTTACAGCTTCCATCAGACATGCTATGGGCCATCCACGCTTTGTATGCACGAGTCACAGGCAGGGTACGCTGCCCCGGCGGTCTATCAGACAGCCTTGTTAGCACCATTGGTGTGAAACAAGGTTGCCCTCTCTCACCCACTCTCTTCGGTCTCTACATCGACGAGATCACGGAGTATATACAGCGAGCAGGAGGGCGAGGAGGAGACCTCGGAGGTACGCCAGTACATATCCTATTATATGCTGATGACATTGTCCTGCTCTCAGAGTCACAGGAGGGGTTGCAGTCACATTTACAAGCGCTCGATACCTTTTGCATGGAGAGAGGACTCACAGTGAACCTTGGCAAGACCAAGGTCATGATCTTCCATACCTCCAGGACAGTACGCCATCGCGCCTCTTTCACAGCAGCTGGAGGACAGATAGAGGTAGTGAACTCCTACGTCTACCTAGGTATCACCTTCTCGGGCAGCACAGGGGTATTCTCCATGGCACAGGCTGCGAGAGATAGATTGACACGAGGTTATGCGGCACTTGCAGGATTGGAGAGACGCTGCTTTCAGACACATTTTCAGGAGCCCCGAACTAAGGGGTGGCTCTTTGACACTCTAGTGACACCCGCATTGATGTACGCAGCAGCAGCATGGGCACCAGGGATCACAGAGGCAATGTGGACGCAGATTGAGAGGCCCCAGATCACCATGATATCACGCTTGCTGCGCAGCAAGCCCTCCGTTCCACATGACATTATACGAGCTGAGCTTAGCGCACCACCGATGCTAGTGGAGGCCCTCTTCCAGTTGATGACCTTTATTCTGAGAGTCAGAGAGCTCCCCACTAGCCGACTCACCAGGCTTGCATTTGAGAGCTCTAGACATTTGGCAGAGACAGGGCATGAGAGAGTATGGTATGCACAGACTTACCGATGGTTAGCAGACCATGGCATGAGCATTACGGATCTCCCCCCTTTTCAGTATGACCTCTCTTCCCCCCACATTACCCTCTCTCGTTCGGAGA
This sequence comes from Ceratopteris richardii, assembly GCA_020310875.1. Taxonomy (NCBI): domain Eukaryota; kingdom Viridiplantae; phylum Streptophyta; class Polypodiopsida; order Polypodiales; family Pteridaceae; genus Ceratopteris; species Ceratopteris richardii. Next base: position 36,001,814 of record CM035427.1, read on the forward strand.
GGAATAGGATCATCCGTCAGGACCTACTACAGATACACGTCAGGGAGACATGGATAGCACCACAGGGGCCTCTTCCCACAAAG